>CM076573.1:116789745-117275646 GCA_034641835.2 Pinus albicaulis
TGCTGAAGATTGTATTTCAGCAACATTAACAAGCAAAACGAATTACTCTCTATACTGAAGATTGTGTTTCAGCAACATCACAGATTCTTCATTGGTAACTTTTAAAGCCAGAATCACATTGATTCTTTCCAATTGAACCAGAACGCTTATACAATGGGTTTAAACACAAAACCGACCTTCCGATCTTGTCTATCTCCGCTTTACTTGATGCTACAGATCTGCTCAATCTGATGCCAATACACAACAACATTTCAACTTAAAATTCAAACATGCTTGATCTCAAAATTTCAGTCCCAGCTGTGTTGAAGTCAGACTTCAATAAACCTCTGTTTCATTTCCAAATCTATTTGGACGTCAAAACTGTGAATTATTAATCCAGCTCCAGTAAAACATTCGATTGCATTCTATTTAAAACAGAACCATATAACTCAACAATTCAAAAGGATTCAAAACCCCTTTTTCTACCATAAACATGTGACTCACTCAATGTCTTAAACATAATCTCCCTCTATCAAAATCGATTCATTTTGATGCTAAATTACCCAATCAATTCTACACAGACTCAGTAATGGGACATGAACTTCAGAAGCTTAACTTCTACATTAATAAATAGCACTTACATAACAATCCTTCTCCTTGGCCTGATTTCCAATCGTTGGCCCTTTACAATTGCCCGAAGGCTTCCAAGTAGAAACCCTTTCTCTCTACTCACACTCTCACTCTCTCTTTTTCTCTATTTTTTGATTTTCAATGCCTTTGAGGCTTGATAATTTATACAATTTTAAAATGATCTAATTTTAAGTTCAATCCCTTCAACTTCTCAACAAAATCCTAAAATCACTCTTGAATCCCTAAGGATCCTCTCTCACCCATAATTAATGAAACTCATTTCTAAATTAATATTTAGAAAAATCTCTCATCCCTTTACATCCTCAACTGACCAAATTCTCTCATATTCTCTCATATTTACAATATTTAATTAAAAATACTTAAAACCCACTCAAATCATTCATAAAAATCTATTTCTTCTAAAAACTTAAAAACCCCTAAGGTTTAATAAAATACAAAGTATTTATCTTTTTGCCTAATGCTCCTGCATTAGACTCCCAAGGTTGAAAATGATCATGATCTCCTAATCATGCCTTTTAAGTCTTTGTCCTTGTCTTCCTGGATCCCATACTTTGTTCTGCAAGTCATCATCTGTTTTCGCTTGCTGCTTTTCTCCAGGTTTCCATATCTTATACTGCATCCTGCCTCCAGCTATGCTTTCATACTCTTCTTTTGTCTTTCCCTTGCTTAAATTCTTCTTCTTTCTTTTTGTTGTCTACTGCCTCTGAGACACCTTCATCATCAGTCTTCTGATGCTTTCAATCTCTCTGTCTAGCCTTTCCTCTGTCGGGAAATTTCTTTGCCTACTGCTGCTGCTTCCAAATTCTGTTGTTTCAGTTGCTGTAGCTGTTTTTGATGTTAATTCCTCGATTATTGCTAACATTATTTTTACTCCTGTAGATGCTACCCCACATGTTGCTGCCTCCCATATTTCCTGTTCCTCTGCAACATTCTTTTGTTCATCACCTGCAAATTTATCTTCAGAAAATAAATTATCATCTAATTCTCTTCCTGCAGTAACATATCCATTTATCTCTATTTGTATACTAGCAAGCAAAATCAGTTTTAACAAACTAGTATCTACTCCTTTCTCAATTTCAAGCAAATTTATTCTAGTGTCTGCAAATTATTTCTCTAGTTCAAATGTCTCCAGCAAACATTTCAGCCATTTTTTTTCAAGTATTTCATCAACATGCTGCAAATTAGTTCCAGCATAACCTTCGTCTTCTCTTTCGACAATCTTCAGTAATTGTCCTTCATCATCTTGATTGATTCTGACAATCAAATCAATTTCTTCAAACACTGTAGTCTCATCCTCTATTACTGTAGCAGTTCCAAAATTTTTCCCCACAGTCTTCTCTTGCCTATACAGACAAGCCAACTCTTTCTTGTCACCCATGGTAACAAGCCTTTGCATATGAGACATGACTGTCTCACCTTCTTTCTGCAACAGTTCTTCTTCCAAGACAATTCCAAGTGATGTACTATCTTCTATATCACTTGTAAACACAATCAAATTGTCAGCATCAAAATCACAAGACTCAATGGTCTCACTTGTTGATTCAGTCACCAAGTTTTCTCTCTGCAGTTCCAAGTCTTCTTTAGGACTCAGAAAATCTTCACTGGCTTTCTCCTCAGCTTCCTCTAGCAACACTTCAGTATGCTGCTCTGATTTTTATTCCAATTCCTTTTTCAGCACATCAGTACATTGATTTTCATCCACCATGAGACTGTCAGCTAGTCTCTCCTTCTTTCCATCCTCTGCTTCATGACTATCATACATGAAAAATTTCTTATCTTTCTTCTTCAGCAAATTAGCCTGTGTCTAAGTTCTCTGCTTCTCCAATTCTCTTCTCTGAAGATCTAGTTTCCTATACAATTCAACAATTTCATTAGGAGTGGAACTTGGAAACTTCGCACAATTTTCCATACCTTCACCAGCTCTTGACTCATCATCAGATGGTCTTCCTTCTTCTGCTTTAATACTCTGATTAGACTTCTTTGTCTTCATTTCCTCCTGAAATCTTGCTATCTCACCATTGATCTGAACAAACTTCAGATTCAACTCTCTCTCCTGCTCATTAACAAACTTTAAAGCTTTCTCATCTCCCTGTATTGAACTTGCAAACATACACAACTTATTAGTTTTAAAACCACAAGAATTTTCAGTCTTGACTGCTTCCTCCAACACTTTCCTTTGAACAGATCTGCGTGTGGAATCTTCAAATTCCATCTCTGGCTCAAGAAATCTAAGTTCCTCCTTCAATAAGGCAATCACACTTTGCCTCAACCTCATCTGCAATGGTTTCCAAATCACTCTCTTTCCCTTCAGTGGAAAGACCCATCCTCCTTTCTGGGTTTCCTGCTCTTGTAGCCATTCCTGTAGAACCTGCAATTGTACCTTCATTACTGCAATTTCTCTTTCTCTGACTTTATCAGTCATCTCACCTCTGTGGCATTCCTCTAAACCTCTTCTATGATCCTCCATGATCATATTCTCCATGAGTTTCTCACTCAACATGAGTTGCACTAACCTTTGCAACAACAAGCTCTCCTGCTGCCACTTACCTCACCAATCCACTTCACTGGACCCGGTCTTTTGGTAAGTACTGGTTCACTATCTCTGGAACCTTTCGAGCACTCTCTTCTTCTCTCTCTAGGCTATCTCTTCAACTCACCTTCTCTTTTGAGAACACTTCAGCTGTCCTCCTTATCCAACCTTTAGCTAGATGTCAGGTTCACTGCCATCATCTTGTCTGCAACCATAAACCTTAATCACAAATTGCAAATTAGAAAATTATCTCACCTTTAAGATCCTGCATAATCTTGTTATCCATTCATTTCTGTAATCCTGTTCACTGCAATTGTGTAGCTTTCATATCAGATTTAGAACAGATTCAAATAAAACACACTCCAGTTCTCAACAGAACCTTCCTGCACTCATTCAAAAAACAAACATCTTCAATTTCAATAGAGCCTTCCGGCTCTAATACCACTTGATGCAGGGGCTACCCTGAAATACCTAAAATATTTCCAAATACCATGCATATAAAAATGGAAATTCCTGTATCATGTCAAGAAAGTCCACTTTCTTGCAATTTCATCAACTTTTGCGGAAGCTCAAAAATTAATCCTTCAATAGATTACTCTTACCTTGAAGAATAGCACCAGCAACCAAATTAGTAGCAAATTGAATTACGCTTATTTAATTCTTATTTAATCAAAACTTAACTGGGCCACATGCAAATGTTAAGCACTGGCTCATACCAGCAGCATGCATTTCTGAAATTGACTGAACTTCCAATCCACATTTCTCCGGCAATTTACCATGCTGCAACATCTTCCATTCTGCAATCGAATTGGTCCTTCGATTGATATCTCTTCTGCGTTAATACTTTATCACAGTCTATTAACTCTACTCTCGGTTTAAATCTTCGACCAGACTCAACCCATTCTTGTGTTTAGCATTCTTCACTTTTCAGAACTTTCACTGGAAATTGCGTTATTTCAAAACGCTGCAAATAGGACTTCAACATCATCGATTACCTGTCACAACACTGAACTGATAGAACTATAATTTCTTTAATATGCCAGAGCTCTGCGTTTATTGGCTATAAAACTGCTTCTTCAAGTCTTAAATTTTTTATTGCTTTGAAGTCGAATTACACATACTTTAATTCGATTCACTCAGAAATTCATCGCTCTGCATCAAAGCTTGAAATCGGCTTCTATACATCGATTATCAAACTATACATAAACAGAAATTGATTCCAGCAATCAATACGAATTGCTTCCTTTCAAACATACTTCTCTCTATGATGAAGATTGTGTTTCAACAACAAAACAAATTGCTCTCTATGCTGAAGATTGTGTTTCGGCAACATTAACAAACAAAACAAATTACTCTCTATGCTAAAGATTATGTTTCAGCAACATCACAGATTCTTCATTGGTAACTTTTAAAGCCAAAATCACATTGATTCTTGCCAATTGAACCAGAAGGCTTATACAATGGGTTTAAACACAAAACCGACCTTCTGATCTTGTCTATCTCTGCTTTACTTGATGCTACAGATCTGCTCAATCTGATGCCAATTACAACAACATTTCAACTTAAAATTCAAACAAGCTTGATCTCAAAATTTCAGTCCCAGCTGTGTTGAAGTCAGACTTCGATAAACCTCTGTTTTGTTTCCAAATCTATTTGGACGTCAAAACTATGAATTATTAATCCAGCTCTGGTAAAACATTCGATTGAATTCTGTTTAAAATAGAACCATATAACTCAACAATTCAAAAGGATTCAAAACCCCTTTTTATACCATAAACACGTGATTCACTCAATGTCTTAAACAAAATCTCCCTCTATCAGAATCGATTCATTTTGATGCTAAATTACCCAATCAATTCTACACAGACTCAATAATGGGACATGAACTTCAGAAGCTTAAATTATGCATTAATAAACAGAACTTACATAACAATCCTTCTCCTTGGCCCGATTCCCAATCGTTGGCCCTTTACAATTTCCCGAAGGCTTCCAAGTAGAAACCCTTGCTCTCTACTCACACTCTCACTCTCTCTTTTTCTCTCTTTTCTAATTTTCAATGCCTTTGAGGCTTGATAATTTATACAATTTTAAAATGATCTAATTCTAAGTTCAATCCCTTCAACTTCTCAACAAAATTCTAAAATCACTCTTGAACCCCTAAGGATCCTCTCTCACCCATAATTAATGAAACTCATTTCTAAATTAATATTTAGAAAAATCTCTCATCCCTTTACATCCTCAACTGACCAAATTCTCTCATATTCTCTCATATTTACAATATTTAATTAAAAATACTTAAAACCCACTCAAATCATTCATAAAAATCTAGTTCTTCTAAAAAGATAAAAACCCCTAAGGTTTAATAAAATACAAAGTATTTATCTTTTTTCCTAATGCTCTTGCATCACATGTGGCCACAGGAGGATGAACAATCCATGATGACGTGTAGCCCAAGTTATATGGATAATGACACTCCTCTTATTAGGGAAAGTGCAAGGAAATAATTAGAGGAATAAAGAAGTATGAAGCACAAAAAGATATGAAGTGCAAATATTTAAAATTATGGAAGAAACTTGAAAAAGATTTTATAACATGAAAGCCTTACCAATCCAAATATTTCAATCCTTTTAAAAGTCTATATTAGATGCTCAACATAATGAGATTTTTACAATAGTAGTGATCTTCATTTTTTTTTTTATATATTATTGCGCCGAGAGGCGCATCTACAGCCCAGTATGACCCCGATGTCAGGTGGGTCACGTCCTCAATGTCGGCTGAAATTTAAATTAAAATAAAAATAAAAAATAAGTGTCGGCTTAACAAATAAGTTTTAATAATCATATAAATAAACCAAAAAAAATAAAACAACTCAGCTCTCATCGAACATAGAGGTGAGTAGTACGCTGGGAATGAAGAGACAGATGTTGTGAATGAGGTCGAGCTGATGCTCAATTGTGTTAAAAGGTCTATGGAAGATGAAATTGGGTTGCAGGTGAAAACAGATAATAATTTCGAGTCCACCCATGAGAAGCGCAACACTGATCAGATGGGTTCAGATAAGCAAGGCGAATTAAGTGTTGAGGCGAATTCTGAAATTGGGTTGAAGGCTCAAACAGATAATAATTTGGAGTCCACCCATGGAAAGCGCAACACTGATCAGATGGGCTCAAATAAGCAAAGGCGAATTAACAGTTGTGGCTAATTCTGAACGGATGACGACGATGTTCACCTATCACAACGATGTTCTTGGAGACCCTGATTTATTCGTAGACCATATTACTCCCCATGAATTGGGAATCATGATGCAGAACTATCTCAATCGAGATACAGTGCCAGATATCATGTATTCGGACACCTTGCATGACTATATTGACAGTAAGGAAGCTTCGTACGGGTCTCTGTGGGGATGATATTTAGCTGTTGGATGAACATCCCTTCATTACAAATGATTTTGGATCGCCACAACAAGAATAATTTGGAATTGGTGGAGGCAATCTAACTTTCGACCACCAGGATGGTAATTGTAATGTATTGAGAAGAAACTTTGCCTCGAATTGTATGTTAAAAGCATATTCCAAGCGGAAGTGTTTGTAGCCGTTTTCTTTGGGCTGGCATAGTTTTGAAGCTCTCTGTAACGTGTCTCTCAAAATTGTATCTTACAAGACGAAGGCCAATGCAGATTCTTCGTTTTCCCTTAACTAAACTTGTAGTTTCCCGTTATTTAATTATTTGTATCCTTTTAGAAACTGTTTTGGCAGTTCTGCATACATTTTTTTAAAACGTCATCGATAAAATATTTAACCTCCCTCTCAAAGACTTGCTAACAATCTCTACTCAAGCTAACAATCTCTACTCAAGCTGATTACTGATTGTCTCAGTTTGACCTAGTTCTATTTCGGGAGGATACTATGAAATCACTGGATTTCGAACGCTTCAATCTACTAATCAGTGAATAGATTTGTTTTAAAATATTGCGGTCACTTCATATAAGTTTAATTACAGTCTCAATACCATTAAAGGAAGCATTTAAAGGCAGGGATAAATTTGAATACATACCTCCTTTATGACACGGAGATTAAGCTATTTTTATATTATCCCATTGTCATTCCAATTTTGAAAATATTTTGGAATTTGAGTTATATATTGTATTATAAGGAAGTTTATATTTTTATGAATATTTTGGAATTTGATAAATAATTTGAAGTTAATGCATTTAGTGTATCCAATCTTTAATCTTAGACTTGATTTTTTAGTGTAATGTAAAATTTTAATATGTTGGAGTGTATATAGATGTGTAGATGTCATGTGAGTAATGTAAATTTTTGATATATTTACCACTTTAATACCAGAATACCATGGGCCGAAGACTATATTTATAAAAGAGGTATGGTAAATAAATAAAATATAAGTAAACCATATATATGGTAAATAAATAAAAAGTCGTTTTATTTTTACTCCATAATCCTATTTATATTTATGAACACCAAAAGGTGGTTTTATTTAGGTGAATCCAGAGCTAAATACCATGGGCCAAATTATTATTAATACATGCCAAAAACACATTATTAACCTTAATATTATTATTAATTTTAATATTCACATTATTATATTATAATATTAATATTATTAAATTTAATTAATGTAAAAATGTACCACTTTAATACCATGGGCCAAATTATTATTAATACCATATTTATAAAAGAGGTATGGTAAATAAATAAAATATAAAGAAACCATATATATGGTAAATAAATAAAAAGTCTTTTTATATTTACTCCATAATCCTATTTATATTTATTAACATCAAAAGGTGGTTTTATTTAGGTGAATCCTGAGCTAAATACCATGGGCCAAATTATTATTAATACATGCCAAAAAACATTATTAACCCTAATATTAATATTAATTTTAATATTGGCATTATTGTATTATAATATTAATATTATTAAATTTAATTAATGTAAACTTTTGATATGTCTGAGTGTATAAAAATGTACCACTTTGATACTATGGGCTGAATACCATGGGCCAAATTATTATTAATACCAATGCCAAAAAAACATTATTGACGCTAATATTAATATTAATATTGTTATTAATTCTAATATTCACATTATTATATTATAATATTAATATTATTAAATTTAATAAATTTGGATCACCGTAGGTGGGTATTTGAGTACACTATATGCATTGCCTATATCAGGTAACAATAAACATATAAACGTAAATGTAAAAATAATGTTTAATATTTAACATTTAAAATTTAATCTAATGTCGGCCCTAAAAAATCACTTTTATCCCTACATATATAAATTTAACACAAACAAAGTCTCAAATTTTATTTTTGAGGAAGCATCTCTGTGATTTTGCGAATAATGAAATAATATTTGTCAGAAAGGATTTCAGGACTTGTTCGAAAGTGGTAGTAATAATATTTGTGGGAAAGGATTTCACCATCAACGAACTTATTTCGATTGATTTGGAAAATAATATTTGTGGGAAGAGGAGCTGCAATTGATTTTCAGGTTTCATTTCTATTGCTCTTGCATTTTATTTTTTTCTACCTTTTTGTTTATGTAATGTAAAATTTTGATATGTCAGTGTATAAGGCACATGTGTAGATGTAATGTGAGAAATTTAATGTAAGTAAATATTTGAAATGTACTGTGGTATATTTTTATTTAATTACCAGGAGTATGATAAATAAATAAAATCTTTTTATAATTAAAGAGAAGGAGAGAGGGAGGGATGTAGTAACATAGTTGGAGGGTGAAGAGAGAGGAAGATATATATGTGGGAAAGAAATGAAGCGAGAAGAAGGAAGAGGGAGGATGTGAGGGAGTGGAGAGATGGAGGGAAAGAGAGATGTAGTTCAAGGGGGGAGATAGGGAAATAGAAGGTAATTTATAATCCTATTTGATTGCTTGCACTAGATGCATTGATTTCAGTGTAGATGTTGATTTCAATGTATAGGAGGAGAGATGGAGGGAAAGAGAGATGTAGTTGGAGGGGGGAGATAGAGAAGATGATTTCTTGCACTCGATGATTTGATTTCACTGTGGATGGTGATTTATAATCCTATTTTTCTTGCACTATATGCATTGATTTTAGTGTAGATGTTGAGAGAGAGAGAGAAAGAGAGTAACATAGTTGAAGGGTGAAGAGAGAGGGAGATATATATGTGGGAAAGAAATGGAGAGAGAGGAAGGAAGAGGGAGGATGTGAGAGAGTGGAGAGATGGAGGGAAAGAGAGATGTAGTTTGAGGAGGGAGATAAGGAAGTAGATGGTGATTTATAATCCTATTTGATTGCTTGCACTAGATGCATTAATATCAGTGTAGATGTTGGCTTCTAATATTATTTTATTACTTGCACTAGATCCATTGATTTCAATATAGATTTTGATTTCTAATCTTATTTGATTACCTGCATTAGATGCATTGATATCAGTGTAGATGTTGTTTTGTAATGTTATTTGATTTTTTGCATTAGGTGCATTGATTTCAGAGTTGACGTTGATTTCTGATTTGATGTAATTGGATGTACATTGATGGTACATTAATTTTAAAGTGACTGGATTAATATTGTGCATTGATTTCAGTGTAAGCACACAAAATTATTAAAAATGTACATTAATATGATGATTTCTAATCATATTTGATTGCTTACACTAGATGCATTGATATCAGTGTAGATGTTGGTTTCTAATCTTATTTTCTTACTTGCAATAGATGCATTGATTTTAGTGTAAATACAGATAATATCAAACTCTAGATCCAGAGTAATGTATTTACATAGGGAGCAAGAAGTGGAGAGAGAGAGGGAGTGAACAGGGAGAAATAGAGGAGTATGTGTATGTTTGGAGGTGAGATAAAGAGAAAAATAAGGAGATATGGAGGGAATGGGGGAGAATGAGAGAGGGAGGGATATAGTAACATAGTTGGAGGGTGAAGAGAGGGAGAGAGAGGGAGATATAGAGAGAGAGAGAGATGTGGGAGAGAAAGGGATAAAGGGGAAGGAAGAGAGAGAGGATGTGAGAGCGTGGAGAGAGGAGGGAAAGAGAGATGGATTTGGAGGCGTGGGGGGGGAGAGGGAAGATATTTCTTGCACTCATGCATTGATTTCAATGTGGATGGTGATTTCTAATCCTATTTTTCTTGCACTATATGCAGTGATTTTAGTGTAGATGTTGAGAGAGAGTGTGTGTGTGTGTGTGTGTTGGGGCAGGAAAGAGGATTGGAAGGCAAAGAGAGAGAGAGAGAGAGGGGAAAATATAGAGGAAGGTAGGAGAGGAAGGAAAAGAGAGATGACATGAGAGAGAGGAAGAGAGTTATGGGGGAAGAGAGAAAATTGGAGGGAAAAGAAAGAGAGAGAGAGAGAGAGAGGCGAGAGAGAGGAAGGACGAGAGAGAGGAGGAGAGAGGGAGAGAGATGGAAGGATGGAGAGATGGAGTTGGAGGGGGAGAGAGGGAGGGAAGAAGGATTACATAGAGAGTGAGAAGTGGAGAGAGTGTGTATATGTTTTGGGGTGAGATAAAGAGATAAAGAAGGAGATATGGAGAGAAGGAGAGAGGGAGAGATATAGTAACATAGTTGGAGAGTGAATAGAGAGGGAGATATATATGTGGGAAATAAATGGAGAGAGAGGAAGGAATAGGGAGGATGTGAGAGAGTGGAGAGATGAAGATTGAAAATAATTTGAGATTGATCACAATGAAGATTATTTGTAATTGACTACATTCTTATTATTTTCATTTTCTATCATTCAACACTATTACATTGTCACTTTGCATTCAAAAAAATTATTTCGTCATTAAATTTATTAACAATATTTATTATCTCAAAAAACTGAGGTAACTAAGAAAATTTTAAAATTAAAATGAACAGATAAATATCAGACATATTTAGTATATATAAAATTATTATATTTATATTATCTGTATTTATATATTATTGATAAAATTAATCATATTTTCGATAGATTTTTTCCTTGGCCACACACGACTGAAACCAGCCTAGATCCATCTTAACTCTGGATCTATTAAGCACCGAGAGGGATCAAATCTCTCGAGGTGCAAACCTTTCCTCAAGTTTTGCACTCAAAAAAAGAGGTTTGCACCTCGAGAGATTTGATCCTCTCCGCGCTTAATAGATCCAGAGTTAAGATGGATCTAGGCTGATAATATATTACAACTCCCGGCACTCTCTTGGCTGGTGGCCTTGGATAACCTTGAAAACAAACACAAAAATTTCAATTAACCTCAACTCAGCTGTTTCAGTTCATTAGTCCGACAGGAAAACGGATTTTGATTTCCTGGAAAATAGGGCTGGATACGCCCAAATAGAAATAATTGGAGCCCAACAACCTGGTATGTTTACTAATACAATGTTAGGCAAAGCTAGTTCATCGAAAGGCATTATACTTGTGCACTGACAGAAAGGAAAATTTTCCAAGATGGTAGCCTAGGTAAATGGAGTGTTAGCGATAATATTGGCAGAGTGCAGACATGGCCAGGAAACAAAAAGCAAAATTGCAAAGGAAAAAGAAGGTGATGGAATTACAAATACGGCTTCATAGAAATTCGTAAATGTAGCGCTGGGATTAGAGCATCCAACAGGACTCGAAAATGGTTTGGCACGTTGGCCATGCCTAAAGAAGTTGCTGTTATTTTTATTGATCACACGAAAATTAAATTTTCACATATAATTATTTATAGACTTTCCCTAAAACCAAGGCGGCTTTAGGTCTATGAATAGTTATATATGAGAAGTCAAATTTTGTGTTATCAATAAAAGAGAAGCAGCTTATACACCATAACTAAAGTGCTGAACCATTTTTGGGTGCTTTGAGCTCTGCTACTCATTTCACAGGTCTACCCTCGCAGACTCCTGACTCCTATGAAGCCGAATTTGTAATTGCTTGATCCCATTTTTCCTGGCCATGTCTGCACTCCGCCATGTCATCCCTAGCCCTCTCAATTTTATTACTGCACAAGTATAGTACCTTTCTAGGAACTAGTGGCCCCTTGCTATGCCTAGATTTTATAGAAAGAGAGACTATTGTTAAAACTACTTCTATAAAACATATTTTTAAAAGTTTATAAATTTTAAAAGAATTTTGATAACAAATTTTATTTATTACTAAAACAATTTTAAAAAATAATAATTTTCAAGCACTTTTAATCACACTTGCAAGTCAATTGTTATAGTTATCATAGGAATTAATTATCTAAAAAATAATATTTAAAGTTCAAATTCTCCTTAGTCAAGTCAAATTAAAAAAATGATTTTTCACAAAAAGTTACCATAAATATATTAAACTATGACATGGTATGCATGATCCATGACATATATTACTTTGAAAGATTCAAATAATTTTACCATAATTCCGATATTTTATTTTAAAAATGTAAGTCACTTAAATTTATCTTCATTCCTAATCTACCAAATATGAGAGATCAAAAAAGATTTGTTTCTTTTGGGAGCTTTCTAAATAAGATAAATCTAGCTAAATTGTAAAATTACTTTAGGAAAATATAATTTATTTCAAGCTAATTTTTATTTTATAACATATAAAAAATAAAACTATTTTTTTAAATTATCTTATTTAAAATTTGGTTTAAAAATTTATTAGAATAATAAATATTAATATTTATCATTCTATTAAATATTTGAAAATGCTTAATATTTATTCTTAAAAAAATCTATAATTTTATTAATTTTTAACCAAATAATAATAATAATATATTTATTAAATTTTATTGGAAAACAATTTTTTCTTATAGAATTTTATTTCAAATTAAAAATTCAACATATAATTATATTTCTAATGAAATTTATGCTATTCATAGCAACTATGTAAAGCTTGAAAGCCATGAAAAGGGAAATATCATGTTTCAGGAAAAAAACTTAGAGTGTTAGATTTTTTAACACTAATACTTTCACCAAAGTAGAGCATGGTCTCCAATCGAATTACTCCATATGCACACACTTTTCTGTTAATATTGAAAGAAGTTTTAAAAAAATATGATTTATCATACACATCTATAAAATGTTCAATACATAATTGTTGAAAAGAAATAGGAAATGTGCAATATATAATTGTTAAAAAGAAATATAAACTTATTGTATACAAGAAATTTAAATGTTGTAAGATTAATTTCTCATAGAAAATTATAAGACATTTATATTGGTGGAAGTCTCAAGAAAATATACTATATTAATATAAACAAATTAAAATTAAGGCTAGAAGATTATGAGTACCAGTTTCACTTCCCAAATGAAAGATCCATTAAATGTTTTATTGTAAGAACTGTTGTTGCTGCAACTTTTCCTACTGCAATATAATATAATATATCAAACATAATCAATAATGTGACATGAGGAAGATTATGGGAACAAATCTTAAAATTCCCCTTTAAGGTATTTGAAAATTATTTTTGCAATATAATGCAAAATATCAAACACAATCAATAATGTAGTAAAAAAGGCAACGGTTTATGTCAATAGTGTCCTAAAAAGAATGCAATTGTTTATGTTGAAGATATCCAACTCGAAAATAAAGAAACTTAGGAAAAGATCATCCTCTGAACAAATCTTAGAATTCCCTTTCCGGATGTTTGAAATTTTATTCTACAATATAATGAAAAATATCAAACACAATCAATAATGCAGTAAAAATAATACAATGGTTTATGTTGAACAAATCCACCTAGAAAATAAAGAAACCAAGAAAAATCTCTTCTTTGAACAAATATTAGAATTCCCCTTTCGAAATTTCCACATATTCATGCTAGCCCTAATTATGGATGGTTATGTTGAACACATCCACCTAGAAAATAAAGAAACTAAGAAAAAGATCATCCTCAAAACAAATCTTAGAATTCCCTTTTCCAAATTTCCACCAATTCACCCTAACCTTACTTCTGGGCTCAAATTGATGTGATCAAATAAGGATTGCATAATAAATTTACTTCAACACTTTTCCCTTAAATAGATTATATTCCACATAAATACCATGGGTCAATACCATAGTTTGTTAAAACTAAGAGTAAAATAAAATAATTTAACCTCTATTTTATTTTAAATATTAATTTGATTAATTCTATTTTTATTTTTATTTTTATGTAATTGGACCTTGTCAAACATCTCTTCCATACACGATCTTAGTGCAATGAACATGTCATCATTATTCTTAACATTGGATGTATGAATACTAACATTACCTACTAATGGAATAAGAATGGTTTTATATTTATGCTAATAAGGAAACTAAAATTTTAATTTGATTATCAATAATGATTATTTGGATGTTAGATATAAGACTTTTGTGATCCATAATGTAGAATAATGTCTTTCGGATTAATCACATAATAAGGATTTGGTCGACATTTCGAACAAACTAATGTGGTTCATCCTCAGGACAAGGTGAAGAAGGAGATTGATCTCATTGAATAAATAGAAGGATGCATCATTTCCAAGTGATAGCTGTTAAAACTAGCTGTTAATTAGTTAATTAGTTATAGAATTTAAAAGTTTTAATTATTAAAAATATTATTTAGAAGGGTGAACAATTATTATAATAATGTAGTAAATTGAATAAATTACAAAATTAACCTTAATAAAGGCAATAACATTAAAATAAGCTGAAGGGATAGATGAATAATATAGAATAATTTATAAAATTGATTAAATTAAAAAAATATAATAATAAAGGGAATAATATTAAAATAAGGGAGAAGGGGAAAATGAAAAATATAAAGGGGGCGGGGGGCCGGGGATTTAAAAATGAGCACAAAGGGGAAAAAATTAAATCACATCAAATATATATATATATATATATATATATATATATATATATATATATATATATATATATATGAAACAAAATAATAATACAGAAATAAATAAATAAATAATCTAAACAGGAGGAAATGACATAAAAAACATAAACCAGAGAAAAGGATACAAACAGAAGAGGAAAAACAAAACAAAGGGATGAGGAAAAATTAGAGACAAAAGAACAGCATGTAGGGGCCAAATCACCTAGAGAGGGTTGGAATCCAGCTCTTACTTAATTTCCACCCATCATCTCTGTAGAGATTTTTAGGATGTCTCTCAATTTCAATAGCCTCCCTCAACTTTCTATGATGGAAGTGATCCACAATGGCAATGACTTTGGAATCTTCAATGCAAACATGGTGACACCCTTTTTTATATTTTTCATTTACCCCCTCTCCCTTATTTTAATATTATTCCCTTTATTATTATATTTTTATAATTTAATAAATTTTATAAATTATTATATATTATTCATCTATCCCTTCCCCTTATTTTAATATTATTCCCTTTATTAAGGTTAATTTTGTAATTTATTCAATTTACTAAATTATTATAATAATTGTTGACCCTTCTAAATAATATTTTTAATAATTAAAACTTTTAAATTCTCTAACTAATTAACTAATTAACGGCTAGTTTTAACAACTATCACTGGGAAATGATGCATCCTTCTATTGATTCAATGAGATCAATCTCCTTCTTCACCTTGTCCTAAGGATTTGTCAAACCAGGAGGTAACTCCTCAAAACTAGAATGTGTATTAGCTGAAGAATGTACATGCTTATATAGATGGGAGGTGAGGCTATTGGGATTCAGCTCCCAATGACTCTTGGCCTTCCTTATTTCCTAATAATAAATAATATACAAAAATACAAATGCACACCCATCCATAGGATTAGGTGTCAACATTCCCCCCTTTAATCCGAAGGGATGTTGGTGAGTCCAAGCATCGATCTGAACTTTTCAAACTTTTCTCTTTTAAGTGCTTTGGTGAAGATGTCAGCAGTTTGCTCATTTGTGGAAAAATGATGTAGATGGATGGTTTTGGCCTGAACATGATGTCGAATGAGATGATACTTTGTATTGATGTGCTTTGTTCGATCATGGAACTTTGGGTTCTTGGCCAACTTTATTGCAGAAGTGTTGTCGATCATGAGTGGAGTGGAATACATTTGTTTCATATGCAAATCTTCCAGGATTTTCCGGAGCCACACAATTTCCTTTGTTGCTTCAGCTGTTGCCACATATTCTGCCTCGGTCGTGGAATCTGCTGGAACTGACTGTTTGCGTGATCTCCATGAGACAGCTCCTGATCCAAGACTCATGGTGTAACCTGTAGTAGACACCCCTGTTTCTTTATCGCCATCAAAGTCTGAATCAGAGTATCCGATCAAGCTGAAGTCGCCTACCTGTGTATATTTGAGTCCAAAGTCTTGAGTCCCCTTCAAGTACCTTAACACTCTTTTTGCAGCAGACCAATGTCCTTCACAAGGTTTTTGCATAAACCTTGAGAGGATTCCAACAGCAAATGAAATATCAGGTCTGGTGGTGGTTAGGTAGATAAGACTTCCTATAAGCTGTCTATACTTAGTTGCATCCTCGAATTCCTTCCCTTCAATAGATGTGAGCTTCAAGTTTTGTTCCATTGGAGTGGTTAAGGGATTACAGTCATCCATGCCAAATTTGTTCAAGAGATCTCCAATGTACTTCTTTTGAGAAAGAAATATGAATTTAGGATGTTGAATTGCTTCAATACCCAAATAGTAATGAACATGACCCAAATCAGTCATTTCAAAACCTTTCTTCAACTCTTTCTTCATGGATGCAATATAGCTCTCATTGTTTCCTGTTATCAAAAGATCATCTACATATACCACAATATATACAACTGTTTTTCCAACTTTCTTAACAAACAAAGTTGCATCATCAAGATCAAAGTGTTTGAAATCAAGTTTCAGAAGATGCTCGGTCAACTTCTCATACTAGGCTCGTGGTGCTTGCTTGAGGCCATACAAGGATTTCACAAGTTTGCAAACTTTGTGTTCTTGACCCTTTATCACAAATCCTTCTGGCTGGGACATATAAACTTTCTCCTTCAGATCTCCATTCAAGAAGGCTGTTTTTACATCCATCTGATGGACTTTCCATCCACTCTGAGCTGCTAAGGCAAAGAGAGTCCGGATGGTGGTACATTTTGCTGTGGGAGCAAACGTTTCTTCATAATCAATTCCTTCCTTCTGTGCGAATCCTTTTGCCACAAGCCTGGCCTTGTGCTTGTCAAGTGAGCCATCTGCTTTGTACTTGTTCTTGTAGACCCACTTACATCCAATTGGTTTTGTTCCCAAAGGTGGATCAACCAGCTTCCAAGTGCCATTCTTTATCAAGGCATCATACTCCTTCTGCATCGCTTCTTTCCATTCATCATGAGAAGCGGCTTCTTTGAAGGAAGTTGGTTCATGATCTGTAGACAAACTCAATTCACAGTTATAAGCAATATCCATATCAACGGGAGAATCACAATTATCTACATCACCTTCGATTTCTTGAGTGGAACTTCTTGTTCCTGTTTTTCCAACCTCATCAGGATGAACATCCTCCAGTGTCTTTGTCAGCCATTTGGGAGGACCTTTCTGAGATGGCCCAGGCTGGTCACTTGACTGAGTTGGGATTGATTCAAGGTTCAATCTCCCAATTCTGTCAATCAAATCATCTAATGTGTCATCCGTGGTTATTTCTTCATGTGGGGGAGAGAGTGCTTCAGGATATGATTCCACAGTTTGATTCAATATCGGAATCCCCCCTTCAAGGCGTGGAATCACATTATCAAATTCTTGGAAAGACTTTGCATGTGTGAATCTATCCAGGCGATCAAGTTGCCGCTCAACAACCTTGTCACTCTTGGAAGATTCAAGAAATATGACATCTCTTGCTATCACAAACTTCTTATTTGTTTCATCATAGAGACGATATCCTTTGGAGGTATTGGAGTACCCCAAGAAGATACATTTTCTGCTTCTAGCACCAAGTTTGTTCCATTGACCCTTGGGTATCAAGGCATAACAGGTGGACCCAAAGACCCTGAAATGCTTTACCGAAGGAATGTGGCCATGCCACATTTCAAAAGGAGTTTTGTTTCTAATTGAACTTGAAGGACACCTGTTCTTTATGTAAACAGCACATAGAACTGCATCAGCCCAAAACATCAATTTTACATTCTTGAAAAATAACATGGAGCGGACCATATTTAAAATGGTTCTGTTCATTCTTTCAGCTACACCGTTCTGTTGTGGATTATATGGCACAATGGTTTGATGTTTGATTCCATGTTGACGAAGATAATTTTCAAATTCGTTTGAAGTGTATTCTTTTCCATTATCAGTACGTAGAGAGCCAATATGTGTTTGTGCATCATTTTCAATCCATGTATGAAAATTCTTGAAAGTTTGAAAAGCATCGGACTTATTCTTCAGTAAGTAAATCCAACACATTCTGGTGTAGTCATCAATAAATGTCATCATGTATTTGTTTCCATTTGCAGAAGCAATAGGCATAGGGCCACATAAATCTGAATGAACAAGTTCAAGTTTCCTATGTGCTCTTGAGTGTGAATCATGAAATGGTTGTTTGCTATGCTTTTCTAGAATACAAGCATCACATTCCTTAGGTTTTCTAGGAATTGTAGGCAGTCCATCAACACCATTTTTCTTCAACAAACGAAGGCTGTCATAGTTTAAGTGTCCAAATCTAGCATGCCATAAAAGACTTGATGGAAATGTGCCTTCATCATGATGTGAACTGAATGCAAAGTTTTGAGCATGAGCAGATGAACCTTTCAGCTTCAAAAGTCTCCCTTCTTCTATTCCCTCCATGACAAGTGAGTGATATGATGCTGATCTGACCTCTGCCTTGCCATCAAACAAGTGAACTAAGTGTCCTTGCTGCCGGATTTCGATCAGGGACAGCAAGTTTCTCTTCAACTCCGGGAGGTATAGAACCTCATGTAGGATATGATCAGGAAGACCGGGCAGTTTAAGCCTGACTGTGCCAAGCCCTGATGGCTTGAGTTTGGATTTATCTGCGAAATATACTGCTCCATCAACTTTGTCAGTGAAATCTTCAAAAAAATATTTTCTAAATGTCATGTGACATGTTGCTCCTGAATCTAGAAACCAATCATCTCTCCATGAAGTAAATGAAACATCAAATAGGTTTTCATTTACTCCATTGTTACAATGTGCTAGAACAGAATGAGCTAATTCAGCTGGTTTACCTTTGTCTTTGTCATCAGTTTTACCTCTGTCTTGATTTGTTTGCTGCTGAGCCTTAGATTGTCTGCCCCCCTTTTCTCTGAAGTTTCTTCTTCGTCTTCTGTCTTCTCTTCCTTTGGATGGACCTGAATCATGTCTCTTTTTTCTCTGTGCCAAGTAGGCAGCCTCTTTAGAAGATGAAGGGACTGTCATCTTCTTTTGAAGGAGGAGAGAAAAAACTTTGCTGGAAAATTTCTCTTGAAGGAGAGAAAACAAAAAAAATCTTTGCTGGAAAATGTACTGAAAAAACTCTTTGCTGCAAATATGCTGAATTTTAAAAGGACAGGAACACTTTGCTGGAAAAATATTCTGCTCAAAAACTCTTGCTGAAGACTGAATTTAAAAAAAATACTCTTCGCTATAAACTGATTCTGCATAAAAAAAAATGTAATTTTTTTTTTGTTTGGGGAAAAAATTTGTGAAAGTGGAGGGATATGAAATGGCAGTATTTGTATGAAAAGAGCGGTATGAAAAAGGGCGTAATCCAATGTGAATGGAAAGCAGGCAGGGAGCGGTAATGGTATATATGGGAGGTATTAAAGGGCGGAAATGGTATATGAATGAGAGAAGTGGAATTTAAAAAAGTGGAATGGCAATATGATGAAATGGCGGTATCATATGATGGAAATATGATGAAATGGCGGTATGTGAAAAAGAGTGGCAGTATTATTTGAAAAGAAGGGGCGTGGTATTAAAAAAGGAGGGGCGGAAATATAAAACAACGCATATGACAGTGTTTAATAACAATGACAATACAACCAGCGATAGATATGCAGAGGGTGTTTCATATGACTGCGTTAATAGTATAAAAACATGTCAATACAATATATATCAACAGAGTTTAAACCATGTAATGCGTGGGAATGACACGACGGCGTATGTCGACAGCGTTATATGTAAGGTGGTATTACAAAGGGCGCCAACAATGGTGGAAGGCGATATTGATATTACGTGGGATGTGGTATTGAATATAGCAGGGGCGTATTATATGCAAAGGGTGTTATAGCCAGCGCTGGAGGGCGTGACAACATAGCGTATGGAGGTCGTATATAAAAAATGGTGTGATAAACAATATAAAATACAACACATATTCCATATAAAACACAGCGTGTATTACATACGGAGGAGACAACGTTATATATGAAGGTGTGCTTACAGCGTTTAAATGGAGGCGTGCTTACAGCGTTGTAATATATATGAAGGCGTTGAGTGAAATGCAGACAGGCGCTGGTGTATATATATACAATGTGGTCGACTGAATGCTGCGTGAGCGCTGTATGGAAAGGGCAGTATATGCGTTGGGTAATGTAACAGTGAGGGAGATGAGTGAGGGCGCAGGGAGAATGGAGGAGGGAGGTGAATGAATGGAGAGGAGCGCAGGGATGAATGGAGAGGAGGAGGCCGAAAAGGGCGTTACAAAAAATTTGAACTTGAATCTGCAGGAAGACAGAGTTGCAGGACTGCTGGAATGGCAGAATGACAGAGATGCAATTTGCAGATTGACAGACACTGCAGTCTTCAGGAGCTGCAGGAGCTGGAGCTGCAAATGTCAGTGATAAATAGGAAAAAAAAATGTAGAATAACAGTCTAGCAATTAAGAGCAGCAGAAAACTATTAAAAAATATGACTGAGCAAAGGATAGGGAGTTACACCACAGGGCAGAAATGCCAATTGTGGGGCTGGCTCTGATACCATGTCAAACCAGGAGGTAACTCCTCAAAACTAGAATGTGTATTAGTTGAAGAATGTACATGCTTATATAGATGGGAGGTGAGGCTATTGGGATTCAGCTCCCAATGACTCTTGGCCTTCCTTATTTCCTAATAATAAATAATATACAAAAATACAAATGCACACCCATCCATAGGATTAGGTGTCAACAGGATTAACCACATTAGTTGGTTCGAAACGTCGACCAAATCCTTATTATGTGATTAATCCGAAAGACATTTTTCTAGATTATGTGGATGGTAGAGAACCTTCATGAGCCATGTAATATTCCTTTCTTCTAGATATGGTCAAAGTGGACAGAACCTACCTATGATATTTACTGTAGTATTCTCCCATGGTATCTCCCCTCCTAGTTTCCTTCATTTTTCAAGGGAAATAATAAAATAAGGGTTCTAGAGGGTCCATCAAGCCTATAAAAGGGAATAGTAGCTAGGCATTGGGATCATGCTAAGTTTGTAAATATTATTTTGTTTTGTTGAGAACTTTTCTTGCGCAGTTCTAGTTGGATCCGGAGACGAAAAACCCGTGGTGAATTTGTATGGTGGATCGAGTGAGGAGTCACAAAGGTGCTTCAGTGTCTTAGTTTTGTGTTTAATGAGAAGTCTTTCATGCCATTTGTAGGAGCTCCATTCTTATTTGTATGGGCATGTTTCTTTGTTTTCAGCTATTAATATAAAGAAGAGGTTGTGAGGTTGCATTTTCAGATCCCTCCCGTGTTCATTGTTTTTTATAACAATCATTTTGATTAGAACACTCAAGCGTGAAATATCCATTGATAATTTTGTTGTTTGGGATCTTATAGTGGTATGAGAGTTGTGCATCGTGCCAGCTTAAGGGTTCTTGTTAGCATATAAATATTTTTATTTACGGGATCAAAAATTATTGTCATAACTTGTCCAACTATAGGATTTTTATTTACAGGATTGAAAATTATTGTCCAACTACAACAAAGAAATCACAGGAGCAATAAGTGACCGATGTGTCATAGGTTAAAGATTACAAGGCCATTATATATCACAAATTTTGATCATTGAATAACATCTACAACCAAGTAGCTTTTATGCTGAATTTGAAGGATTGAGTTTCCTCTGTCATAGAGGGACGCGTTTAGTAATGTATAAGTATTTTATCATGTTCATTTTCCTCTACCTTCAACAATCTACTTCTTTAAATAGAAACATTGGGAGAAATGGAAAAATATTTGTGGTTCCAGATTGATCGAATCATATAATCTTTCACCATTGACTACGAGATGAATGGTGGGAAGAATAATAAATTAAATAATGGATAACTATTCATATGTTGATTTCAGGCTTGGGTTGATTCTATAAATGAAAATTAAATGACAATTTTTGAAGGGCATGATGGACAAGATGTTGATGTAATCTCCTTATGATGAATTAGTGTATTCTTGCATATGTTCTTGCTTAGTATGGGAGAGTATGGATTGTCTTGATGAGACCTTGGAAAATACCCATAAAATACTTGATGAACTAGTGACAATATATGGTCCTTTACATAACAATATTTCCTTCGACAAAAACGATGGTCAAAGTAGTACGTCTCAAAAATAATCGATGCCATCCTACAACATAAGTGCCAATGGGAAGTGAAGGAAGGATAGGGAAGAGGGGATAAGCTATCCACACTTGGATCTGAGCTACAATGAATGAAGTCAGTCATATAATTTTTCAAGTTCGAGGATTTATACACATGTATGTCTTAGGTGGGGAAACCGGAATGGAAGAAACTCACTTGGGATCTCAATCCATCCATGCTTGCATTTATACAACAAAACATTTGGGGAAATACTTGTCAGGAGGTTAAACTCACAATTTCTTCTTGTCTCAATAGGTTCATAGCTCTAACATTGCCACTACTTCCCTACAATAATGATCTCAAGAAAAATATAGTGTAACTGATAGTAGAAGCCCTTTAGGGGTTGAATAATACTTCCTACCTTTTAGAAGCGATGTAGAATTTTAAAACTCATGGAAGATTTCAATTTTGGAATCTCTACGTTGAGTTTGGATTACGGCAACTTGATCTTTTAGTTACTACAAAATTGTCACACCAACATTACATAAGGTCATCCACACTGTGTCAAAACAAGTATGCAAAATATTGTGTCTCTATTCTTAGAAGGATATGCTCACATCTGCAAGATACTAAGATCCAAATTTTTTACCATATAGATGAAGGAATCAAAGGTATGACCAACTTCCTATGATCTAGTCGAGAAGTTGGTCACGAAAAACATAAAATTGCTTAGAAGGTTTTTGATTAGGAAGGACCTGAGAAGGATTGATGGAGGAAGCACGAAGAAAATCCGAGACAAGAATGAACTAAGGAGGAGAGTAATATTTTTTATTTAGAAGGGACATTGGGCCCTTAACCATTCATGCCCAGGTAATAAGAAGGAAACAAGGTCAGAACGTATATATACTTTTTCAGATCATGGGGATTCATCCATAGTTGGGTTCACCAGTTTTCAAGAGAGAACTTATAAAGGATTCAAGCAGTCATGTATAGATGGTTAACAACAACACCATGTTTTTCAAGCAGTCAAGTATAGATGGTGACCCAAATACAGAGGTTGGAGAGGTTATCCATGCAGAGCAGGTTGGCCTAGATACTGAGGGCCACCAGGTTTCCCTTCTGGAAAAGGTTGGCTTTATGGTTGGGACAAGCCAGGTTTCCCCTGAAGACCAAGTTGAACTGGTGTAGGACCATAGGGTTTTCCTTGTTGTACAAAATTTTCTCCTTGCTGAACGTAAGGTGGATGTTGTTGCACAAAAGTTTGTCCATGTTGCAGATATATTTTCCCCCCAGGGACATAAGATACACCTTTTTGAACATGAGATTGACCAACAGGACCAAAGGGTTGTCCTTGTTGGGCCAAAGGTTGTCCCTGGAAGGGTTGTCCTTGCGGATCATAAGGTTGTCCCTGTGAACCAAAGGGTTGTCCCTGCTAGATCAAAGGTTTTCCCTGTAAGGGTTTTCCTTGTGAACCGGAGGGTTTTCCCTGTTGGTAAGTGAACTGACTCGGATCAATCAAAGGAAAATATACGGGGTTACCGTACGTGTCGTAATGATGCGGAGGATTACTAGAAGTTACTAACTGCTGAGAACCCTAAGGGGTACAACTCTGATGCTGAGGTCCTTGAGAGGTAGAATATTGTTGTTGAATGGCCAACACATATGCATCGAATGTATAACCTTTAGGAATGGAAGTAGAAACCATAGGTGTACTACAAGTAGGTGGGATTTCCACAACGTAAGGTTGTGATCCACTCACAACGGGCCTAACAGGTATTGTGGGATTGATAAAGATAGACCTACGGATAGTAGAAGGCCCCATTGATGACGGAGTCATACTAAAAATTGGTGTAGATGAAGCCACACAGATATTGGATCGGACAAGAATAGAGGTTACAATCATTGATGTCATAGGAGTCTAGGGTGATGCCCTCAATACCGAGACAACTGAGCTCACGGAGGGAGTCGACGTATCGAACCATATTGGATTTTGATGAAACGATGCAATGCCAGAAATAATCTAACCCAAAATTTGATAACCACATGGGAGAGACACTGGTTGTGAGGAAGGTTGACTTGATACATAAGGAAATTTCTCCGAAGGGAGTTGATGATCTTCTGTAGAAACATATAACTCTTCACTACTAATGGGACTCGAATAATCCATGTCAGACGAAGCCACTTGATCATCGAAAAGACGATGAGCAGTAGCAAGTAAAGCAATAGCTAATAAAGATGGCTTTGAAGTAAGAGGAGGGAATTCTTCCTCGTTCCCAAAACTAGACCAAGGATCCTGAGGTTGCCAATTGAAATCAAATGGATCCTCAAGAGGAGATCGGGTAGCGAGAGGTAAGAAAGTTGGAAGGATAGACTGCCAGAAATCGATAGACCTAGTGGGTTGAGATGCTTTCGAAGAAAATTCAAGAGAAGGATCACCACTAGGAGGTGATGAAGAGGATGATGAAACTGGCGGTTCTGCCACTATGACTGTGTTTCAAAACAGAAAGGAAATGAGATAGCCTATTTGAGGCTTCAAGATAAAGCACTAAGGAACTACAAAAAATAAGAAAATAAAATATCTTTAACAGGCATGTGATCGTAAGAAATTTATTTTTTGACATTGAATCGAAACTCTGTTGTTTCATGTTTTAAGAGTGAAGAAACAGGAAAAAGATGACTCTAGTCACTTTCATATTGAACGAGCATGAAAGGAAAAATGCACAAATGATATTTTCAATTTTATAGTGTCACGAAAAGACGAAAATGACTACTCATGTAATCTAAGCAAGGGGGTGTACCAAGTTTCCGTGAACTACAATATACACCTTGGTGATCAAATGAAAGAGAAATGACCAAGGACTTGATGTACATGCACGCAGTCTCCCCAAATACTGTTTTCGGTGTATAACGATTACAGGATGGTAGACTCAGCTTCCTATGGAAAAAGGATTGCAACCTATGAGGGTATCCCTTTATTTACGTAATGGTATGCAGAGCACAAGTCCATGTTAGTGTTGTCTAATTCCAGATGTGGAATGACAACTACTAGGTTTAATGGCATTGGAACACGTCACTAGCCTAGACCTCTAAAATATGTGAGTTAGCTTTCAATTCTTCCTTAGGTTGATTGAATTTATTTTAAGGTTGATCTTGAATTAATGTTCGATTTCAAGGCCTTACCGACTGTGATCCCAAATTATTAATGCAAACTATATGCAAAAGAAAATCATTTCCTTTCAATTAATGATAGCTAAGAGAAGGATAAGAATCTATGAAAAAGTAGCAATCAATTGAAGCATTAGAAGAATTTCACTAATGCATCTAATACAACCAAATCAGAAAATGAAAACTCTTTCTTGGTTCACTAATAGCTACTAATGCAAAAGAACAGTTTCATTTCCAATTTAAGTGAAAGAATTCAAATTTTGTCTTTTTAGATGAATGAGAAGTATAATGCACTGTTACACTAAAATAAAAATAAACACTAGTTTTGAGCACTTTGAATGTGACGATCTAAAACACAGAGCCCAACGCAATACAAACATACAAAACACTCAAAACATGGATGCCCTCTTCCAAGAAAACAAAGGGCTTTCAAAATGATGCAGCGATTAATGTAATCTATGCTCAAAGTGACGCCTGGAAGGCTAAATGAAAGCAAAGGTGATCATTCAAAAAACCAAAGAGACGGAGAATCGAAATAAATACTAAAACAATCAGTCAACAAATTGAAACGAAAAATATCAAAGTGACTTGAACTCAACTCAGAAGGCTTAGTGAGGAGACGACAAAACAAACAACACAAGGCACCTAGAAACCCTAGGGAAACAAACTCCACTGATAAGATGATAGACAAGATGTTAAGAAGACCGAGACTACAGAGTCAAAACAATCTCAGTAGACCAATTTCAAGGTGAAAATCCAATCCAAAGACAAGAAAAACTGACAAAACTCAGAAAAGAGCCAAAGCTAAATCCTACAGGATTTAACGCGATTCCTTAGTTGTAATCTGCGCTAACCAGGGGTTTGTGCACTTGTGAAAAAAGAAAAATTCACCAATCAGCATTACTGTTCAAGGAAAATTAGCGTCAAGATACAAAACTATGGTAAAAAATAAAAATCGTTGAGTAGAAGTCAGACTAGACACTCTAGGACTAAACAGAAACACTGAAAACAGTCAAAAAGGTCAAATAAAGCAAAAAAAGATGAAACGACCAAAGTCAACTTGAGAAGAAAAAAGCTAAATGAACAATGAGACACGAAAAACACACATTGATCCCTGGCAGATTCGACAACTTGTTGTGCAGATAAATGTGCTTTGCAGACAGAGTTGATCCCTCTATCCCTAGGGTGGGTCCAGCAGCAAGAGGACATGCTGATGTGTCGATTCCTAGTTTATGAATGAAGCTGAGTCGAGATAGATGTCCTACCTTTGTTCCAATGCATTTGTTGTAGCTGTGGTAACAGTCTCCTGATCTTCGTCTTGACACGCTGCGGTCCTTCAACGATGGTACTCATGTGTCTACACAAGGACTAGATAACGATAGTATCATACGAAACAATACTTGCATTCATAACTATTTAATTGGTCAAGCAGAATTAAACATATTGCACAAGATTAATCATATCAAACGTGAAATAGGAACCAAAACATTAGCCATGTATTAATAAGAAGAGAGAAAGAGTTTACAACCAAAACATCCTTGACATTGTAGCCTCCTTCAACGAGTCTATTCAAAACGCGTCTTGAGAATTCGTTGGGAAATTGGACTTTGAGAGGTAATAATCCTAGAATCTCTCTTGACAATGGGTCCCTCTCTGCTCTATCTCACACCAGCTATATCATATTTTCAGCTATTCAACCATTTCATCTAGCTACAACTATGTGAGAGAGATATATTTATAGGAGACGAGGAGGGGGTTGGGATCCCTCATATGGTGGAAGAGAGGGCTTATCCTTTGGGAGGTTGCTCAAATGTAGGAAAAAATAAGGCAAAGGAAGATGTTCGACGTTATTCAGTCAAAAAACAATGCTGACTCCACTAACGATGTGGTTAGGAATGGAAACTTTATGTATATTTTAAAAAACTTTCCTAAATGGCTCGGCATGGGTAGTCCACTAAGACAGAGAGCCAATGGGTGTGAGGTCCACTGCTAATTTCTGTATGCGCTCGAGGCCATAATTTCTTGCCAGTACCAACCTAAAATCATATGTTTTTGAGAGTCTACTCTAGGAATACTCAAGAGAGGAAATTTTCTCCTCATGAAAAGGGATGCAATGAAACTTTTTGCAAGGCATGACAATACACAATAATCATGGAAATGGTCCTCCAATGTTCAAGATGGGGATTGCAAGGATGGTGAAAAAATGTTGTGTAACACCTATATTAATAGGGTAGTAACTTATCATTGTCAGTGTAGCCCCTTTATTATTATTTTTGTACTCATGTAACCCCCATATTGTTATTATTGTGCCCTTACATTATCTTTGCTAGGTCGGCTAGGATTATGTTGTGACCCCATGGAATCCTATATATATAAAGGAGGTTTTTTCATTTGTATTATCCAAGAATTTTTCATTTATGTAATGTAAAGGGGGTTTCCCCCTCGAAGTGGCTTAGGCATTGATCTCTACTTTCATCTATTTTTGGAGCTGGTTGGTTTCATAACAACTATTGAGGTGGTAGTTGAGTCCATAGATATCTATAAGAACATACATAAAGAGTATGGCAATCATGTGTAGATAACAGTCCACTAGTACATCCATGTTTGAAAACCAGAGAGGGTTGAAAATAGATTATCCCCACATGTGGAATGCTAGGAAGAATACATTCAAGGAAAATCCAATCAGGATCTAGTGGTAATAAACCGATATGATGAGCATGATCATGCAAGGAAACTTGACATATATAGTATGTAGGTAGAGATATTTCTGGAGAGTCGGTAAAAGGTTCAAGTTGGATCTATGATAGTTTATCATCTACTACAGACATATACAAAAACACTCATTAGGGAACCATAATCACCAGTAGAAAACTTTCATGGAAATATTACAAATTTCAAGAGACATCTTATGGTGTTGAAGAAAAGAGTCTCGACAGGCCTAGGCACTATCTTACAGGAGAATAAAAAAAATTAGGAGGTGATAGGGATATGTGCCGACTCAGTGACCAAGTTTTTTAGTGTATAGGAACATCCCAAGTTCCTCTGAAGGAAGCAGGAGGAATACAATTGGTATTTCAAGCACATCCCTCTATAGGAGCACATTGATAAATATTGCAAAAATACATACCCACCTTTATACATTAGGAAGAGCAGGGCATAGTTCTCCAAATGGATCATGTTGGGTGACCAATTCGAGTAGCATGAGATGAGAAACAAGTAACAACAACATAATAGACTTATCCCATTTGTAATAAATCATGCATTAAATGTTTCCCACATGATGGATTGGCGAGAGATTATGAGTTGTAAATCTATTTGTGGGTTGATGCCTAGGAGAATAATCATAGCCAAGGGAATATTACATCTTTGGCCCTTTGGCATGGGTAGTGATGGAGGATTAAGATGGTACCATAACCCACAAGTCTGAGGAGTTAGGTGGCATTGGGATCTAGGAGTGTTAGAGGTCAATTTGGGAATCACTCCCAGAACCCAGATCAATATCAATTAGGGTCTATCATACTCTAAATTAGTTTCTACATTCCCTAAAAAATTCATCCCATTGATGGTTTTCTTCCATGAAAGTTTCACTGCATATATGCCAATGAAAGTGCTCCATTAAGCCATCAACACATCCCTAGATTGCACAAAGTGCTTTACAAAGAATATACTCCTGTGAAAGTTTGCATTATAGAGGATCTAGCCCTAGTTTAGAGTTTTTTGGTTGACTCAGAGTGAATTTCTCATTGGATTCCATAAATCTTGCCACTCTCTAGTGGCTTCTAGAAGTTTTTCCTGCTAACACATGATATGATAACTTTGAATATTGACACCATAGAGCCATTGAACCTCTTATCATATTATTCCCATGAACAAGGAAACCTCTTCATTAGTTTTTGAAAAATCCATTCAATGATTTATTAATGTCAAACTACCTTAATCTACTTATAAATCCGGCACTGATCATAGTGCACAAGAGAGATAAAAATTGAATTAGTAGAGTTATGCTGGTGAGATCACAACACTTGTAGGTACCGTCTAAATGTAATGTTATGTTTTTGGAGTGATGTTGTTGATGTCATGAGGATAGGACTGAATCTATAGTTAGTTGACATCGAATGAGTCCAACTGGTTGTAACTTATCCTTCAACTTCTTAATAAAGAAATTCGTGCCTTTCCTAATACATTTGTCTATGATGCTATATGTGTATTTTCAAATGCAATCGATTAAATATTTTAACATGAATAAATCATATGCTTTGATGTCATTTTATGTCTTCTGTTAGCCATTGTAGGTACCAATCGACTGAGTTCAGTTCGATTGAGAGCGACAAAAACAATGAAAGGGAGGTGAAGTATAGTGAAATATAACAAGTAGGTATTCTTCCCTTATCTATTCATTTTAAGGAAAATGTCAAATATATTTCTTCTGTTATTATAAGTGCGACCGCCACACTTGTGGAAACCTCATCTATCTGTAGGTTTTATTTCCATAAAACAAATTTGTGACTCCACTTGGGAAGGATGGATCGTGCCTGGTGGTTTTATTCTTGTTTATTAGCCTCTAGTAGACTTTACTTTCTTTATTTTCGTCCTTTGAATGTGTTTTAGTAAAGTAGTGTGTTTGATTTCTTTTTTAGAACTTTCTCTAGGGATAGTGCTCTACAACACAATGCTCTTCATAGCAATATTGGCTTAGGGATAGTGCTCTACAACACACTGTCTCCCACTCAGGGGTCCATTTCTCCTGTGACCATCCAAAATCTGTCATATTTTTCCTTTTACAATTCATTTCAGTATTTTGATTATTGAGTTTCAAATGTCTAATTGTGTCTAGAGACCGGATTTCCTCTACTGTTCTCGCCTCACTTTGGATATTTTTTTATCAATGTTTATTTTTGTTTTCTTTATCATTGTCGAATAGATCCAAAGTCTAAATCTACATTTGATCAGTTCTTTATTTAAAGAAAGAGGAATTTTTGTTTGAGTCTTCGTCTCTCTGGAAAGTATTGAATGATTTTTTGTGCATTATAGTTTCTTTTCCATTCATCTAAACTTAAAATAAATTTAAAAGAAAAACATGCATTTTCATATAGTGATTATGAGTGCTGCATAGGAATTGTTAGAGAATTTTCATTTAGATGTACTCATTGTTGGTTGCTTATAATCTCATTGCTCTATCCATTGTAGCTAGCTTCTCATTGTCGAAAATAAAATCGAAAAGAATGCTTATCATCTTTATTGCATTCTAGGAATGTCAAATACATCTCGTGGTGAACCTAAAAGAAAAACTTATGAGAAAGATCAAACTAAAATTTATCCAAATCAATCTAAAGGAGCATTTTCACTTAACGATAAAATTTAGAGGTCTAGGCTAGAGACGTGTTCTGATGTCGTTAATAGTCTATGATACATTATGAGTGTGATACCTCATTCCATGTATGTAAGTATATCAGATCTCGTCTATGTACCTTCGGGTATATCAGGTGATGTTCTAGTGCTAAAAGTATAAGGGGATGCTCTCATTGTGCGGTTTTGCATTAGAAAACACTAATACAGCTTGGGCCTCCATGTACCATTGAGTATATTTGGGAGGAAAAAATTAGGTTACTTATCATCCATAGGTAGCCGAGTCAGACGCCTTCTACACTATGATACACCGAACATAACATTTGGGGAGATTGCTTGCATGTACATAAGTCATTGGTTTACTAGGGTGGTATATTGCAGTTCATAGTTTCTTGGTAAACCTTTTTCCTAGCATTACACTCTTTTTGTTTATTTGTTTTTTGTGTTAAAATCAATCAGCAATTGTGGAATAAGATCAAACATTTCCCCATCATTCTCGTAGGAAAACGAATAAACCACCTTTACCACCAGGATCTACAGCTAGTAGGCCAAGGCGAGCTCATCCTACCGAGTCTGGTACCTCTCGTGTTTCATATAATTTACCAAAGTCATCTGATCCTTTGAGTACTGAGTCTCGATTCATTTAGACCGATTTCGGTTTATCTGCTACTGTCAAGCCTGAACCATCACAGTTACATGAGGACACTGAAAGTCAATCCAATGAGACGGTAAATATAGAACCTGAGATTGTTCAACTTGAAGTTGATCTGAAACCTCTTTTTCCTTTACCAGAACATCTTGATCTTGAAGTTGAACAACAAGAAGTTTTTTCCGTTTAATCTTCTTATCCTCAGTCATCGATAACCATTGATTCTTCCTCTTTCCCGTATATTTTACTGCCTGAAATTTATCTCGGGCATAACGGTGAAGTACTTCCACTTGGTTTGATTTCAATAGAGGGATAATTTTAGGAAGAGACAACCCCTTCAACTCCAACTCATTTTGGGTTAGGGTTTCATTCTTATTCGTATTTTCCTCGTTTGACCTACTCTGCTCATGTGATCTTGTTCACTCTAAAGTTCTCATAGATTCTTTAGAGTATATGATGGGTTATTTAACCATGGTTGAGATAGCATTTGAGACTGTACCATCTGTTACAGCTACGAGATAATATACTATTTATTCATCTTCGATGTTTTCTACGACACCAGAGTCTCATCTTTATGGTGATTTGTTTGTCCCAACAAGTTACCAAGATTTAAATGGAACCTACTCTGGTGTCTCCTCTAGTCCATGGACTTCACCCATGTCATTATTTATAATTTATCTCATTCATGTCTTACAACTATTGGATGACTTGATCCTTTCTTAACATCATTAACTTAATATCAAGTTGGTCCATCCAATTATCTTCCATCATATCATGTATCTGCTAGACTTCCATCATATGGAATTCAATATGTGAAATATCTTTATACTCCAGATGCTGGGGGGCAACATATTTCCATGCCATATGGCAAAGTTCCTTCATTTTTAGGTCAATATTATGCTACAATTCTTGTTTTTGAATGGCAACCTACTTTCCAAAAACAAAAAGTTGTGTATCAGTATCAACTAGTTCAACATGTTTCATTTGTACCTACTAGACATGTTATTACTTCTTTGGCTGTTGCTCAGTCTGCTCAGGTGGGTCCTTCAACCCTTAACCATCCAGTTTTGGTTCTACAAACTCTGTCTTCCTAGGCTGGTATACAAAAACCATCTGTATCGCAAATTTCACAAACCATATGCTATTTTACCCTTGTCACAGGCCTCTACTGGTCCCGTTTATTCACAACATGGTCCGAATTATCTTGGTGGGCAATTACCATATTATAAAATCCCATGGTTTCCACAGCAACCATTCCAATAGTATCAAGCTTATCTATGACTTGGTCAACAAGATTATCAAGGGTTTTGTCAACAACCTTACCCCTATCTGGGTTACCAATAGAAAAATCCTTATGTCGGCGCACAACAGCCTATTGCCTAGGAAATTCCATCTTATCCTGGCTATGCTCAACCGAACCTAAACCGACAGTTGCCATTTGTTGCAACATTAGAGTTACCTAATTTAAACTAGCTCAGTAATGAAATCATTCATTATTATCTTAGTGTCTTGTGATTCCTCATAAATTACCCTCTCATATTTCAAAATCCAATGGAAATTCTGAAGAATTCTAGCGTCAAGTGACCTACATATCAAACATGATAATATATATGACATCTCTGATGTAAGTATTCCTAACAATACATCTCTAAAACACATCTAATAATACATGAATCCATGACATGGACCTAGGCATACAACTAAAAAGGATCATGAATATATCAATACATGAATCACTGGCATGGGCCCAGCCATATGACTACAAAGGATCACGTGTACAAACACAAATACTTAATAATTCCACGCAGCCTAGATTTATCAAAATAAACTCATGGTATTCACCTCTATCTTGATCCATCCAAAGTACAAATCTGACCATTAGAATGGATGTGTTTAAGTAGAACATGGTAGAAACTTTCTGATTATCGGTCAATTATGTAAATTGTTAACAAGAACAAGAGAAACCACCAATGATGATGATGGCTCTCAAGGTAAAACAATAGAATATACAAGCATGAACAATGGAGTTGAATTTGAACACTGGAAAAATCATTCAATTGAAGGCCAATGATGTGAACCTATTGTCGAATGTGAAGAACCTACCATTGAGGCATGCAAGCTCCAAGGTACTAAAAGGGGGTTTCTAGATCATATTCCTAGATAATGATTTGGATTCGACAGGAAGTGATCCGTTGAAGGAGGGCCATAATGTTTTCCACATAATTGACATGAAATATACAATTTTACAAAGTTGGCAAGAGTGATTTAGGATTGATGCAAATAAGGTCAAATGAGGTATAAGTGGTTTAAACTTGCAGGTGGGACTTCTCTTGAACATATCTACAACACAAATCCATAATTTGATAGCATTTGACTCAAAATAGGATCATAGATCATGTTGAAAATATATAATCACATGAAAGGAAAATGGATTTCCAAAACCTAGTAAGAGAAGTGACAAAGTGAGGATGTCCCAAACCTAACACGAGATATAAATAAGTGTCATGTTCAAGAGAAACATACTGCCTTTCATGAAGAATACAAGATATATGTTTCCTTCGATTTTCCCCACTCAGTTTCTAGCCTGTACCTATTTATTTTTAATCTCAAGATTGAAGAGGATATAATATGATTGTCGTATAAGTTCATCCATCGGATGAATCCATCCTAGTATTTTTAATGAACCCCAGGAAGGAGTAGCTCCATCTCGTCAGGGTGACAAGTCCTTCATCATCTTAGCTTTACAAGTCTGATAGAGGGGTAACTCGACATATTTGTCATGTTTAGGGAGTTTGAAAAGAGGTAGAAAATAAAACTCCAGATATCCCTTTTCGTAAATAATATCTCAAATATAAAAATTTAGAAACCAATTTTTAAGAGAACCTCTTAGCCACATTTGAGTAAGGTATTCATTTTTCATGACTAGTCTATCTCAGTCCAGAAAAGGGTTAAATGTATAATAATTAGACTTGTTTTCATTTTCTTTTACAAGTGCAAAGGGATAAGTGCTCGACAATATTTTCATATTTTGGGAGTCTAAAAGGAGTTGAAAGAGGACCCCTCCTAGAGGATCGAGTGATATAAGGAGTATCGATTGGTTCCTGTCATGATGGAACTGTTAAAAACATGTAGAAATCAAGAGGATGGCTAAGAAAACCACTCTTCCCAATGTCTCCCTTGGCAACCTTAAGTCAACCAAGTGATAGCATATGATTCGAAAATCATATGGTGATGATGGAATGAGAAAACCAAGGCTCATCTGGCATAAAAGGCTAATAAAAAATGGAAATAATAAGATGTAAAATGATAATGGTTTCATTTTTACACAATATTGAAACATGGGAAACTCTAATTGAAATTGGTTTCATTTTTTCACAAGCTTGAAACATGTAGAAAAATTGTGCTTGGAACCTGTTTCATTTTTACACATGCTTAAAGCAAAGAAAAGGTATACTTAGAATAAGTTTGCATGCCCCCAACATAATCAATCAATTCAAGGTACATGGCCCCCCAAGATCCCTTTCCTTCACCCAAGTAGACTATTGGTTACTAACATGTAGATGCAATGAAGGTCATTTATGACATAAAGTGAAAAAATTGGCTAAGAATTTACAAGATCTATTCAAAGACTCGAATTGAAAGGGGATTTGATTCATTTTTTAATGAGCTTGACACTGTAAAAGATCTATGCTCGTAGGGACCTATTTCATTTTTTAATGAGGTAAGATACCAATTGCGTATAAGGACCATTTAGAGATGTTAGTTGATTAGGATCCAAATTATGACCAATGAATGAAAGTTGATCAATTTTCACGATTCTTCCTTCATGCGGGAAACACATCACACGAAAGAGAGGAGAGACATGAGCTCACATGACATAAACATTGTCATGAAGAAGGAGTAAATTTAAATCCAAATGACCTTGGATGAAAATCACATAGACATAGACGATTTTACCTCCCATATTAATAGGCAACTTAGGAAGAATCCCTCACGGTTGACTAGTTCCTTTGTTAAAAGGTAACAAATTCTGTGTAGTGGTAACAAGCTATGGAGAACCTAAAGCTTGCCAAGTAGTTGAGGACAACATAATAACAGATGCACCTTCATCTAATATTATGGCAGGTACAACCACATTATAAGCCTATAATGTGATTTGAAAGGGAATGTAAGAAGGAAGACGACATCCTTTAAGTCGACTCCAATCAAAAGAAGCAACCATGCTACTTGGAGGGGGTGTCATGGGAATAGGAGAACTACCCCCTTGAATTATAGCAATGGGATGATCACTCCCCTGTACCTGGGCAACCGGAGGATCACCCTCCAATTCACATGAATATGAAGAAACAAAAATATCCTGAGTGTGTTACACAACATTTTGTCACTTTCACTGCAATCCCAATCCCGTACATTGCAGGCTTATTTCTGTGACCAAATTAAAGTGTCATTCCTTGCAAAGACCATCATCGCATCCCTTTCCATGAGGACAACATTCCTTCTGTTGAAAATTTCCTAAAAAGACCATCAAAAGAATGTGTTTTTTCCTTGGCACTGGTAGCCCACTACGCCCTTGCACCAATGAGGAAGATTAACACTGGACCACGCACCAGCTGGCGCTCTGTCTCAGTTAGCTGCCCGCACCAATTTGTTTATGGAAATTTTTTTAAAAATAGAGGTGAAGTTTCCATCATAACAACTTCGTGGGCTAGTCATCTGGAGTGGTTCCACTGAATAACCATGACCTCCCTCCCTTGGATTCTTGTTTCCACCTTTTGGGGAAACCTCTCAAGGGATAAGGCCTGCCTTCCACTATTGTAGGGATCCCAACCTCCTCCTCCCCCTATATAAATATAGCCATATTCCATTGATGAGATAGCTAAACTAAACATATTATACCAGAAACGCTGAAGAGATTCCTATGCACTTTGTTGGAAAAGATAGAACGGAAGAGACCCTTACTGAGAGAGCTTAGGCTTGTGTCTTCATCCTGTCTGAATTCCCTGACATTCATCGAGATGTTCTTCGGCTGAACCCCACTGAAGGATGTTGTGATGTCAAGGCTCTAGTTGTAACTCTTTCTTCTATTAATACATATACATGACTATTGTCGAGTTCCCATCTTGCGTTAATGTGTTCTATTTGATGCAATATGCTTAACCCTCCTTGACTGGTTAGTAATTATGGGTGAGATCATTGTTTTGTATGCTGCTCTTGTTTTCTAATCTTTGTGCAAGTATCCATGCATCGTTGTGGAATGATCGTGACTCGCCAAGACAGTGATCGAGAAAACACCACCACGACAGCCATGATAACCATGTTGGACTCCAGGTAGGCCAATCTACCTCATTCTTTCACTCGTTAATTAGCAGCCTACACTATATCTTGTCATTTTTTTACTAGACCCACTCTAGGGCTAGAGAGATCGTCTCTGTCCGTAGAGAGGATTTACCTTCATAACAAATTGGCGACTCCACTGGAGACAATGTGAGTTTCTTGTTTCACCCTTGTCAAGTCAACTTTGGTCGTTTTCTTGCTTGTGTGTCTTTTTTAGCTTGCTTGATTGTTTAGAGTCCTCTTGTTCAACTCTAGAGTGTCAAGATTTACCTTTGCTCACTAGTTTTCCCATTCTCCCATAGATATCTGGCTTGGCACACTTTTTTATTAAACAGTCGTGCCAATTGGTGCATGTTTCTTGTGTTGCAGTAGTGCCAACCCCTGTTTGGCACAGGTTACTGCCTTAAAGTGACACCGAACCCTGTAGGGTTTGGTTTGACCTCCCTGTTGAGTTTTTGGTCAATTGTGGTCGACTCTAGGTTGGTTTTTTTATTTTCCATTGGTCTTTTCGAGATTTTTTTTACTGTCATGGGCTTTCTCTTCTCAGTTGTTCGTCTATTCTCTTATCGGTGCAGTTTATGGCCTTAGGGTTTCTAAGTGTCTTAGCTCACTGAGCCTTCTGATTGGAGGTCAAGTATTTTTGGATTCTTGTCAGTCTCATCTTTTGATCAACTGTGTTTAAGTCTTTCTTGATCCCTTGAGTGTTTGTCTTGGTTGAATGATCATTTAAAGTTTCGTTTGATTCTTCTTCTCGCCACTCCAAGCATAGATCACATTGCTCATTTGGGTCGTTTTGAAAGATTTCTTTTTGTTTGGAAGGGTGCATCATTAGTTTGAGTGCATTTTTGTGTTTGTATTTCTTTCATTGAATCATTCGTTTTAGCTCTTTACATTCATAGTACTAATAACTAGTGTTTGTTTTTTTTTTTTCATGTAATTTGTGCATCATGTGCTTAATTTCATTGAAAAGATCAAAAAATTGAATTCTTTCATTTGCATGAAAAGGGAAAAGTTATTTTGCATAACTAGTACCTGATAAACTAGGAAAGAGTTTTTTTGTTTCTCTCTTGATTGTATTAGATGCATTAGAAGATTTATTTGTGTGATTTCATTGTTTGATATTGTTTGAAATATCTCTAGCGTTCTCTTAATTAGCGTTCATTGAATAGAAAATGGTGTTTGTTTGCATATAGTTTTCATTTAGGAAATTCAAGATCGAAATTCAGTATGGCCTTGAAACTGAAACACTAATTCAATATCAACTATAAAATCAATTGAATTAACCTATGGAAGCATTGGAACCTAATGCAAACATTTTAGTGGTCTAGGCTAGATATGTGTTCTAGAGTCTTTAAACCTAGTACTTGTTATTCACCATGTGGCTTTAGACAGTGCTAGTATGGACTTCTGCTCCTTGTACCATTAAGTATATAAAGGGAGACCCCTATAGGTTTAAATCATTTATCCATAGGAAGCTGAGTCTGCCACCCTGTAACCATGATACACTAAACATAGCATTCAGGGAGACTACCTGCACGTACGTTAAGTCCTTCGTCATTTCTATTTCATTTGAACACCAAGGTGTATATGGCAGTTCACAGAAAATTGGCACACCCTCTTACTTAGATTACTTGAGCAGTCATTTCAATCTTTTCGTGACTATTTAAAAGAGAATAAATAATTGAGTACTTGTCCCTTCACACTCGTTTAAAATTGAAGGTGACTAGAATTATCTTTTGTCTATTTCTCGACTCTTAAAACATGAAACAACAACGTCCAGTTTCAATGTCGTAAAATTAATTACCCACGATCACATGCCCGTTAAAAGTTCGTTACTTGGCTTGTTTTTGTTTTTCCTTAGACTTTGATCTTGAAGCCTTCATTTGGATATCTCTTTTTCCTTCCTGTGTTGAAATACTTTCACAGTGGTGGAACCACCAATTTCTTTGTCTTCTTCATTTCTACCTAGGGGTAGTCCTTTTCCTGAAGTTTCTTACAAAACGCCTCAGTCCACTAGGTCTGTTGAGTTTTCGCAGCCTATTTTCTCGACTATCTTGCCTCTTGCTACATGATCTCCCCTTGAAGATTTAGTTGAGTTCAATTTGCATCCTCCAGTTGATTGGTCTGGTTTTGGTGTAATATCCCCAAATGGGACTGCTTAGCAAGGCATGCTTGAAAAATTCATTTTTCAGGAATGTATGCTACATGATTGAAAACCAACCATTGGATCCCTTAGATATGAATATCTAAGACCTGAATCCAAGAGGGGATAAAATAAAAATCCTTCTAGTTGGGTTAAACGGGTCTCCCACACCTAGTACAACTAGAAAATGCCCAAAAAATGGCACTGCAACGCTATGCAACAAGACCGCTTCAGAAATAACGTAGTTTGGCTAAGAAATAGTAGGAGGCCAACATGGAGGCTCAAAATTCATGTATATAATAGGAAATAAGATTCATAATGAGGCTCACACATTGTACAATAGGAAACATAAGACAAGAATGGAATAAATCCCTTAGGAAGAGGTGTTGCAACACATATATTGACTACAAAAGGCTTGACATCATTATTTTATTCAGTATACTACAACATCAGATTAAAACTTAGATCTAGGACAAGATAATGTATGAACAGTCAGATCTATGATAGATCCATACTCTATAATGTCTCTATTTTACATACCACTTGGGGTTTTTAGCAATACATGAAGCACAAGGAGTAGATCTGAGATTCTATGCAGCAGATTTGTAGATCTATTCAAAATTTTAGAAGCATATACAGGAGTATTCAGATCAGATCGGAATATGATATGGATAATAACATAAATCCATGGATGACCATAGTGAAGGGTAGATCCCCAACACTAGAGATCACTCCTCAATAGTTGCCAAAACTCTCCTGCAACTTTCCTCTTTGCAGATAACATAGTTTAGGAAGAGGGACTGCATTGTAGACTTGAAGAACAATTTGGCCTAATGCCAAGCTGTATATCTGTAGCTCCAAAGGTCTAGAACACTCTTTCCAATGGGATAGAAGACTCTCCCACTGAAAAGAAGCTCGAGATTGGCTTAGATCTGAATAGATATAGCCTCCACTTGCTTCAAGTTACAAGGAAAACCAAACCCTCAACAAGATCTGCGTTGTAGTTGGAAGATGAAGCTTGTCCAAATGCCTGATAGTGGACAATATGTACAAGACTCCTCCTTGAGCTACTCAATGGAAGAGGTGGGATTCCCGCTCAGGAGCACACGGTGCTAAACAACACTATTCACTTCTAAACAACCAATAGAATGATATGTCGAAACAGACAATATCTTCAGAAATATAATATCAATCAACAACCCTTCTCTTGTTGTCCTCCTCCTCCTTTTATAGGATAGAAATATTGCCAACCCTAAACCATCTCAATGATTTAGCTCCATTCACATGTGTAGCCTCCAACTAGAACTGCACTGTGCATCTAGGAGGTTAATCGCATCTATACAACAGATTTGATTTGGTCCTGTTGACCCAGTCAAAATGTCTCAAACCCATTCACACATAAAGATGTTTTATTAAGGCAGCCCATATTTAGCCTTGTTCAAATGGGGCATTTATTTATTTTGTTGTTTTATGAGTTTTATTGATCCTCCTTTACACATTTATTCATGAAACAGGAAAGTAAAAGAAAATTGAATATTCCTATTAGCTTGGGCTAACTACGAATATTATAGTCCTCCCCTCCAAAATGTTGCTTGTCCTCAAGAAACTAGTAAGGTGAGTGCTGCAAATCATCTCCTCCTCCATTGGTGACACAATCATAAGTTAATATTCCTCCTTGAGACAAGTGTTCACCAAACCATCTATCCATGACTTGCTCCACGAAAGTTCTCATGAGATGTAAATAGATCATATCATAAGAAGACAATAGATCATAGGAAAAAAACATGGTTTGACCAATGTCCTCCCTGTAATATGAAACATAAAGTACATTGGGAGTAGCCATCCCATATGGCTCATTCATTCCTTCCCTCCTTCCTCCATACATCCCTATGAAAAGTACAAGTACATCATAAATAAAGGGAATTAAAACAATGTATATACAAACAGAATTTTCTGCATATGGAGGCGGGTCATAGTCCCACATTTGGAACCAACGTAGGGCATCTCCTGCCTTCATCAATTCTAAATGTGGTAAGTGGTTTTCCCACCGCTTACTTTCTTCCCACACCATCTCACCGTAGCTAAAAGTGTGAGATATGTTTGGTGCCTTAGGGAAGCACCCATCTTGTAGCAAAATCTTCCTCTTTCTCCCAAGGAAGTGGCCAAATTCAGAAATTTTTGTGGCCCGATATTGGCCATGATGCTTACAAGATAAAATACTCCTCCTTGGAGTCATGGCCTGCAAAAACATTGTGTAAGAGTGCATGAAATCAGAATATAAAAAATGTGTAACAAGATCATGCTCTTCACCAACAATCCTCCTCCTATCAATGGAGTGGTGCATACACCTTCCTTCTTTCTCAAATAGAAAAAGAGAGGGATGATTTGACTCTTCCTTAGAGTCATGTTGCTGCTCCAACTACAGAAGGTTAATGCATCTTTGAAAATGATGATATAGTTCTCTTTCAAAGCCCTCCCAATAGTACCTCAATATGATGTTGTTTAGCTTCATAGAATATGTGTGGCTGAAATAGGACTCTTCATAAGCCCTTTGTAGTCACTTCTCCTCGAGATTGGAGACTCTAGATAAGAATATCCTACCATGCTTATAGATGACTCCATCTAGGATTGTATATCTCTCATCATGTAGAAAGTCATCAAGAATCATCCAAGTGTGAAGATCCTTGGAATATTCCACCAACACTTGGGATTTCCAGTATGGATCTAAGGTGCCCAACAATCACAGTGCTGATAAGGTGTCATCTGAAGTGTCTGCCATTTTTTTTCTCTTCTCCTTGATATATCCCATGTCCAAGGTGTATGCTAGAAGGTCATGCCTCCCCCTTTTCTCCTCCTTAACATCTCCCATGCCAAAGGTGTAAGGTGGAAGGTTGATATCCCTCCCTTGCTGCCCTCCTTGCACATGCCCATGCTCAAAATAAAATGGAAGTTTTTAGAAGTTAGTATGCCATGCAAGGCTATCATTTATTAAAAACCTCTTTGGTTTTTCCAAAGACTTATGCATGTGTGACCACCATCTCTCCTCATCTATGAAAGAGTGTTCTCCAAACAAGTTTGTATTTTGATTCAAGGATTGCCTTCCTTGCTCCATGATGGTGTCATTCTTTCTCCTTGCAGCATCTCTTCTCAGCGCAGCATGATATGAGAGAATGGATAATGATTCTAAGGGAAAAATACTCTCCCTTTCCTTGAACCTTCCCCATGCTCTCAGTGTTTTATTATGGTCTTCTAGTGCTCCCTCTCTTATTACATCCATGAAAGGAGCATCAGTGCATGAAACATTTCTCACCAAATCTGAATCAGGTGGCCTCCCAGGTGGTATGCCACAAGATAATGATGTCTCATGGCTAATTCCCATGTGAAACATAGATGGGAACATCTTATTACTGCTTCCACTGCACAATTTCATCTCTGAATTTTGTGTGGAAGTCTCATGATAATGGTTCATCACTCTTGTAGATGTAACAGTTCTTTTGAGTGGAGCAAATCCCTGATCTTCTTCTTCATGTAGTAGAGGATCACCTCCCATCACAACAGCATTGTGATCCTTCATCTTCTCTTCTTTATACACCTTCTGCAAGATTTCATAGTCTAAGGTGCTCTCTTTAAATTTAGGCAACTCATGAACACCCATCATCTCCTTGGTGTCAAGATTCTTGATCACAAAGGATTGATATTTCATAGTGTGTGTTCCCAAAAATGAATGCAATGTTGGAACACATTCCCTCCATTGTTTTTTCTCATTGTCTATCATCATAGACATATGTTGCTCCTTCTCTTCATGTGTAAGATCCTTGGGGCTTTCTTGCAAAGATACAAGAGCCCTCTCAGTAGAAGCAATGGCTTCATCTCCATCTCTCAACAAAAATAGATCTCCTCCTGCTGTCACAGTGCTGGAGGAACTTTTCAGTTTTTCTTCTTTCTCCTCCTCATCAATGGAGCATGGCTTATCAATGGGATATCCTTTATTTTTATCTCTTCTTGAAATAGGAACACTCATGTCTTCCTTGTGAGAATAATGTGTTTTCTAAAGTGGTGGATTTTCCCTTGTAAAATCATGTAGCAGATCTTGAACCCTTTCAACAAAGTTCTCATATAGAGCTATCTTCATGGATCTTCCCATCTCATGCAAAGGTTCTAAATCATTGGGCTTATTTTTCTTACCCAAAGGAGTTTCATATGGCTCTACATCAAATATTTTCACTAACCTCCTATTGAACTTTGCATAAGTAGAGATGTTTATATTTCTTAATGAAGAAGATTCAAATAACCACCAGGCATAAGCCTTATATTGGAGGTGCAACACTGCTACCCTTATGAATTCTTCTTCAGAAACTTGATACAGCTGAAAATATGTGTCTAGTTTCTTCACCCAACACCTGGTTGAGCTCTCAGGTGATCCATCAAATGTAGGTAGGAAAGTTCTTCCCAAGGTGTTTTGTATGCACCATGTTCTCCTCATGCTTCTGCTAGATCTTCTTTCTTCTTTTAGTTGAAAAAACGCTAGGAAGCTTAGATGCTCTTTGAATATTTTAGACTGAGATTCATATTCTTGGAGATAGTCACCAAGAGTCTCCTCGTTTGGTGTCTCTCATTCTTCTTATCCTCTTGCAAGGAATGTAGGCATGCTACAATGTTGTGGCTCTGATTGTGTGGCTGAATGCTCACACACATCATATAAATAACTGGGGCTTTCTTCATGTGAAAATATCTCCAAAATATCTACATGTATTTCATTTTTCATTCCCCTGATTTCACTCTTTAGCTCATGCATGGTTTGGAACACACTTTTTGAGAACTCTTTCCTTTTCATCCTTCCAAAAAAGGGGGTTTTAACTATGTCTTCTTTGTCTTCATTGTTGTCACTCTTCTTCTTATATTTGTCCTTCCTTGGAAAATACATATTGGCTTCTAAATAAGCATAGTCTGTTCCAAGATAGTTTCTCCGATACCACTGTAATATCCCCAAATGGGACTGCTTAGCAAGGCATGCCTAAAAAACACATTTTTCAAGAATGTATGCTACAGGATTGCAAACCAAAACTTGGATCCCTTAGATCTTAATATTGTTACACTGAAAATTATCATCCTAACATTATGCTATGTGTATGAGCTCATTATTACTCATACTTCTCCCTTTTGCAAGTCTAACATATCAGTTCCTCATGTCAAGCCTTGAAAATCAGAAAAAATTCCTAAAAGTCTCCTAAACTTTGGTGTCGCACTTTCTAGCTATCTTGCCTGTGGTCCCGCACCCAATGTTCAGCATTCTTGCATTCCTGAACACACTTTATACTTTTTATAGGTGCAGACACCTGTAAGATTAAAAAGGCACAAGTAAATCCCAAAAATCTCAATTAAAGTAAATTCTGGAAGCTTCTAGAATGGATCTTGCGGTGGCAGAACCACTCTTGTGAGGTGCATGAATCCCTTACCTTATGGAGCTAACCCCTTGATGTGAGGAGCTTATCCCTTTGAAGGAGGATTCTATCCCTTTATACTTGGAACAGAAAACCTCCTCTTTTCCATTATAAAAAGAGGCATTGGGTAGTCTCAAAGGGAGTTCAAACTTTTAGAATATTTGAAGTTAAGTGTTGTTGAGATTTAGACTCAGTTAACTAAGACTTTTGTGAGGAGAGATTACATACCTCTATTTGTCTTGGTTGGAGGAGTGTAGAGCTTATCAAATTAAAGGAGACTCCTGCTTCAGACCCCGGGAAGTCCTATGCAACATCAAGGCTCAGGTTGTAAGGATTTTCTTCTTTTGAAATTAATACAAATATACTCATTTTTGTCAATAAGATTTCAATCAATAGTTTATTTCATAGATTCCTTGATCACTATGATAAGCATGGTTTATGATGATTCTATACAGGTGCTATGTAATATTTTTCTTGTTTGTGATTGTAGGTTTACGAGGAAAACTCCTTCAAGCGTGTGAGGGATAAAAACAACTTCAAACAAGCACTGGACAAACGGTAAGTATTTTACACCTATATAGAGCTTTTCATAGATCATATATGATTAGAGAAAGATTAGTCTATTTGGCTGTTTGTTGCTAGATACTTTTAGTACTAGGGAGATTGGTCTTGTCCGCAAGACAGATTAATCCATACAACAAATTGGCGACTCCACTGGGGAAATAACTTGTTGTTTTTGGTTCTCTTTTATTTTGATTTGAGGAAATGTTTTTCTTGGTTTTTGATCGATTGACACCTACCTGGGTAGCTTAGGTTTTCTCTGTTTTGAAAATTTTGAAATCCTTTAGGTTTTTCTCTATTTTTTCCTGGGAGCGCACTTTGCCTTGTTTTCACAATGCGGGCAGTTTCACACTTTTCCTGTGTAAACAGTGCGGGACCGCACCTGTGACATCTTGGAGCCTGCAGACCCTGTTAAAGTTTTGAAAAACTTCAGATTTATTTCTTTAGTTTATCTTGATTTTGATTCTCAGTTTTTGTTTTCTACCCAAATTGATGATTGTTTCTGTCAAAATCTTTCTGTTAATAAATCTCAGCAGTATTGGTGTTTTGATGATTTCCTAGAAGTTTTGCGTTTTGGATTGCATTTCACTTGGTATTTGTAGCGATTTGAAGCATTTGACACTTAGAACTACCTCAGATTACCTTGGTATTTTTGGTCTTTTTGCTGGATCTGACCTGATTGTGAAATCATCCTTTATTGAGAAATAGAGTTACCTGTTTCTTTGCAAATATTCGAAAAGAAACTTTGTTATTGGTTTTTGAATTTCATTTTTAATAAAAACATAATTGAGTGTTTTCGATCTGTTTGTTATTCTGGACGAATAGATCCTTAGTTTGCTGAACAACTAAGTTAAAACATTCTTCAAAAATAAATCTTAAAGCTTTTATTCATTTAAATTATTAAATTTTGTAGTTTTGAGTGCTATTAAACTTTGTAGATCTCGAAATTAGTTTTGTAGTTTTGAGTGCTTTTAAAATTTCTAGATTTCTTTTGAAGGAAAATTGTTTTGTAGCTTCAAGTTTTTGGAAAGTAAATGGATTTTTATTGTGAGCTTTGATCATTTGTTGGAAAAGAAAAAAATATTTTCTTTCAAAATATTCTTTATGTTTAAAGAAGGAATTGTTTATTAAAGAGTTGCATTCTCTAAATTTTCCTTAATTAGAATTTCATTGAAAGAAAACAATCTGATTATCATTTTTAGGTGAATTTTTAGTGTCTTTTGGAAATCGAGTCTTCAAACCATCATATTTTCATTTCCGCACCCATTGACATAAGAAACAACTCTTAAAAGTAACGCTTAATTAAAATTCATCTAGCAATCTTTTTATTTTCTAGGGCTCTTATCACCAACATAGCTTAGGCTAGTATCTTGGAGTAGGGAGTAGTTAACTCTCCAAGGTAGTAAAAACAAAAAAGTAGACAAATCTGCGGTAGGAGATAAATCCAATTGTAATTTTTATAATTTTGGAAGCTTCTCTTAAAGAATTCAATCACGAGATCATGTTCGAACCTTTGAGACAATCAATTCTGTTTCATTGGGGAAGATAGAAGATTTGCGTGTATTACAAACGGTAAACCTCAGATTAACCATTGTTGAGGAGCCTAGGGCCACTTGTCGGTAAACCTCAGATTAACCATGTCGAGGAGCCTTCAAGGGGATTGAGATTGCTACTCTGCCCTTGCGCATGAAATCGGATCGTAGACTGTTCCCCCAGTTATATTTGTTACTCTTGGTAACCTTAGTGTCTATTATCTTAAGATTATTTCCTAAGGTGACGGTGAAGGAAAGATCTCACTGTACCTGGAGCAGACGTCGACTAGAATCACTTGGAATCTCTGGGGGGTTCTCTTCACACGAGATGGTTTTGTGAGGAAACTTGTGCCAGTCTGTTTCATTAAGCAGGTTGTCGGGGTAACTGTTCCAACCACCCTTTCTGTGTTAAATTTCTACTAAGTTGGATTTCATCACCAACTAGTGCTTTTAGTGCGGAAAGTTACTGTTTGTGTGTGGTTTGAACTCTTAGATTTTTAAGCGTGTGATTCAGCTGTTTGTTTCTTTAGAGACTTTCGGTGTTTTCATTGAAATTTTCTTTGTTTGCGTATGATTAGTTAATATTTAATCGTGGCGGAATTGCCGAGACAATCCCGGAGACTATAAGGGAAACCCCCTGAATATTCACCAAGTCATCTTGAAGGGCTTCGTGCTCTGGTATCAACCAGTAGTGGTAGGATTAGATCAACAGAATTGGAAGTTCATTCATTGTTTTCCATCTTGATCATCAAATACCTACAACAGAATACATTCAAGAACCGATTTCAGTTTATGAAGTTACTGGTAGTATTCCTACTTCCAGTGAACTGGCTGATGAACTTGAAATATCTGAACCTGAAACTGAACCTTCTGTTTTGGAAACATCCTCAGGATTTATTTCACCAACTTCTAGTGATCTTGGTTCAACTAGGGTAAGAAATATTGTCACTGACGATCTTCCAGCTGGTATAATTTCCATTGAAGAACTTACTAATCCAGACGAAGATATATCTCTTTCCGACTCCCCTCAATCCTTAAATCTTAGGGAGCGTGAATCTATTTTCTACAGCCCTATTCGAACTAGTGCTTGGTATCTATCTTTAATAAACTTTTTAGAGAATCCGGGTCTTGCTTTTTCTCCACCTCGAGTTCCGTTTCATCCTACACCCAGAGGTTACTATCCAACATCAATTATGGCCGGAGAGTCATCGGAATAATTTTTACACGGTGGTCCTTCTGTTCCTTTGGGATATCAGGCTTTGTCTGGTACTTTCTCGGGAGCAGCTCCTCAACCAATCGAACAAATGTTGTCATCTAGTAATAGTGGTGTTAAAAATGAAACGTCGAACGTAGCACAAATCTATATGATGTCTGGTAATATTCCGAATCCTCAACCTCAAGGCAGTCAGTTACCGCCTGGAGGGCCAATATAGGGAAATCCGTTACCGCCTGGAGGGCAACCTTCAGGTAGTCAGTTACCGCCTAGGGGGCAACCTTTAGGTAGTTAGTTACCGCCTGGGGGGCAACCTTCAAGATGTCAGTTACCGCCTAGGGGGAAACCTCAAGGTAACTTTTTCCCAGGACAAACTGTGGAATCATATTATTTTGGGGGACAACCCTAAGGACACTACACACCTCAAGAGTATCAACCTTCAAAACAGTATATGCCCCAAGGTCAACCCCAAACTCAATATGCTCCTCAGGGTCCTTACCAACCCCAGCTTCAGTACGCGCCTCAATTTTATCAACCTCAAGGTCAGTACCTAATTCAAGGTTTCCAACAGCCTTCTGGACAGTCATCTATTCAAGGAGATGGAAATGTACCACTTACTTATCAACCCTACATTCAACCAGGTTATGGTTCTTATGTTCAACCTTCTGCGGGACAATACCCCGGAATGAATATGGTGTGGGATTCGTCCCAATATCAACAGCCTATGCAACCTAATCTGCAGTTGCCTTATCAACCTAGACAGCCTTTAATTTATGGTCCAACTCAGCAACCTGTCCAGCCTACTATTCAAATTCCTTCACCTAGTCCTATTCAGCAGGCTAGTCCTAGTTCACCTAAGACTCCACCTCAAACTGCTGCAACAGCTGCTACGTCTGTTCAACTTGTAACACCTATTTCTGGAGTATCTGTAACCCCGAGTTCGTCTATCCTTGCATTCGTGCAAATCCCTCAAGTCTCTATACCCTAGTCAGGATCTTCGGTTCAGACTTCAGTTCAGATGCCTACGGGACAAGCCAGTACAAGTATAGTTGTCACAAGTCAACCGCAATTCACGTATCAACCGTACCAGGGATAGCCACAATTCAGTCCCTATACACAAAATCCAAACTATCAGTATCAACCGTACCCTGGCTATACTTATCAATAACCTCAACAACCCCAGTTCGGTCTGATTAATAATGGTTTTCCAGGAGGTTATACAATTCCTAATGCTAATTCGATTCCCAGTTATCCTGGGTATCCACCTCCTGGAACTGCTTTTCCTACTCAAGGTTTTCGTGACCCTAACCGTCAGTTACCATTTATCGCAACTTTGGATTTACCTGATTTGACGTGCCTTAAAAATGATCCAATTTTCTATTATCAGTACTGGCTGCCAATGCCGCATAAGTTCCCCAGTGATATACGAAAATTCGAAGGTAAGTCAAGAGAGGATCCATCAAATCACGTCATGACTTATCACCTTTGGTTTGTGTCTAATTCAATCATTGATGATTCGATTCGCTTACCTCTTTTCCAAAGAACTCTTATTGGTCTTGCAGCCAAATGGTACATTGAGTTACCACGAGGTTCGTTTCATAATTTCAGTCAGTTAGCAACTGCCTTCTTGAATCATTTTCAGTTTCCGGTCAGATACGAAAATGGCATGGAATTATTAACTTCGCTGAAACAATCCACGTCTACGTATATTTCTGATCATATTCATGAATGGCGACGTAGGAGACGTTTGGTGAAAGTTCATATTCTGGATCAAATTTTGGCAGAATGGTTTGTTAAAACATTTTTACCTAAGATTACTGAAGATGTAGCTAAGGCTGGTGTTGTTACTGAAGAGCAAGTAATTGCTCAAGCTCAGTACCTTGACCTCGTTTATACGCAGTCAGGTACTTTACATGAAGAAATCCCAAACCTTTCGAAACAAGGTCAAATAGTTGTTGCTCCTTCAGGGTCTCATGCCGCTGATGGTATGATTGGTACGGTCAATACTAAAAGTAAGAAGAATTCTTCAAAGAATTCTTCTCCAATTATAACTTTACCTGATTCCTCGAAAGGAGAATCTTCCCCCGAAGTTTCTGCCGATATTCATGTTGTGGAAACATCTACAGCTAAATCTAAATCCGGTAGTAAAAATAAAGGGAAGAATAAAAACAAAAAGAATTCGAAAGAAAAAAATGATAGAAATGAATCCAATGACAAAAAACGTAAACCACATTATCCTTGTTACATTTGTGACGAGGATCATTTTACTAAGGAATGCCCACATCGGGCCGAGGTTGCAAAATTCGTGAAAGGTTCACAACCTGCTGTCTTGAAGGATCCCATTCTGACTCAAGATAGTAAGATGATTGGTTCTACCTCGACTGCTTTAGAAGAACCAATTTTGATGATGTCTCATGTAAGGATTGCGACGCGATCGCAAGATTATGGTAGTAAGAATCCTGTTGATGGTAAAGAAGTAGAATCTTCTAATGCAAATACATCAACTACACCTCCTCCTGTTTTTGGTCCACTACAGATCAAGAAACCAAATCCAGACTTAATAATCAAACCGCCTGCTAAAGGTGTTCTTCGTAAATCAGCTTTCAATCCACATGCGAGAGCTACTCAGAATTACAACATTGTTGAAGAATTAGCTATTTCTCCTTCAGCAATGTCGACTTTGGACATGCTGCAATCATGCCCAACACAACGTAAATTTATTTTGTCTACCATAGGAGCTGTCGATGTTCAGGATTCTAATATTATAATCTTCGATTTAGAAAATAGTACACCTCGTCTACCTCATCAGATGGCTTTCTAGATACCAGTGTTAGTAAAAAACAGACTGATCTATCGGACTGTGATTGATGAGGGAGCTTCAACGTGTATTATGTCGATTTAGTGTCGGAAATCTCTTGGTTCTCCTACACTGAACCAATCCTCGATGATTCTTAAGGCTTTTGATGGTCGAGGTTTCCACCCTTTTGGTATTTTGCAGGATTTACCCATAGGGGTTGAAGGTAAAATTGTAAATCTAGATGTGGAAGTGGTTGATGCCCCTCTTGATTACAACATTCTTATGGGTCGTAGTTGGTCTTACGCTATGACTGCTGTTGTTTCTTCAGTCTTCCGACTCATAAAATTTCCATATCAAGGAAGGATCGTTACAATAGATCAGTTAACTTATTTTTCTTCTGACCCAGCCTCTACAGAAACAATCCAGCATGTTGGTAAAGCGGCTATCCCGTACAAGGATGTTGGAGTAGGTTTGCTTAAAGATTATGATTTGCTAGGAACTTTTGCCATTCCTCCTCCTAACGTATCACCTTCTGTTGCAACTATTCATATGATTTCTTCAAACTCTGTTATGTTTGATGATCCTTGGACCGTACCTTCCGAATCCGAGTTAGATTCAATTGATGGCATGATGCCTTTGAGTCCATTTGAAATTTCATATCAGGCTATACAGTCATTTTCCGACCCCTATTCAACCAAAATTGATCCAGTGAATGGTATCCATGAGGAATCACTTTCTATATCTAGCTCAGCCACAACAACATTTCCTGAACCTGTTCATTCTGATGAGCAGATTCATGAATTATTGTCTGTTGACTATTTACCATGGGAATATATACATCACCGATATTCATTTTTACCTGAACTAGATCATTTTGAAGATGATTTCGCTTCAATATTTACTGCTGAATATGTCAAGGAACCGCAGAATCCATTGAAAAATCCTGATTCTGTGTTAAATTTGGAAAATATTTCTTGAAAGATTCGAATTGACATTTCAGTAAAAATTGGTATAATTGAAAACATTCATATATGTGCTTCCTATATTGAAGAAGAAATTCAAAATTATAAAGCCCTATTTCAAGAATTCTTTGATGTGTTTGCCTGGTCCTATGAAGAAATGCCAGGAATTGATCCATCAATTTTCGTACATGAAATCAAGACTTACCCGGATGCCAAACCTGTCCATCAACGTCTACGTCAAATGCATCCTAGAAAAGCTGCTGCTATCAAAGCAGAAGTTGAAAAATCACTTCGTGCAAGTTTCATTTATCCGATTCCTTTAACGGATTGGGTATCTAATATTGTTCCTGTGACTAAAAAACAAGGAACGATATGAGTATGTATCGATTATAGGGATATCAATCGATCTTGTCCTAAAGACAATTATCCAACTCCCTATATCGATCAAATAATCGATGATTGTGCCGGCAGTGAAATGTTTTCCTTTATGGATGGCTTTTCAGGGTATACTAAAATAAACATACTCCCTGCTGATCAGCCAAAAACAACTTTTATTTGTCCATGGGGGACATTTTCTTACTGCAAACTACCCTTTGGATTGAAGAACGCTGGAGCAAATTTTCAAAGGGCAATGTCTTATGCGTTTCATAACATTAAGCACATTGTGCAACCGTATCTCGATGATTTACCTGCTCATTCATCACGCAGGGCTGACCATCTCACACATTTACGTGCTATCTTTATGAGATGTCGGCATTATCGAATTCGGCTGAATCCACACAAATGTGTTTTTTGTGTAGAGTCGGGTCGTTTACTAGGATTTTTTTGTCTCAAAATCAGGTATTCGCATCGATACGTCGAAGGCCGAAGCTATTGTCAAATTACCTCCTCCTTCGACTTTACGCCAACTCCAAAGTTTGTAGGGGATAGAAAACTTTTTATGTCGATTTATTCCTAACTATGCCGAACTTATGAAAGGTTTTACCCGGTTGCTAAAACAGAACATTCCATTCTTTTGGGATGAGATCGTTGATCGGTATTTTGATGCACTTAAACACACATTAACCCATGCACCATTATTGCATCCTCCCAACTACAACCAGGATTACATTTTGTACCTCGCTACTTCTCATTCCACTATTGGGATGGTTTAAGTTCAGGAAGATGAATCTAACGCTGAACATGTGATTTATTATCTTAGTCGGAATCTGTATCCGACCGAAATCAAATATACACATGTGGAGAAATTGGCCTTGGCAGCTGTTCAAGCTGTCCAACGATTTAGACATTACATATTGTTATGCAAAACTATGGTAATTTCTAATTGCAACCCTATGATGTACATTTTGACCAAACAATTTCTAGGGGGCAAGTATTCCAAATGGATAGTCATCCTGCAGGAATTTGACTTGGAGTTTGAGAAATCCAAGGCAAAGAAATCTTTGGTATTTGTGGAACTGATGTGTGATTTCCCCTCTAATGATACTAAAACTGTGGCAGATCAGCCCATTGCGGACGAATCTCTGTTTCTTATAAGTACTGTTGATCCATGGTATGGAGATATTATTGTTTATCTCCAAACCCAATATTTTTGGCCTGAAATCTCACAATCTCAGCGACGGAAAATATGTTTCCAATCCCAACAGTATAATATTATTGGTGATACACTTTATCGTCATGGATTGGATTCTATTTTCCGACGATGTCTTATTCATGAAGAAGCTGAAAAGGTTTTAAATGACTTCCATTCTGGAGCATGTGGCAGTCATATGTTTGGGTATGCCACAGCCCAAAAGATATTGCACGCTGGTTATTTCTTGCCGTCGTTATTCAAAGATTGTATTTATGCGGTTCGGAAATGCCAAAATTGTCAACTTTTTGATCGTAAGATGTGTGCGCCACCCGCTCCTCTTCATCCCATAATTGCTGTTGGTCCTTTCGCAAAATGGGGTATCGATTTTATTACATGTAACCCTCACTCGGCCGGGGGGCATGCCTATATTATCTTAGCAGTATATTATTTTACTAAGTGGGCTGAGGTTATGCCTACATTTTCGGTTGACGGCAAGACTGCTGCAACTTTCGTATTTAATCACATAATTACTAGGTTCGGTGTTCCTCAAGCCATTATTAATGATCATGGAAGCCATTTTTGGAACAGCATGATGACTGAACTGACAGAACAGCTTGGCCTATGCCACGATAGTTCCACTCCATATTATCCACAAGCCAATGGTCTGGTCGAAGCCATAAATAAAGTTTTAGTCACCATGATCAGACGAATTATTGGTATTCACAAGACGAATTGGCATTCCATGTTATTTTCAGCAGTTTGGGCATATCAAACCTCAGTCAAAACATCAACTGGTTTCACTCCCTTTCAACTTGTTTACAGTTTGGAAGTTGTGTTGCCGATTGAATGCGAAATTCCATCTTTGAAATTAGCCATAGAGTTACTCCCATCTACGTCTGAAGAGGAGAAACGTTTGTTGTACTTGGCTAAATTGGATGAAAATCAGAGAAATGCTGCAATAGCAAATGAGGTCATGTCAAAAGATTAAAAGCTCAGTATGATAGAAGTGTTACCCCTCGAAATTTTTCAGAAGGAGACCTAGTATTAGTTTCTGATGAAGCCAATGATAAGCTAGGAGCTGGGAAATTTGTGCCCATGTGGCATGGTCCTTTCATTGTTAAGCGAAATCTGGAAAAAGGGGCCTATGAGCTGATAGATTTTGATGGTATCCCTTTAGATAAGCCCAAAAATGGGTTATATCTGAAGTGATATTATGCTTAAACTTGGTGTGGAGATCTTTTATTTTTTAGGTTAGATTTCTTTACTACAGGTGTGTCTTAGATTAGAAAGGTGTGCCTAGTTTAGAAGTGTGTTTTTATCACTATTCCTGCTTATCTGAGTTTTACTCTTGATATTGTAGATGTCAACGTCTCTTCAAACCTACATTGGTTTTGCTGATTGTGCTTGTCGTAGTACATGAAACATTTCTTCCGCAGCTTGGGTTATCTATTCACCCTCTGACGAGTTAGTTTCCATGAATGGGGTAAGCCTCGGTAAAACAACGAATAACATTGCCGAGTATAGTGCAGTGATTGAATTATTATCTGAGTCCATATCATTTGGGATTTGGAGTTTGATTGTGAGGTTGGATTTTAAACTTGTTGTATTACAGCTTAACACGGTTTATGCCATTAGAAATCCAGTGTTGTTACGGTTATTTTTAAGAGTTCGTCTCTTGGAACATGAATTTGACTACATTGAATATCAACATATTCCAAGAAATTTAAATACATTAGCAGACATAGTTGCTTCTAGTATGATAAATTGACATTTGCAGTGATCGAAACAGTAAAAAAAACAACATTCATAAAATGTACACAGATAGCCGGTAAATAGTGATATATATCATAGGATAGAAGTGTTTTCAAAAAATATACATTGTCTTCGATCATAGGTTGGAAACACCTTATGATCGGCAAATGATAACACAAAAAGTCCAAAATATGAGTCTACAACACTATCATCCCATCACTGATGGTGATCATGATAAGAAACCACTGCCCGAGCCACCTTGCACAGGAACCTCCTAAAAGGTCCTGGAACACCAATCACGTATCTCTGTAATCTGAGTAGAATGTCATCTATTTCTGTCTCCGGAATTTCTAGAGTCAAACGCTCTAGATGATGCTCTAAATCAGTCAAGATTTATGCTGATTGGCCTGCTGGAGCTACTGTGGCTACAAATGGTTGTCTTCTTTCATAAGGTTGGAGATGGGCTGGTCGCCGTGGGCCCACATATGTATTCAAAAATAAATAAAACTTTTGGTTATTAATTTTCAAGACGATTTAAAAATAAAAAAAATTAGAACTTCGAAACTGTTGAAGAAAGATTTTTTACCTGAGTCATCCCACTGTTCCCCTGTTGGGAGAGTCATCTCTCGGTCACCGTGGAAATCTATCCTGGCATATGGAAAATCCTCTATGACAAAAATTTGGCGATCTAGCCAACAAAAATATGAAGAAGGAAATCGAACAATCTCAGCGCCCTCAATACCGTGACGGGCCATTAGTGCGGACCAACGAACCATCCTAGGTTCTCTGAGTTGAACGGCATCAACAGGGATACTCTCTAGAGCTAGCATCAGAATCCTCTCTAAAGAAAAGGAGACGACGATGGATCCATATCCAAAATTATTCAATTTTCCATTTTTCACTCTAGTTAGTTGGCATTTTATATTAGCCAACACAGCATCACACCAGTTGAAAATGGTGTCGTGAAAACAGTCCACAACAATGCGCATCTGAGAACTGGTAGCTATATGCAATGCCGCACTCCCGCACAGCCTGGTAATAGTAAATGCAATAACTTTCAGCTCGGGACGGATGATGGTTTTTATATCAATCCGTTTGTCCCTAGAGTCTGCTTCATCATTATAGAATGGTTGCCGAAGACTACCGACAGTCTGGCCACCTGGCCTAGTCCCAAACAAGGAGAGTTTTTCACCCCTCTTGGACAAACCACTCAGAAAATAAATTTCCTCCAACTCGATTTCAAGCCAGTGGCCGCCAATAATGAAACATTGGTCCTGCACGTTCCACCTGTTTACCAGCCATGTCAGGAGCTCTACATGTGCTCTCATGCCTTGGATGGCCTAGAATTTATATAAACCGCACGCTCTTAATGCTTGCATTGTGGGCATATGGAGCATTGCGGCGTCATCCACGTCCTCGTGTTCACGTTCTCTCCAAATCAACATCTTGTTAATCCTACGATACATAAAAAGATAGATTAGAATAATCTAATTTGAAAAATTTTGGGCGGCAAAAGAGAAATTTGAGTTTCAAATTTAAATGCACGGGGACCGCACTTTACCTTTGTAAACAATGCGTAGGAAGGCATGCGCTCTATAAGGAAAGTGCAGACCCACGACTTTTCTCTTTGTAGGAAAAAGTCGGGGTCCGCAGGTACCATGTGTGTCACCTGCAGACCCCCGCGGGTGATTTTTGAACCATATTTCTTCCTTAAAAATAAAATTTAAAGCCTAAAAACGAATTGTAAATGGATGAAATGCAAGATTAAGAGGTCGTGGATTACCTGGGACTAACGGTTCTCGATTTTGACGGACGGATTTTCCAAAATCTTCACAGGAACTTTTTTACCCAAAAGCTTCTACTTTTCACTCTGAACTTGAATGATAAAAATGAAGTTGAAAAAGTCCTTTTTATAAGTTTTTTCGAATAGATGAATTTTTAATTTATTTATTTTTCGCTTTAAAAAGGGTATTTTTGAAGCATTTTTACTCATCTTAAACAAGTATGTGTAATGTTTCAAGTTTTTGTGCAGAAATTGGATTTTTCAGGAGAGTTGATCATTTTTCAACAAAGAGCATACTTTTATCACTTTTTCGGACTCTTTCAAAAATTCGCGAAAAATAAAAACATTGGAGTCCTCTTTTAAGCCCTTTTCAGACTCTCTAAACATGAAAAGATCACCGAGTACTTGATTGTTCGAACTCGTTAAAGTAAATGAATAATCATCCCTTCAGTATAAGTTTACCCCTTTTACGGACTGAAATGGACTATTTACGAAAAAGGTATAAGTTGACTAATTACGGTCAATAGAGTTCTCTCTCACATTATTTTATCCTTTTTCGGGCCTGAGAGACTAAATTTATGAAAAAGTACACCCATGGAGTTTTCTTAAGTTTTTTCTTCTGACTCCTTAAAATTGAAAAACACTGAGTTTCTCCTATACTGGACTCGTTAAAATTTAACAGTAAAGGACCTATTCAATTTCAATCAAGAACGAACCACCCCTTCTTAGGGTTCGAATCTTAAACTAAGTTGGACTCATCCGAAGGATGAGCTTATAAACAAGAAAATGTTATCCTCCTCAAGCTTGTCAAAAATAAAGAGGCACTTGCCAGAAATGGTGGGGGAAAAGAGAGGAAAATAGGCGTATTTGTTGTATTTTTATTCTTCGAAAATTCAATCAACCACTCTTGAACACGACACTTTCATTCACCTGGGTTGGGAAATCCTTTGCCTAACAGTTAATCAAACCTCATTGAAGATTTTCATCTGGTTTCTGGGTATTACCTTTGGGTCAATTGTCACCAAGCCATCTGTAGTGTTGTTATGTGTTCAAGAGAACAATTTAAATAAACCATTCATCTGCAAAATATCTATCATCCATTTTGACCATCCCTGAGTCAGTCCTTGCTGATATATTTTCAAAACTTGATCTATGATTTCATGTTGTGGGCTTGCCTACGACGGATCGCTTTCTATCGACGACAACTCATTATCTGGGAAGTTGATCTAGAAATCATCAACACCTTGAAATCTGCATGCCTTAATGGCAGGTTTCTCACTTTCGACGACGGGTTACATCATCAACCTTCGATCGAATGATTCCGTGAGGTGTTCGACTTCAACTCATTCATTCACACTTCATGGATTGTACTGGGTACTTTGAGATCCATTGACATTACTAGTGGCTACTCTCACACTTGTTAACAGTTTACATCATTGACTGGTAATCAAGTGGTTTATACCATGTTCGACTTCGACACATTCATTCGCATGGATAGAATCGTACTAGTTCGAGATGCAGAAATCAAGACCCTGGATCTAGTTTCTACCATCCAGGCCGCAAGGAATTTTGTTATCATTTATACAGTGGACTATTTATAAAAAGATGGCTGCGTCCATACTATGTTCACATATGTCTATATTGTGATGTACTCAAAATCATTCCTGTATCAGAACAGTTGAATCAGTTTTTAGTTAGTTTAATCTAAGTATAGGAATTCCTACCTCAGTGATGATATGTATACATATATATTTTTCATTGAATGTTTTTACAGGTTCTGACCAGGGTGACCACGGGATGATCCTTGAAATGATAAAGTACTACACTCTTCATATATGACAGACTTTAGCATCATCTATTCCAGACTTTGCACTTTAGGGGGCAATCTGTTACACTGAAAATTGTCATCTTGACATTCTTCCATGTGTATGAGCTCATTATTACTCATACTTATCCCTTTTGCAAGTCTAACATATCAGTTCCTCATGTCAAGCCTTGAAAATCAGGAAAAAATCCTAAAAGTCTCCTAAACTTTGGTGTCGCACTTTCTGGCTATCTTGCCTGCGGTCCCGCACCCAATGTTCAGCTTTCCTGCGTTCCTGAACGCACTTTATCTTTTTTATAGGTGCGGACTCCTGTAAGATTAAAAAGGCGCAAGTAAATCCAAAAAAGCTCAATTAAAGTAAATTCTGGAAGCTTTTAGAATGGATCTTGCGGTGGCAGAACCGCTCTTGTGAGGTGCATGAATCCATTACCTTATGGAGCTAACCCCTTGATGTGAGTAGCTTATCCCTTTGAAGGAGGATTCTATCCCTTCATACTTGGAATAGAAATCCTCTTTTCCACTATAAAAAGAGGCATTGGGTAGCCTCAAAGGGAGTTCAAGCTTTTAGAATATTTGAAGTTAAGTGCTGTTGAGATTTAGACTCAGTTAACTAAGAATTTTGTGAGGAGAGATTACATACCTCTATTTGTCTTGGTTGGAGGAGTGCAGAGCTTATCAAAGTAAAGGAGACTCCTGCTTCGGACCCCGAAAAGTCCTGTGCAACATCAAGGCTCAGGTTGTAAGGATTTTCTTCTTTTGAAATTAATACAAATCTACTCATTTTTCTCAATAAGCTTTCAATCGATGGTTTATTTCATAGATTCCTTGATCACTATGATAAGCATGGTTTATGATGATTTCTATATAGGTGCTATGTAATAATTTTCTTGTTTGTGACTGCAGGTTTACGAGGAAAACTCCTTCAAGCGCGCGAGGGACAACATTGACTTCAAACAAGCACTGGACAAACGGTAAGTCTTTTACACCTCTATAGAGCTTTTTGTAAACCTTACATGCTTAGAGAAAGATTAGTATGTTTGGCTGTTTGTTGCTAGATAATTTTAGTACTAGGGAGATCGGTCTTGTCTGCAAGACGAATTAATCCATACAACAAACCTATAAGACTTGAATCCAAGAGGGGATAAAAGAAAATCCTTCTAGGTGGTTTAAACAGGTCTCCCACACCTATTACAGTTGGAAAATGCCCAAAAATGGGACTGCAACACTATGGAACAAGACTGCTTCAAAAATAACGTAGTTTGGCTAAGCAACAACATGAGGCCAAAAAGGAGGCTCAAAATTCATGTACATAACATGAAATAAAATTCATAATGAGGCACATACATTGTACAATAGGAAACATAAGACAAGAATGGAAGAAATCCCTCAAGAAGACGTGTTGCAACACATATATTGACTACAAAAGGCTTAACAGTGTTATTTTATTGAGTATACTACAGCAGTGGATTAAAACTTAGATATAGGATAAGATAACGCATGAATAGTTAGATCTATGAAAAATCCATACACTATAATGTCTCTACTTTACATACCCCTTGGGGTTTTCAGCAATACATGAAGCACAAGGAGTAGATCCGAGATTCTATGCAGCACATCTACAGATATATTCAGAATTTCTGAAGCATATACAGGATTATTCTGATCATATCTAAATATGACATAGATAAGAAAAGAAATCCATGGATCACCATAGTGAAGGGTAGATCCCCAACACTAGAGATCACTGCTCAATAGTTGCCAAAACTCCCCTGCAACTTTCCTCTTTGCAGATAACACAGTTTAGGAAGAGGGACTGCACTATATACTTGAAGAAAAATTTTCCCTGATGCCAAGATGTATATCTAAAGCTACAAAGGTCGAGAACACTCTTGCCAATGGGATAGAAGACTCTCCCACTAAAAAGGAGCTCTAGATTGGCCTAGATCTGAATAGATCTAGCCTCCACTTTCTGGAAATTACAAGGACAACCAAACCCTAAACAGGATTTGTGTTGTAGTTGGAAGATGAAGCTTGGCCAAATTCCTGATAGTGGACAAGATGTACAAGACTCCTCCTTGAGACACTCAATGGAAGAGGTGGGATTCCCACTCAGGAAGACCCAATGCTAAACAACACTATTCTCTGCTAAGTAGCCAAGAGATTGATATATTATAAACAGACAATATCTTCAGAAATATAATATCAATCAACAACCCTTCTCTTGTTGTCCTCCTCCTCCTTTTATACGATAGAAATCTTGCCAACCGTAACCATCTCAATGATTTAGCTCCATTCACATCTGTAGCCTCCAACTAGAACTTCGTTGTGCATCTAGGAGGTTCATTGCATCTATACAACACTATTGATTTGGTTTTGTTGACCCAGTCAATATGTTTCAAGCCCTTTCACACATAAAGGTGTTTTATTAAGGTAGCCCATATTTTTCCTTGTTCACATGGGGCATTGATTTATTTTGTTGTTTTAGGATTTTTATTGATCCTCCTTTACACATTTATTCTTGAAATAGGAAATTAAAAGAAAATTGAATATTCCTATTAGCTTGGGCTAATTAGGAATATTAAATTTGGGGATGAGGAATAATTTCATCCTCTTACATCGAGATCACCATTTATAGTTGTTTCTATACCCCCTAGTCCTCATTGCCTTTTCAATGATCTTACGGCTTCGTCAGATATGGATTCTTCAAGTCCTGTTGGCAGTGAAGGAATGCCTGTTTCTACAGGGGAATATCAACCTTTCCCAGAAGATATCCTGCATGTTTTTGTTCAATATTATCCTCAAACAATGTCACTTCCACCCAGTTATCGGACTTTGAGTCAGATTATTTCTGGTGTTGCATCCATAGCACAATCCAGTACATAAACTACCCCAAGGAGTTTGATCCTCCCTTCGTTGGGACTTTCACCTTCGACACTAAGTTCATAGGCTACTGTTACATCTCTCCCAGCCCAACCTACCATCTGTGTGGCTTCATCTAGGCCGGTTGTTATGACTTAGTTATCAGGATCTTTTCACACTTGTAGGTCTATCTTTCTTAATCCCACGTGGCCTATCAATCAGGTTCTGAGGATATCACAAGCTCGTGCTCTAGAGGCTGCACTTGCTGGTGCAACTATGACTACCCCTATGGTTTCTACTTATACATTTGATGATAACATGTTCGACATTCACCAACGATATGCTCCTTCTCCAGATGCTCAGTCTCCTGAGGCCACGTCTGCTTCTAGTATGACTTTGACTGTACCTATTATTCCTCACAATGTTACTTTTGAAGAATATTTGTTGGCTGTTCAACAACAGAACTTGCAGGGTTGTCAGCAGCCCCAAGCTCCTGTCAATCCTTCCCATCACTATGATGCCTTCGGTAATCCCATCTATTTGCCTCTTGTCGATCCCAATTAAGATGTCTATTTTCCTCTGGAAAATCCTTATCAGACTATCATTCATCAAGGACCTTTTTTTATAGGGAAAACCCTCAGGCTTACAAGGACAACCCTTATAGGGAAAACCTTCAGCCCAGCAGGGAAAACCCTTTGGTCCTTAGGGACAACCTTATGGTCTGCAAGGTAAACCTTTAGTCCAACAAGGAAAACCCTACAGTCCTTTAGGTAATCCTCAACCACGAAAGTATTATGTTCCTAGGGGAAAATATATCCACCACAGGGACAACCTCTTGTACAACAGCAGAAATCGTACGTTCAGTATGGCCAAAACTTTGTGCAACAAGGAAAACCCTACGGTCCTACTCCGGGTCAACCTGGTTATCAGGGGCAGCCTGGTCCATCTCAACCATTGGGCTAACCTATTCCACAAGGGAAACCTAGTGGCCCGCAATATCCAAGAAAACATGCTCCGCTGGGGCATCCTGCCCAACACCATCAATTGATTCAAGCTGCTCAACCAGCTCAGCAGTCGGTTCAACCTATTGAACAACCAGATCAATTTGTTCAGAAGAATCTTCAACCTGCTCATCATCCAGTTCCAATTTTTTATCTGACTCAGCAGGGTCCTCTTGCTCAGCGAGGTCCACCTTCTTAGCAACCCACTCAACCTGCTCAACAGGTTCCACTTGCTCATCCCAAGGTGCTTATTGCCCTCAAATTCAATATCAGCTAGTATATAGTGTGCCCCAAGATTTCACTTATTACCCTCAAAATCAATCTCAGTTGGTGTATATTCAACCTCAAGGCCATGCTTACATTTTTCAACAAATTCCATACGTTTCTCACTAAGGACCTCAATGGTATGCTTAGATTCAGTATCCTGGTCCTTAACCCTAGTATCAATAGAATTATCAGGCCTATAACCCCTATGGTCAGAATCCTTCGAGACAAAACATATGGGGGGATAATTTCTCGCAGACTGGGTGGAATGTTAACACAGGTCCTTATCAAATACCTCCAATGCCTTTTAATCCTTAATTACTATTTCTCATTATGTTGGAACTGCCTGATGTGTCAAAGTTAACGAATGATCCAATTCTTCATAACCCGTATTGGCCTTCGTTTTCGAAAAATATTCCTGGTGATTGTCCTAATTTTGAGGGTAAGTCCAGAGAAGACCCCCAAGTGCATGTTATGACTTAAACTTGTGGTATTATTCTAACTCTTGGGTTGACGATTCCATCCAACTCTATCTTTTCCAGCGAACTCTTACTGGTGCCGCTGCAAAGTGGGACATTGAGCTATCTCGTGGAATCTTTCAAGACTTCAACTCTCTCTCCATGGCATTCCTTACGTATTTTCAATTACCAGTTCATTATGAGACTGGGACACACCTCCTCACATCCTTGAAACAGGACCAAGCTACTCATATCTCGGATCATATTCAACAATGGAGACACCGTTGTCGCTTGATCAAGTTTGATATTCCAGATCAGCTTTTGATTGATTGATTCACTACCTCCTTTGTCAATCATATCGTGAAGGACATAGCTATGGGGGCATGTGTAACCAAGGGATAGGCCATTGCGCGTGCCCATTACCTTGATCTTGTGTACTCTCAGTCTGGCACATTGTATGATATCTTTATTGATGCCCCTCGACCTAGAACTTCTAAAGCATTGGCGACCACATCTGTCGAAGGTATCATTGTTTCTGTGTCTTAGAATTCACAGAAGTCTTCTCCTTGAAATAATGGGAAGAAAAATTATAATCCTTCCAATGATGTTGCTTATCAGCCCACTCTGAATCCTGGTAAAACCGTGGAAGTCAATGTCGTTGAGGCCAATCCTGCAGATAAACCTTACAAAGGGAAAAACAAGGGTGAAGGTAAGGCCAAAGCCAATACCCCGAAGCCAGATTCTTCAAAACCTCGTGGTGATGATGGTTCACAGCGCAAGCTAAAATAACCTTGTTTGATTTGTGATGAAGAGAACTTCACCAAGGACATTCCTCGACGGTCCAAACTAAGCAGATTTCTCAAAGGCACCTAGGGAACTACAGTTGTTCTTAAAGAACCATTTCCATCTCAGTAGACCTAGCTGGTAGAACAACCTCAGTCCTTTACCCCATTTTTCTCTCAAGTGTTCATGATGAATGGTTCTATATCCATTTCTATTGCTACTCGATCGAAAGATTATACTGAATCGCGTCAAGCAGTGGGGAAGGAGATCGTTGTTGGTCCTCCTCCTCTGTCTGCTTCTAGCCCTCCTCAGATTGAAAGGCCCAACACTGAGCCCATTGTATGGCTAGCTTCTAAAGTTGTACTCTGCAAGTCTTCTTACAATCCAAATGCCTGCACCACTCAACATTATAGTATTGTTGAGGATCCTCTACGATGTCTGTTAGGTTCCTATATTACTAGTATAGTCCCTTATTGTTGTTAGTGTAACGCCCTTATTGTTATTATTGTACCCTTGTAACCCCCATTTTTTTATTATTGGGCCCTTAAATTATTATTGTTAGGTCGGCTAGGATTACATTGTGGCCCACTAGGATTACATTATGGCCCCATGGACTCTTATATATAGAAAGGAGGTTTTGTAAATTGTATCATCCAAGATTTGTTCATTTATGTAATGTATTGGAGGTTTCCCCCTCGAAGTGGCTTATTTATAAGGCATTGATATCTTTTTTCTTCTATTTTTGGAGCTGGTTACACAACATTTGGTATCGGAGATTTGGATTCTAGGGTTTCGCTACTCCAAACAGGTCATCGTGGCATTTTCGCTATAATTCGTTTTCTACTTAGTTTCAGAAGCTAAAATTTTTAATGTGTGAAGCCAAAATCCTGAGGAATATTTTCCAAATATTTCAGAGTTTGGTTTGCAATATTTTCGGAGATATGATCTATGGAAGTTAGGTATTTTTTCAGGCTCCTAAATAGGTCATTGTAGAATTTGCGCTATAAATTTTTTTCTACGAAGGTTCAGAATCTGAAATTCTTATGGTGCGAAGTTGAAATCCTGAAGAAATTCTTCAAAAAATTTAAGAGCTTGGTTTGCAATATTTTTGGAGATATGATTTGTGGAAGGTAGTGCTTTTTCAAGCTCCTGAATTTCATCTCAAAGTGGTGATCGTGGGAAAAGTTCAATAACTCTCTCTCTGGGCATCGAATTGGAGTTCCGTAAAAATTGGTTGCAAGTAAACAGATTTTAGTTTCTTGGCTATCAATTTCAGAGACAAAGGATGAGACAGTGACACGTGGAAAGTCATACAAATTCGCTATACTGAACTAGTTCATAATTAGGTCATTGTGGGAGATTGGACACAACTTTGTCTTGGAGAATCCGAATTAGATCAGACCTATGGAATTTGAAAGATAATTCAGAGGGATACGTTGGTACCGAAAATAAAATATTGAAGTGCTGCAATCACAAAGATAATTGTTAGTATGAATCCTTTGTCGAAGTGTACGAAAAAGGACCACTTTAGCTACACATAACTAATAGCCCAGCTAACAACAAAAGTGGCTGCCAATATCTTCAGATCTGTGGTTATTTGAACATAAAAGAGCTGCAAAAACCAGATCTATGCATGGAAAGACATTAAGTAAAAAAAATAAGGGTTTGCTCCATATACCAATAGACAAGACAAGAACAATTTTTGAAAGAATTTTTATATTAATTGGGCACCTGGGAGGAAAACGAGAAGGCGTATCCAATTCTCCTCAGTGGGATGGGTTCTTGGAAGTCCTCAGCACTTAAGATCTAAGATTTCTCTATCTTGTTGGTGTAGAAAACCCACACAAAGAATAGAACTCAAAGGGAGCTCACACAGCAAATGGTAGAAAAGGGTGACCAAGTGTATAGATCCAGAGTGATATAATAGGCAAAAAAAGGTGAAGAATGGTAGGAAAAACCCTCCTATTTATAACAAAATATTGGGTCATCCTAGATCTTGGTGCATGGGTTAACCAGATCTAGATCCACTTTTTATGGAATATTTTATTATATTTGTTGGAGGGAAAAGGTATTTGACTTGGGTCAAATCCCTTAATTTGTTAAAAATAAATAAATAAATGATTTATTTATCTTTTTAAGGAAGCGGTTAGAAGATAATCAAATAAATAATGATTTATTTAATTATTTAAGGAAGTGATTGAAAGATAATTAAATAAATAATGATTTATTTAATTATTTGTGGGTGATTTGGTCATATTTAACAAGGAATATTATCTAAATAAGATTTAAATAATTATTCCTAGAAGATAATAAGATAAATAAGGGTTTATCTAATTAATTTCTTTTTTTTGGGTTAAACATGACTGGGAATATTAATTAAATTATGGTTTAATTAATTATTCCATGAGGAAAATTAAACAAAATGGGTTTGTTTAATATTTCCTTTTGGGGTTTCCTGTTTTGACCATAAACAACCTAATAAATGTGGTTTATCAAGTTATTTTACATAGTGAAAGCAATTTTACTTAGGATAAAATTGGTCTTACATGGTGTACTTGGGTCCATCTAATGATAATAGGTTAGATGACCCAAAAAATGGTGTAACAGATTGCCCCCCAGCGTGCGAGTGTCAGGAGCAAATCGTATGACCGAAGTACGTTGTAAGAAATCAATCATTAGACAACAAAAGGGAAGTCAGAGAGAGAAATGAAAGGTAGATAGTGTGCTAAAGAACTAGACCCTGAGGAGACGAGACTCGCAGGTGCAACAAGTCTCTTTTTATGAGAGGGTACCTGTGATGAAAACGGCGGGGGAGGCATACCTATGCCCGCCGAGACAAAGTACAAAAGAGTAGTGTGTCCAGTGAACAAGGGACCGAACCATAAAGTACAGCCAGCATAATTATGAGCCAAAGAAAAATACAATGAGGAATCCCATATACATGTTGTGCCTAGGATAACATCCAGGACTTGGAAAATAATATCTGAGTACATGAGATACAAATACAACCCAAATGCCCCCTAAAAATGGGGATGGGCTCACAAAATCTGATTGATACATGCAAATCAAAGAGGCTCTGCAAGTGGCTAAGGCCAACATCATCAAATATCTGGAGCTGCATCGAAGGCTGCAAGGAAGAGGTCATCCGGGCATGTGGGGGGCTACCTGCAGGGCCACCCCCTCATGAGGGTTGAGACATCTCACACACACTCGGGAATCATCAAGAGCTGCTGTTGTATCACTGAACCATCAAGTATACGGATCTCGATCATGCTGAAAGGAGCTGGAGTAGAGAAACAATCAAGTCAAAGTGAAATGAGAGATCCCTTTGCCTGATCCGAGGCACCGAACAAGAGTGGAAGCTGGAACCAAGGTACATCGCCCTCTAGACCCGGCTTCTGGAATGAATGAGCTGATGTCGACAGAAGGAGGTCTACCATGAGTGAGGCAATGAGATATCTTCACCTAAGGCACGAGAGACAATAGTAGAGTGACGGACAGACTAATGATGATAGTGAAATGGAAAGGATTGAGTGGCGAATGGAAAAATTCCCTTGTTAGAGCATAAAGGGCATGAAGGACATGGCAGCGACTGACACAATATCATAAGGGATAGGGGGCAGTGGGACTGAAGGTCATAAGGTGCAACACAAGAGAGAGACCAAGCAATGAAGGATGGAGGGCTATATCGGGGGACAAAGGGACTCGGGATAGACTCCATGAATGCGATGATGACTCAACTTGGATTCTCTAAACAAGGGCGACTTAATGGTGCTGCCATATAGGAAAGGCCCAATGGGGGACCATGAAAACATGAGTACAAGAAGGTAACTCATGACGAAGATCGACACGAACAAAGACAAGTAAGGAGGGAAAATGGTGCCCCAAGTACAAGTGTCGTAAGTGAGGAACTTCGATTTTAAGGAGAGGTGAAGTGACCCTTCTTGGAAAAAATGTGTCCTGGTGAAGTGTCAAACACAAAAAACGAAAAAATATGCTGGCTATCTAAAAGAAAAGAAAACATGCATTTCAGAAGGGAAATGCTAAGGGTAATATTTCTTAAGATAGAGTGCATTGCGAGGATTAGGAAGGGGGTTGCCTTCGAAATCCTCTAAGAGGTATGCCCCCTTACCGAGATCCTTACTGATGATGTAAGGGCCTAGCCATAATGAGTCGAACTTCCCATGACCAAGGACATCATGGGCCTGGTCATAGACTAGAAAAAGGTCGCCTTTGTGAAAAGTGTGAGGCTGGAATTTTCGGTCATACTAGGCTTTGGTGCGTTTCTTGGTCGCTTCCATGGTTTACAAGGCAACACGGCGGTCTTTGGAAGTGTGCTCGAGCATGATAAGTCGTTGTTCTAGAGGTTGGGTGTCAGGGAGAAGTTCGACGGCCAGATGCAGGGAAGGGATTTCACACTCGATTGGTAAGACTGCCTCCTCTCCAAAAACGAGGTGGAAAGGAGTGAACCCAGTGGTGGTTTTAACAGAAGTCTGATAGGCCCATAAAGCAGGGAAGAGCATGAGGTGCCAGTTGGTTTTGTGCTTATTCACCATCCGTTGAAGCATAGTCTTGAGAATTTTGTTGACTGCTTCAACTTGGCCATTACCTTGGGGGTAATAGGAGGAGGAATATTGGTGCTCAAAACCCAACAGTGAGGATAGCTCGCGCCATATCTCATCTTCAAAATGTCTGCCATGGTCAGAGACCAGTTTTTTTGAAACTCCGAATCGAGCGATAACGTGGTTAAAGAAAAAGAGGGCGGCGGTAGCTGCCGTGTTGTTAAATGTAGGCATGGCCTCGTCCCATTTTGTGAAATAGTCGACCGCCACGATGATATATTTGTGGTTACCAGCGGATGGCGGGCGACACTTCATAAAGGCAATGGCCCATTTACAGAAGGGACCAGTGGAGACGACCGGATGGAGGGGAGCTGGGGGAGCTCGTGCCTTAGGGGCGAAATGTTGGAAATTGGGACAGTGTTTTACTGCCTCAATGCAATCACTGAAGAGGGAAGGCCAAAAATACCCAGCGCGCATGAATTTCTGGGCGGTAGCAAGACCAGAGAGGTGGCCACTGCAAGCGCCGCTATGGCAGGCATTAAGGACCTGTCTAGCTTCAGCGTGTGTGAGACAACGACAAAGGACAGTATCAACCCCGCGACGATCGAGGTCATCGCCAATAAGGAGGTATCGGGGAGCTTGGTGTCGGATACGTCGGCGAGCCTCATGATCAAGGTGGAGGGCGAACTTTTGGGTTCAAAAGTAAGTAAGAATATCACCATACCACGGGTCGTCGGAAGTAATGGCAAATAAGTGTTCATCAGGAAAGTCATCATTAATTGGAGGGTCGTGCGATCTAGTAGGTAATTCAGAAATGAGCTCAGCGATGGCTAAGCCTTTCTTACTCTTTGGTGTGAAAAATTCGAGGTTGAATTCCTGAAGAATGACAACCCAACATGCGTACTTCCCAATGAGGATACGACGTCTCAAAAGGAAAGCCAAGGGGTTGGAATGAGTCACAACCTTGGTGGAGCGCATGAGGATATAATGACGAAGTTTTTGGACTGAGAACACTACAGCCAGCGCTAATTTTTCTTCAGATGAGTAGGAAACAGGGGGCCCTACAAGGTTCTTACTGATGTAGTAGATCACATGCTTGATACCATTGTCATATTCCTGGATAAGGACTCCAGCGACCGAATAGGTGGAAGCGGAGATATACAGGATGAAGTCCCGATCAACGTCGGGAGGGTGGATCAAGGGAGCGGATGTGAGAGCTTGCCTGAGGGCATAGAAAGACTCATGGGCAAAGGAATCCCAAACGAATGGGATAGTAGATCAGAGGAGTCTAAGGAACCCATGTGCGGTGGTGGCATAGTCAGGGACGAACCGACGAAGAAAATTAGCTTTGCCTTGGAGACTTTGGAGCTAGTGAAGGGTACGCAGAATGGGAAGTTCAAGAATGGCTTGAACTTTCAAAGGGTCAAGAGTGATACCATCCTTAGACACGATGAAGCCTAAGAGACGGCCGGCAGGAACGCAAAAGATGCATTTCAACGGGTTAAGGCAGATATTATACTTGCGACATCGGAGGAAAATGGTACGCAGATCGTGGAGGTGTTGCGCCCGATGCTTAGAACGTGCAGTGAGGTCATCTAAATAAGCAAGGATAATATGAGCTAAGTCATGGAAACAATAAGATATGGCCCGTTGAAAAGTGGCGCCGGCGTTTTTGAGGCCGAAAGGCATGACCCGATAAGAAAAAGTTCCCCACGGACTAATGAACGCGGTTTTGAGTTGATCAGCAGGACGGATAGAAATTTGGTTGTATCCGGAGAAACCATCCATAAAGGATAGAACCTCATGCCCCGCACACTCGTCAATGATTTGGTCAATGAACGGTGTGGGGAAGTTGTCTTTGGGACAAGCTTGGTTCAAGTCGCGAAAGTCCGTGCAGACACGGATGGTGCCTTGTTTCTTGAGAACGGGAACTGGGTTGGACACCCAAGTGGTGTATTCAATGGGGTAAATAAAACCAGCCTGCTTGAGCTTATCGATTTCGGCTTTGATAGTGTCACGTCTGGAAGGATGAATGGGTCTCAACTTTCGACGGACTGGTTTGGCATCAGGCCATGTGTCGATATGGTGTTTGACAATGGCGGGATCGAGTCTGGGCATTTCAGAATAAGACCAGGCGAAAATATCACGGAATTATTTGAAAAGCTTGGTGTAAGCTTCGATTTCTTCCGGGGTGTAGTGGGCGCCTAAGGTGATATATTCTTCGATACCTGGTGTGACTGAAATGTCAATTTTGATGGTAGGAGAGATATTGGCCATGTTTCCTTCTTCGAAAGCATCAGGTGTAGGGATGGGGTTTTTGAACCAATCGACTGCATTGGGGATGAAGTCTTTGGTTTCCACAGCAAATTGGTCATGGGACTACTGTGGGAGGAAGTATGCGCGATGGTGCATATCGTCCCATGGAAAGTCCGGGTTGGTCATGGCTTCCATAATGTCTTCATCGGACTGGAAGATGGGAAGACTGGAGGAAGAAAGGTCACCCGAGGAGGTAGTGATGTGTGACGGGTCATCAGGAGGAGAAGGGCTCAGATGTGCAATATCAACAGATCCAAGGTCGGCTGAGGAGCCGAGAGTATCTGCAGGTTGAAGGGTAGGTGAACTATCTCACAAGGATGATGACAGGTACAAAATGGTGGTTGACGGCTCTGTTGGCTTGATAGCGGGAGGAGGAATGTGAATGGGAGTAGGAAGATCCTCTGGTCCTATCGAAGTGGCCTTGAATCTGCGGTACATGTCCAAGGAGGAACGATACTCGTCAAGGCGGGGACAGAGGTGGGTGTAATGGATGTGGAAATCACATAAAGCACAAGGGTGGTTTGTGCGCAAGGTTTTGAGTTTCGGGATAGAGTCCGGGATAGTGACGTAGACTTCGGGGATGTCAGAGTCGGGAAACATCTCGTTGACCAGAATCTTGAGGTGCGGCAATTCAGGACACATATGGGTGGCGTGACCGACGATATCACACAAAGCGCATTGGATAGCGGGCTTTGGTGATCGCGGAGGGGTAGGGGTTGTCGGGGCGGCCTGGTCCTGATGGGTTTCCCCCTTACGAGCTTTTCCTTTCTTTCCGGGGGCTAGCACCACAGGGGTAGTGTCCTGTGGAGGTGCTGGGGGCCTGGAGGAGGTGAGGGGGACCGGTTGAACCGATGTCAAAGCAAGGTAAGGTTTGGGGTGACCGGGAGGGGTAGTGGCTGGAGGGTCAATGTAACAGACGGGTATGCCGAGGTTCAGGTTAGGGAGAGAGAGGGTGGCCATGATGGGGACAGAAAATACTCCGGGAGGGGGAGCGAGGAAAAGTATCTGCCCAATAGGGTAATGGCCAGGAGGGATGGCTCCGAGATGGTTAAGGCCGAGGGGAACCGTTCCAGGAGGATAAAGGGGTTCAGGGATACCAGCTGTAGGGGGAGGGCCAGAAGGAGGAGGTCTAGCTGGCTGAGATGAATGGCTAGGAGCGGGGTGCGGAGGGTGAGGGGGAGTTTGCTGACTAGCCGAGGCAGGCCGTTTAAGGGCAGCCTGAGATGATTGCATCATGAAAATATTCGATAAGCTGGGATCAGTGATAAGAGAAGGGGGAAGATTAGGAAAAGTTCCGAGCAGGGAGGAATCTTTGTAAACGCCGGGGGAGACACTGGTCAAGGAATCGACGGTTTGCTTGTTGGCTACAGAAGAGATGGTCATCTCAGGTGAGGTCTGAGATTTTGGCTCATGAGATGTCAGCTGGTCAATGGTGACTATCTTTCCATTATGGGGGAAAGACATCTTGCGGAAAACCGCGGATGGGACAGCAGACATAGCATAGGTGTAGCTTCGCCCCAATAGAATGTTTTAATCTAGCGGGGCGTCGATGACTTCGATGTCAACGAAAACAGTCTTACCGACGAGGGTGACAGGACAATTACGAAATAGGCCAATGGGCTGGGAGGCATGGCTGTCCCACGCTCGAAGGGTGATCGTGGAAGGGGCCAGCTCAGAAGATTCAAGTTGCTTCCAAACCAAAGTGGACATCACATAGGTGGATGTCCCCTCATCAATTATGCACCGGGAAATGTTGGCGTTCTGGATTTTGACTAGGATTTGGAAGGCGATGGAAGCAGGAAGAGGAGGATGGTACGATTGAGAGACGTTGAAAACAATCATTTGGTCATCAGCAGGATCTACAGTGCCCACGGCAGATAGTAGAGCCTTCTTTTGGGAAGGGCATGACTAGAGGAGTTCCAGTGTGGAAATGGCAGCAGGAGATTGCGCCAAATCATCTACTATGCTATACGAGTGAGCAGCGTGACCGATAGCAGCATTTCGACGTAATGGTCCCTTAGGAATATTGGTATGAACCTCAACTTTCGGTTGAGGGATATGTAAGGGGCCACTGGGTGTCGAAAGAGGCTCTATAGAACCTGAAGAAGGAGGCTCGAGGGCAGACTGAGCAGGAGGCTTGGGGTACTGGCGAGACCGAGTTTGAAGGTGAAGGTCGACGGTTGGGGAAGGATCGGAGTGCATCATAAGGATCTGGTAATCGAAGGAACCAGAAAGGGAAGGGGAAGTGGCGACCTGGCTGTCAGGCGGTTGGGTAGCCACGAATCCTTACTGAGGGAAAGGATCAGTAAACACAGTTGGTTGGGTAGTGGTGTTAGGTCCCTATATCACTCGTATAGTCCTTTATTATGGTTAGTTTAACCCCCTTATTGTTATTATTGAACCCTTGTAACCCCCATTTTGTAATTATTGTGCCCTTAAATTATTTATGTTAGGTCGGCTAGGATTACATTGTGGCCCACTAGGATTACATTATGGCCCCATGGACTCCTATATATAGAAAGGAGGTTTTGTAAATTGTATCATCCAGGAATTGTTCATTCATGTAATGTATTGGAGGTTGCCCCCTCGAAGTGGCTTATTTATAAGGCATTGATATCTCTTTTCTTCTCTTTTTGGAGTTGGTTACACAACATTTGGTATCAGAGCTTTGGATTCTAGGGTTTCGCTGCTACAAACAGGTCATCGTGGAATTTTCGCTATAACGTTTTTTATACGAAGCTTCAGAAGCTGAAATTTTTAGGGTGCGAAGCTGAAATCTTGAGGAAGTTTGTATAAAAATTTCAGAGCTTGGTGCGCAATATTTTCGGAGATATGATCTGTGGAAGCTAGGTATTTTTTCAGGCTCCTAAACAGGTCATCGTGGCATTTTCGCTATAAAACATTTTCTACGAAGGCTCAGAATCTGAAATTCATATGGTGCGAAGCTGAAATCCTGAAGAAATTTTTCAAAAAAATTCAGAGCTTGGTTCGCAAAATTTTTGTAGATATGATCTGTGGAAGGTAGTGCTTTTTCAGGCTCCTGAATTTCATCTCAAAGAGGTGATCGTGGGAAAAGTTCAATAACTCTCTCTTTGGGCATCAGATTGGAGTGCCGTAAAAAGTGGTCACAATTACACGGACCGCAGTTTCTTGGCTATCAATTTCAGAGACGAAGGACAAAACAGTGACACGTGGCACGCCGTACAAGTTTGCTCTACTGAACCAGTCCAAAGTTGGGTCATTGTGGGAGATTGGAAATAACTTTGTCTTGAAGAATCCAAATCAGATCATATCTGTGGCATTTGAAAGACAGTTTAGAAGGTTACTACAGTGGTGAATTTTAGATATTGAAGATTGTCAATTACAGATATAATTCAATTTCAATACAGAGCTCCTAAAAAGCAAGTAAAAGGTGTGTATTTTTTTTCCAATTGCATAAGTTTTGTTTGAAGAATCAAGTTGAATTGATTCCAAGGGAATATTGGAGAATAGATATCAGTATTGGATTCTAAAATGGCCCCTAAAAAGAATTCAACTCCCATTAAGCCTTTAGAACGCTCTACTATGACTCATGAAGACGAAGAATGGCAACATGACATATCAAAATTACAAGAGCAAGTGCAACAAATTTCGCTCTCGCAAAGAACAACAAAAAATGAAATGGAAGTTTTGAAGAAAGGCATGGAAAATAAGATGGATGGTTTGAAGAAAGGCGTGGAAGCTAAGATGAATGGTTTGGAATCTAAGATGGATGGCATGGAAGTGGGCATGGAAGCTAAGATTGATGACATGGAAGCTAAGATCGATGAAAACATGAAAGACAACATGGAAAACATGAAGAATGATCTAAAAGCATACATGGAAGGCTTGATGGCAAGATTAAAACAAGAAATGATTCCTAATGGCGGAAATATAGTGGAAGAACCTCATGATGAGAACATAATAAATGTTAATCGTGATTTCATAACCTCCAATGTTGGCGGGAAGAACCACCATATTCCAAAAATGGATATGAGGAAGTTTGATGGAAAGGATCCTGTAACATGGATACTACAGATGGAGCAATATTTTGATCTCCATAACGTTCAAAACACACAAACGGTACGCATTGCAACTTTACATTTAGAACAAAATACATTTGTATGGTATCAATGGCTTTGCTCCCGTAAAAAAATTGTCACTTGGTCAATTTTTACGGAGGAAATGATAGCACATTATGAGGATACAAAGAGCAACACCTTCTTTAGCCAATTGATAAATCTCAAACAAAAGGGTTTAGTGGGGCAGCACATTGAGGACTTCCAAAAATTGAATATAAGGGTAACTGGTATTCTAGAGGAACACAGGATTGATCTCTTCATAGGCACTCTAAAGGATAACATCCAACATGAAGTTCGTGTTTTGGAGCCTGATTCATTGGAGAAGGCATTCAGGTTGGCAAGAAAAGTTGAATGTAAAGTTATGGTGACAAGGAAGCCTACCACTCAATTCTATAAAGAAGGAAGTGTTGCTACACCTAGATTTCCACAACCTACAAGGTTGACACCACAAAAATTGGAAGAAAAAAGAGCAAAAGGGATTTGCTACAGCTGTGATAGAAAATACACTAAAGGTCATAAGTGTGCTGAGAAGAAATTATTTTACATAGATTGTGAAGAGGAAGAAGAAAATGAACAAGAAGAGGATATACACCAGGAACCAACCCAAGAAGAGGAAGAAATGAGTCCGACCATATCGTGTAATGCATTGGCAGAAATTACCACTCCTCAAACTCTCAAGATAGAAGGACATATCAAGAAGAAAAAGGTAATAGTGTTGATTGATTCGGGTAGTACCCATAATTTTATTCATTGTAAGGTAGCCAAGGAATTGAATTGTTTCCTATACCCAGCACCAGAATGTCAAGTGATGGTTGCAAATGGAGGAACTATAAATTTCTCTCGAAAATGCCATAATATCAAGCTAACCATGGGGGAATATGTATTGACTAGTCCAATGCTTTCCATTCCTATGGGAGGTGCTGATGTTGTACTAGGAGTACAATGGTTACAATCTTTGGGGACGGTAGCTTTTAATTTTCAAGAACTTTTCCTGAATTTTTTTTCAGAAGGAAAAGAAGTCGAATTGTGAGGTATTGAAGGGAAGCCGGGAAGGATAATAAGCTCTAATGTCATGACAAAGCTTCTAAAGAAACAACAACGAGGTGTAATTGCAAAATTATGCTCACTAGAAGTTCCGACATCAAAATCATCTATTTCTGCAGATCTCCAACAAGTCTTGGACAATCATTCCAAGGTGTTTGAAACTCCGAAAGGACTCCCACCTATTCGTGATCATGATCATGCTATTCATTTGATTCCAGGAAGTGTTCCTCCAAACATCAGGCCTTATAGATATCCTTACCTCCAAAAGAGCGAAATTGAACGTATGATTGCAGAAATGTTAGAGGTGGGTATAATTCAACCCAGTCAAAGTTCTTTCTCTGCTCCTGTAGTGTTGGTACACAAGAAGGATGGATCATGGCGAATGTGTCCGGATTATAGGGAGCTCAATAAGCTCACCATTAAAGACAAATTTCCCATTCCCGTGATTGATGAATTATTGGATGAATTACATGGAGCAATTTATTTTACCAAGTTAGATCTTCGTTCAGGATATCATCAAATTAGAATGAAGACTGAAGATATTCCAAAAATAGCATTTCGAACTCATGAGGGTCATTATGAATTTTTGGTCATGCCTTTGGTCTTACCAATGCACCTTCTACATTTCAAGGGTTGATGAATTCCATTTTCAAACCCTTCCTTAGAAAATTTGTGCTAGTATTTTTTGATGATATACTAATCTACAACAGGTCTTGGAAGGATAATGTTCAACATGTTGACAGGGTGCTCAAACTATTGCAGGAGAAACAATTATATGCAAAAACATCCAAATGTTTCTTTGGAGTACAAGAGGTGGAATATTTGGGTCACATTTTATCTCATGAGGGTGTTAAAGTAGACCCTAACAAAATTAAAGCCATTAAGGAATGTAAAGTCCCCACAACCATAAAATAGTTGCCAGGATTTCTCAAGTTAACAGGGTATTATCGCAAGTTTGTTAATAATTATGGGAGAATAGTAGCACCTCTAACAACATTATTGAATAAAGATGCATTTTCATGGACTCCTGAAGCAACTAAGGCCTTTGAACATCTTAAGGAGGCAATGTGCCTAGCACCGGTCTTAGCTACGCCAGACTTAACGAAAACCTTTATTGTGGAATGTGATGCCTCAGGAAATGGAATTGGTGTAGTTTTAATGCAGAAGGAAGACCCATTGCTTTTGAAAGTCGTCCAATCAAAGGAAATTATTTACAGAAACCTATTTATGAGAAGGAAATGTTAGCAATACTGCATGCACTAAAGAAATGGCGAACTTACCTAATGGGAAGACACTTCAAGGTAAAAACTGATCATGATAGTCTTAAACACTCTTTGGAACAAAGACTATCTTCAGAAGAGCAGCAAAAATGGGTCACAAAGATGTTGGGTTATGACTTTGAAATAATCTACAAAAAAGGAAAACTTAATGTTGTTGCAGATGCACTCTCAAGAAAGAATGAAGAGGTGGAAGCATTGCTTTGTGCCATTTCTATTATCCAACCAGATTGGATAACTGAAGCAAGAGACGAATGGAAGAAGGACAAAGATGTATGGACACTCATTCAAAAGTTGCAGCAAGATCCTAGTACATCTGATACATTTAGTTGGAAAAATGATTCCTTATGGTACAAAGATCGCTTATATCTTTGCAAGAATTCCCAACCAAAACAAAAGATTCTTCTGGAATTGCACACTTCTCCTTTAGGAGGACACTCAGGATTTTTAAAAACTTATCACAGGGTGAAGAAAGAATTTTTTTGGGATGGCCTTAAATCTGATATTCAAAAGTTTGTGGCGGAATGTTTGGTTTGCCAGCAGAATAAAATGGAAACAATTAAGACCCCAGGACTTCTACAACCTTTATCCATTCCAAGTCAACGTTGGGAGGAGATTTCAATGGATTTTATCACAGGTTTACCTAAGTCCGAAGGAAAGAGGGTCATCATGGTGGTAGTTGATAGACTTACCAAGTATGCACACTTTTGTGCATTATCTCATCCATTTAAAGCAAGTACAGTTGCTACTACATTTATGGATAGAATTCAAAAACTACATGGAAGCCCAAGGGTTATTGTGAGCGACAGAGATCCCATTTTTACCGGAAATTTTTGGACGGAGTTATTTTCTTGTTTGGGTACTCAATTAGCTCATAGCTCATCTTATCATCCTCAATCTGATGGTCAAACTGAGATAGTAAATAAATGTTTGGAAGGATATCTTCGTTGTTTTGTATCCGATAAACAAACACAATGGGTCAAGTGGTTACCTCTTGCTGAATGGTGGTATAACACTTCCTTCCATACTGCAGCAAAAATGACCCCATTTATGGCACTTTATGGATATCATCCACCATCCATCACATCATCTTTAAGAGAAAATTCCAAGGTTCAAGCAGTGGAAGATCACATCGAGTATCAACAAGAAGTTCTCCAAATCTTAAAGGACAACCTGAATTTGGCACAAAATCGAATGAAACAATAGGCAGATCAACATCACAGCGAGAGAAGTTTTGATGTAGGAGACTGGGTATTTTTACGGCTACAACCATACAAACAAATGTCCCTCAAGCAAGCTAAGAAGGATAATAAATTATCACCAAAGTACTATGTTCCTTACAAGGTGTTGCAAAAGATTGGTACTATGGCATACAAATTGGAGCTTCCTGCTTCTTCGCGAGTACATCCAGTTTTCCATGTTTCATGCTTAAAGAAGGTTATAGGTATAAATCTTCCAGTTCAAACAATATTGCCAGAACTTGATGGGGAAGGAAAAATCATATTGGAACCTGAAGCAGTCATGGAAAAAAGAACTCGACAACTACGGAATCGATCAATTTCAGAGTATCTCATCAAGTGGAAGAACTTACCCACTCAAGATTCTACATGGGAGGATGAGAATTTTATACAGAAGCACCCGGAGCTACTCAAGTGTTGAGGACAACACTTTTTTGAAGGAGAGGGGCATGTTAGATCCCTATATCACTAGTATAGTCCTTTATTATGGTTAGTTTAACCCCCTTATTTTTATTATTGAACCCTTGTAACCCCCATTTTGTTATTATTGTGCCCTTAAATTATTATTGTTAGGTCGGCTAGGATTACATTGTGGCCCACTAGGATTACATTATGGCCTCATGGACTCCTATATATAGAAAGGAGGTTTTGTAAATTGTATCATCCAAGAATTGTTCATTCATGTAATGTATTGGAGGTTGCCCCCTCGAAGTGGCTTATTTCTAAGGCGTTGATATCTCTTTTCTTCTCTTTTTGGAGTTGGTTACACAACAAGTGGCCACATTAGGAGGAGCATGAGGGGAGGCATGTTGTCCGCGCAATGTGGCTTGAGACTCCCACATCTACCGCATCTGGGGTAAGAGGGGACAATCGTGGGTGTAATTACCATAAACACCGCAACACGAACAAGGCTTATTTGTGCGAAGCGGCCTGTTCGGCTTAGGCTGAGTGCCCTGTTGCTGGTTGGCAGTGTTAGGGTCCACACCAGAATTGGGTCCACGGGTACCAGGGGAAGATTGGTTTTGATTGCCTCTCCGCCTTCTTTGAGAAGAAAGGGGATTAGTCGTGCCCTGCTGTGCAAATACTTGCCCTTTAGGGGGCTGTAAGTGCTGTTGTGGGTTTGAAGGAGGCAAGGGAGATGGAAGCGCATATGCTGGAGGAGTTGGCGCATCAGGCTGCGGATAAAGGTAATGGTTAGGTTGGGAAACATTGAGGTAAGCAGGAGGTTGGGAAAAAGGAGGAGGCATGTCATATCCTGGATACATGCTACCAGGAGGGGGAAGAGTGCTAGAGGTGTTGGCCCCTCCCTGAGGGAGACCATAGCCCATAGGAGGTTGAGCATACGGATGGGAAAGGGCTGCAATGATACCGTCGGCAGAATGGGATGCCCCCAGGACGTTAGCGCTGCCGGGCTTGGGGAGTTCAGGAAGAATGGTATAAACATAACCAGATTGAGCGTAGATCAAGTCATATTTCAAGGCTATTTGGAGGGCGGCTTCTTCCGTTTGAGGAAAGTGAGAGGCGACATATTTGCTGATAGGAGCTACGAGGGTGTGAAGGAACCAGTCCATGTAAACTCGATCTTTGAAGGGGGGGCCTCGACATAAGGTTCGTCTTCGTCGCCATTCCTGAACATGGGCAGAAAGGCGGGTCGAAGAGGTTTTCTTGAATGAATTCAAGAGCTCCGTGCCAGTATCGTATCGGAGAGGGAGCTGGAAATAAGATAAAAAGGCTTGGGCAAGGGTCGCAAAGGTGGTATGGGAAGAGGTGGCTGGTTCAACATACCATTTAGAAGCTTCGCGCGGTAAGCGTGCATTGGAACAAACGAAGACAGATGGAGTCATCGGTAATGGAATTGGAGGAACACCACATGTGGAAAGATCAGACATGATTGGTTGGATCTTCTCCAGCAAGGCCTTCGAACTTAGGGATGCCGGAGGGGAGCTTGGTTGGCATAGCGGGTGCCAACCAAACATCTTCGCGGAGTGGGTCATCGATCAACCGATTGAAATCGGGGGGCCGAGGCCCCAATGTACCACAATGGTAACAGGTGGTTCCCCGTGGCGGTTCCGTCAGTAGTGGCACCTTATCAGGGGCTCAGAGCACCGTGGCCACGAAGCCCTGGACCGTACATAGAAGGTGATAGGGGAGAACCAGAGAGGGAGAACCCAATGAATCGTAAGAGAGCTCGAGTGCGTACCGCAGGAGGATCGCTCAACGCCGTGGACAACAAGAGACGATTAACCGGAAACTAGGGTGAAGGCCAAGAAGTCTCCGTGAAAGGCGCCTTGGGGGCGCAATGATGACGGGAAGAAGGAAACCGACAAGGGCAGAAAGGGACAGAATCAAGTGAGGTCAAGGGCGAAGGTGCAAGGACAATTGATTTTAGAGTTCTTCTGTGCGGTGTTAACCGAAAGGCTTTTCACTTAGGGTCGGGTGTGGCGTATGTTGTAATTTTAATTTTTAAACCCTTTCCGTTTTCGAGAGCAAGAAAAACGTGTGCTGTAAATAAACCTACAGAGAACAGTATATAATGCTGAAATAACAGAAAATTAACAGCTACGTGTGCATCTATCTAACCCAAGAAGGTGGGTCTCTCAAAACTAAGTGAAAAAGGGGAAAAAATCTAGGTAAAACACACGGAAAAGAGGCCGATAACACGGAAAAGAGGCCGATAGATCTAAGGTCAAAAGGGATAGGGATCTAAAGGATAAAGCCGCTGAAAAGAGGTGCAGATCACAGCCAAGAGACAGAGGCAAGGTGGCTGGAAAAAGGGAGGAAATCAACAAAAAGCGGCAAGGACTGGGAGGATGTCCTACAGAGAGGTCTAAACAAAACGACAAGAGGTGATTTGAAAGGAAGGAAGGATGATTTAAGGGGATCTGACAAGGAGGTAGCAGATCTGGAAAAGGGAAGGATGAAACTCTGAAAAAGAGGGATGTCGAAATAAATGAAAATCTTCCAAAAAAAGTAAGACTACATTTAAAGCCTCAGACAGTTCCCACTTATATGAGTAAAACAACAAAACTAGGCTGCTGGCCGAGACGAGGTCGAAAACCCCGACAGTAAGCTTCAACAAAACCCGTAAAATTATGTTAAAAATCAATTTAAAAAATTGGCAGTTTGGTGTTTACTTTTCTTACAGCAAGTTGCAGAAATGGGCGGTAGTGCTTGACCTGGAGGTCCAGGTCGCACTTATTGGGCTGAAAAGTGCGACCTCCCGTTCCGGTTGTCTCGGCGGCGGATTTTCGGAAAAATTGCCGTCTCAGTTGCGGCTGGTATCGCTTACCTGCGCAATAGGGCCAGAAACACACGGAAGTTAAAAATTTTAATGTTTTAGGGTTTTAGGTGAGAAAAACAACATAAAAATAGGAAAAATAAACAGCTGAAAAGAAACCCTAGGGTCTGAAGTAGTCAGACATGAAGAGGAAGGAAAAACGACAAGAACAAGACTTAAACCCAGAGTCGCTATTTTGGTATATGAATCCTGTCATAAAAGACCATTTTAGCTACACACTTTAGCTACACATAAGTAATAGCCCTAACAAAAAAAGTGGCTGCCAATATCTTCAGATCTGCGGTTAGTTGAACATAAAAGAGCTGCAAAAACCAGATCTATGCATGGAAAGACATTAAGCAGAAAAAATAAGGGTTTGCTCCATATACCAATAGACAAGACAAGAACAATTTTTTGAAAGAATTTTATATTAATTGGGCACCTGGGAGGAAAACAAGAAGGCGTATCCAATTCTCCTCAGTGGGATGGGTTCTTGGAAGTCCTCAGCACTTCAGATCTAAGATTTCTCTCTCTTGTTGGTGTAGAAAACCCACACAAAGAATAGAACTCAAAGGGAGCTCACACAGCAAATGGTAGAAAAGGGTGACCAAGTGTATAGATCCAGAGTGATCTAATAGGCAACAAAAGGTGAAGAATGGTAGGAAAAACCCTCCTATTTATAACAAAATATTGGGTCATTCTAGATCTTGGTGCATGGGTTAACCAGATCTAGATCCACTTTTTATGGAATATTTTATTATATTTGTTGGAGGGAAAAGGTATTTGACTCGGGTCAAATCCCTTGATTTGTCAAAAATAAATAAATAAATGATTTATTTATCTTTTTAAGGAAGCGGTTAGAAGACAATCAAATAAATAATTATTTATTTAATTATTTAAGGAAGTGGTTGAAAGATAATTAAATAAATAATGATTTATTTAATTATTTGTGGGTGATTTGGTCATATTTAACAAGGAATATTATCTAAATAAGATTTAAATAATTATTCCTAGAAGATAATAAGATAAATAAGGGTTTATCTAATTAATTTCTTTGTTTTTGGGTTAAACATGACTGGAAATATTAATTAAATTATGGTTTAATTAATTATTCCATGAGGAAAATTAAACAAAATGGGTTTGTTTAATATTTCCTTTTGGGGTTTCCTATTTTGACCATAAACAACCTACTAAATGTGGTTTATCAAGTTATTCTACATAGTGAAAGCAATTTTACTTAGGGTAAAATTGGTATTACTTGGTGTACTTGGGTCCATCTAATGATAATAGGTTAGATGACCAAAAAATGGTGTAACAATAATCCAATTTCAATATCGAGCTCCTCAAAAGCAAGAAAAAGGTGTGTATTTTTTTTCCCAAATTGCATTAGTCTTGTTTGAAGAATCAATTTGAATTGATTCCAAGGGCATATTGTAGAATAGATATCAGTATTGGGTTCTAAAAGATGCCCCATAAATATAATTCAACACGCATTAAGCCTTCAGAAGGCTCTACTATGACTCATGAAGATGAAGAATTGCAACATGATCTATCAAAATTACAAGAGCAAGTGCAACAAATTTCACTCTCGCAAAGAGAAAAAAAAATTGAAATGGAAGTTTTGAAGAAAAACCTTATTGCAGCCCAGCAGTAGCATACACTCTACACTTATCTTAAGTGGAGAGATGGACAACGTGGGGCAGGCTACATTTTCTACCATGTGCAAATTTTCATCCCACCTACTTTGCTGGAGCCAAAGGTGGTGGACAGTTTCTAGGAGTTTCCTAGTTGGGAGGTGACTCATTTTGCATGGCTAATAGCTTGGGGATGGAGGGTCCATATGGGAGAGATTGTTTCCAATAGATTTCAGATCCCATTCCTAAATGGGACCTCTAGACATCACTTTGCTATCCTCTGAGTATTTCACTTTTACATGATGATAGCTTGATAATTGATTTGCATGCTGAGGGGGAGCAAAGTGGAGACTTGATTAATGAGATAAAATCTCTTTCCTTTCAGGAGATCATCATACATGGATGCTACAAGGAGAGGTGTAGAAATAACTTAGTCCATCCTTGCACTTGCTTGAGGACAAGCAATCTTTGAGAGGAGAGGACTGTAATATTCCAAAATTTGCATGTAGCAAAAAGGAGTATTAATTTTTGCTTATATTATCTAGGAGGTGAATAAAGTGGTTAAAAGGCCCATGAGTAGGAATAAAATCCCTCATAGTGTCAAAGTGATCAAGGGAGCAGCTTTATTTTGCACCTTCCAGTGTGAAAAAGGGCAAATGCATGAGGACAAGGTCAAGTTTGACCAAATCAATAGCGTTGCCTAAGAGGGTGTGGCTTGTTTGGGAAGACAACACAGTTTGAGTGGGAGAAATATTCATTGTGGAATAAACCCTAATGTGTGGGGTCCAGGGCAAAGAGACATTCACTTGCATAAAAGGAGGATGAGGTAGCCATAGTGAAACATATTTTTGTATATGATTTTGGTCTGGAAGACTATTTGCATTCTTCGACTATTCAGGTAAGTTGTAGTGTTGTTTAGCATGAGGGATTCCTATTTAGGATTTCCTCTCCTTCTTAAGAGGCCTCTTCAAGGATTTCACTTCATTTCTCCACATCTGGGTTCAAGGCCAAAGCCACTTCCATGAGTCACTTCGTTATTTCTGCAGAAGTATAACATAGTGTTGCTGGGTGTTGCAGCGGAGGGTTCCACAACACCTTTCCTTGGATCATATTTCATAGGAGGGAGCTCCTATTCCTCCAGGAGGTTAGTGAAGGAGGTTTTAGAGCTAATATGCATATCTTGGCATCAGGCCAAGCATCTCCCATCATCAACAGCGTAGTCCCTTTTCTAGACTGCATTATTTTAGTGAGTATCTGTAGTGGGGGTTTCCACCACTATCTTAGATGGTGAGATCTTCAGTGTTAGGATCAGCCTATGACTTGAGAGATCTATTGGAGGAGTTATATTTCAGATTGTGCTTCATCTTCAGCCATCTCCTTCTATTTTCTGAGTGGCAGCTGCTGCCGAGCAACTCCGACATTTCTGCAAATTTTCCATTTGTACATTTATTTTAGCCAATCCTCTTAAGGATTGTTGTATAGTTATTTTCAGGGGTTGAGAGCTTTCTCCTCCACCTTTCTTGAGTTGATATTGCTATATCATTGTATTATCTATTATTATGTTGTAGTGTCTCCTATAAACTGCGTTGTTATAGCCTTGTGTAAATTTTGTGTAGCAGTGTTCTTCAGTTTCTAGTACATGTTCTGTCGAGGCTTCCATTGCCAAGCTTGAGTGATTGATTCCTCAAAAAATTCTACTCTTTGCTTCTATATTATACATTGGTTGGATATTTATATATTCATGAGTTCATGGCTATAAAATAATGTTGTTATTCCATTTTATGCTCATACATTGTTGAAGTCCATTCATCTGGCATTTTCTGAAGACAACTAGGTGCGGGAGACCTGTTTAACCCACCTAGAGGGATTTATTTGGAGCCTCCTCTTGGATTTTGGACTTATATACACAGATCTAAGGACTCTAGGTCTTTTTTTCAAATCATTTAGTAGCCATTCCTAGAAAATTTGTTTTCCAGTCATGCTTTGCTAGCTATTCCAAATTTGGAATATTACACTCTGCCACTACCGGAAGACGATATGACCTCATAGATGAAGTTACCCACCATCAAGGGTGTGGGGGACGAAGATATGGATCGGTTCTGGTTTGTCATAGGGTCTATATGGACTGTGAAAAATGTAGTAAGCGATGCTATGAAAAGAGCGCAACTATCTCTTCCTTTTGAAGGAAGGGCCCTGGACTAGTACATGGGATACCTAGACCAGCATGCGAACGCAAGCATTGAGGACATTAAGAATTCCTTGGAGAAATAGTTCAAGAAAACCAAGGCCTACTCTCAGATATTGAACGACCTGAAAGACTTCAAGCAAGGCCCATCTGAGTCGGTATGGGAAGCTAATCAACGATTGAAAAAAGTAATCAGAGAAGGAGGATTCCAATATGATGACAGGCAGCACGTGAAATGGTTCATTGTTATGTTGTTGCCCCACCTACACATACCGATGGGCCACCAAGACATTAAGTCGCAAGAGAAGGCCTTGGAAATAGCAATGAAGCTGGAGGTTGTGCCACGAGATGAAACCCAGCTGGGTGTCCAACAAATACAAGGCTAGGTAGAAGAAATGCATATGGAGATCCAGAACCTACGAAAGGAATGAGGAGCGGAGGCTAGGCCTTATAGGTGGTGCATACGATGCAGGGTGAATGGCCACACCAAGGACAACTGTCCGCTATTAGCAGAGTACATGCAAGCGGGAGGACCTAGCCCATTGCGCCCTAGAGAAGCTACGGGACCGAGTAGGTTGGCACTATGGTGTGATGAATGTTGCATTGCAGGATTGCACGACACCAACCACTACCCTCACCTTGCCACTTGTATTCCAGAGGTTAAGCATCAATGGTGTAAATTTCTTAGGCTTTTGGGGCATGATGAGCATAACTTCTGGACTTATGATTTGATGATAGACCAAGGAAACCTCTATAGGGTATAGACAGATCCTTCGTCACAAAGGACCCCTTTTGGTACTAGGGGCTCCCCCATTAGGGCTAGGGAAGGGGGCCAAGGCAGAAGCATAGGTAGAGGAAGAGGCCAAATGATCTGTTATAACTGCAGAGAGATAGGTCACTTTGCAAGGGACTGCCTGAACCCTACAAGGCAATCCTGTAGGTATTGCAGGCAGCTGGACCAGGTGATTGAGGACTGCCCGATTTTGATAGCTAAGGTGCAGGATAAATAGTAGAAACCTATGTAGAACATGCAAAGGGTTACGACGAAGCCTCGGAATGGGGGACCATGTATTAATATCATAACCCGCAGCGGCCTAGCCACTGGGGGTGAGAAAAGAAAGTTGCAGCTAAGCCTCTGATCAGGAAAGTGGTCAGAAAATTAGAAGGCCTGCACCTACAAAAGGAAAGGGAGACCTTTGTCGCATCTCGGCAAGATTTCACATAAGCATCTACTTCGCAGGACCCGACGACCCCTAAGGAAGGAGAAGGGGTCCGACCATTTTTACAAGCATGCATAAAACTGCTGCACAACTAGCAGGCCATTGAGAACCTCCAGAAACTATTAAACAATTGCGCAGAGAAAACCAACCTGCCCCTGGAAGTTAAGGATGTAAACACAATGTAAAAATACAAGAAACACACTGGTAGGGAAATGCGACTCACAGCACAAATTGGGGATTACGAAATGGAACAAGTTATTTTGGATCTAGGATCAGATGTGAACGTACTACCCAAGAAAATGTGGCAGTGCATGGGAGAATCCAAGTTGGAATGGTCCACTATCCAGCTGCACATTTCCTATCAGTAGAAGATCATACCGTTAGGAAGGTTATCACATATTATAGTAAATATTGCAGGAGTACAGGTACGGGCCGACTTTGAGGTCATTCAGAATGTGGAAGATGCAGACCCTTACGCTGTGCTCCTAGGGTTATATTGGGCTATCGACATGGCTAGCATTATCAAATTAAAGAAGAGGAGCATGGTATTTTAGAACAGAGGGGTACGAGTAATAGTCCCCTTAGACCCTGCAAAAGGAGAAAGGCATACGGCGATAGTGCGTATCGACGAGGAGGTTGATCACATCCACAAGTTAACTACGTAGGATGAATATTGGATCAACCCTATGGTTGATAGTATGCTCTGCGGGGAAAAGGATAGCGATTGTTTGTCTGACTCTAACAGAGAGCTGGAAAATTGGAAAAACTGGTTGCACAACGTATCCGCGTTGCGCTATCTTAGGATTACAAGGAATTTCCGATGTATCTCCGCAGAGGTATGAGATCTTCGCTACTTTGACGGTTCTAGTAGCATTACAGAATTTTTTCAAGCATTCAAAGCCGAAGTTCCAAAGGAATGAAGGATATGGACCCTCAGTCTCACCCTTCGCGCAACACCTACAAAGTGGTGGGATGAGTATAAGACAACATTCCAGGAATGGGGGGCATGTCGGAATATGTTACTCCTGCACTTTGACCCTCTGATTCACTTACGCAGGAAACAACCCGGAATGGTAATTTGAAGCTGCACAGACTTGCACACGATGACTACCAATGGCAGGAAAGAGCGTGTGAAAGATATGGGCATCCCCTACATAAATTATCTCAAGATGATGGATACTATGGAAGCTACGGGTCTGGCAGCACCTACAACTATGAAACAACTACGCTTGTTGCTTCGCTTCATAGACTACTACATAAAAACTAGGTAGGAGTATGCATGGATCACAACACCTTTAAAAGAACTATTTTGCATGGCTATTTTAGTTCACAGGGACGGGGGGTGTTAAGAGAGCTTCAAATTAGTAAAGAAATCAAATAGCTCACTCAGAACGTAGATGGAACATCGGATGGACCACCACGTGCACAGGAGGCCCGTTGAACGTACACAGGCACGTTGGGAGTGCAGATGTGCGTTGAGCGCACTAGAGCATGAAAACTAGCCGTTGGGACAGTCAAATCAAGTAAAATGAAAAATATACCATTGAATGGAGCGAGCGGCTGGAAATTATTGAGGCAATTGCGGGAGATTTTTTACCGTTTACATGATGGTAAGTTCCAAGTGCAGCTTGCCAAATCATCAACCACTCATGCTGGCTATAAAAGGGTTCCACCAAACCAGACAAGGGTTCCATATCAATTTTATAACTTGTACTTGGAATATCTTGTTGTGACTATTTTGTGCTGCAAGACACTCTGTGATTATAGTGTCTCCTTCATGTCTGAACAACATACGCCCTCAGACAGTAGCAACCCAAAGTTTGATTTTCATGCCAGGATGAAAGGTATGAACCCCGCTGATCCTTCTGAACCAATGACCTCAGTGGAACAGGGGACTGAGGAGGTAGTATAAATCGAGTCTGAGGTTGAAGATATTCTCTCCGCTTCAAGCCCAACCATGAGAAAATGGAAATCAAAGGCACAAAGCTCTAGAAAGCCCCCAAAGCCCACGAAATGGGCTGTCAGAAAGCTATGAACTTCCCCGCGAACCGAAAAATCCCCGAAGGTAACTCGGGAGGAAGAAAAAACCGTCGAGCCAATTCACTGGTTACCCCCCTTTGTTCGCTCACGTCAGGCATCAACGTCCACACCGAAGAATCTTGATGGCTTGGTCACGTACCTAAAGATGTCGTTGACCCTAGGCTAGGTTGCCATCATTAGTGAACCTGTCAGTAAGCTTTATGAGTTTGAGTTTGATGACCATTACTTAGCCAACTTCGAGGCATTCCCTGAGATAGCACCTGTGCTATACCTAAAAAAAATTCACGATGAAAATGGCATTACATTCATCCCCCAACACTGGGTGTGGGGGTTGGTCAGGTTTGGGCTCCTAAACATGCTGAAGATGCCCCATTTTGGTCATTACAATATTACGGATCGACTCGCATGGCAACTGCTCACCTTAATTCATGAAGGTTGGCTATGGATCTAGGACAGGACTCCTATTGATGCTGTGTTCACTCACAATATCACTGGTCTCCCGATGAATGGACCAAACCCTCTAGAGCAAGTGGATAAGAAATATGAAGCCGAGGCTGCTAAATTAATGCGCTAAAATTCAAGGTGGAGCGTAATTCCCGGGGGTTTATCATCAAATCCATCAATGATCCCGCTATGTGGTTGGGCACAATGTTGCTGGCATGCAAATTGATGCAAAAATGGCAAGTTGCCATTGTCCCCACCTACATGATCCAGCTAGCAAGCCAATGTGCGGAGGGAGTCTGTTTCAATTAGGCTCAGTACTTATGTGACGAATTCTTGGCCAACATACAAGAATCCCTGGACTTAAGGTGCAATTTTTGTTACTCATGGCTATTGTTCCTCATCGCGTTGGTTGCTTGGGAAGCTCGTTTGGAGTCTGTCCTCCTCGAGCTTACCTCGGATATGTGTGAGCAAGCCTGCTATGCACATTTGTGGGACTCCAAGGATGCACAATGCATAGAGGAAAATCAAGTCTTCTTGGTCCTCTTCTAGAGCAGCATGGCAGCTGCCATCAACTCTCATCTGTGTTCATCACCTACAATCTATGACAATTACAAATGAATTGCAAACTTTCAAGTGACCATGCACAATATATAGATTCAAAGCCGAAAGGAGAAAGCTTGGACCTCGCTCCCCTATATGGTCACGGATGAGGAAATTGATAGTGTTATTGCACTCTAGCCCCCAAAATGGAAGAATGGCTTCAAGACTGGAGCGCAGGGCCCTAAATATGTGATTTGAAATGGAACTATTTGTAATTCTATGAAAATTATCCATTCTGATATAATTTTGTGTGCAAAGTGCTCTCCATGAGTTGTAGGATAAACAAAATAGTTTTGGTTTGTTTATGAGTTTTATGTGTGAGGGTTTGTTAATTAAATTTATTTTTTAACATATCACAGTAGAAATACACAGCAAGTAAAATTCACCATAACACAACACAGCAAATTTTTGAGGCAGTTCACCCCTCCTGGGCTACATCTTCCGGTCCAAGGCTCCCCAATGGCATTTGCTTGCTCTATTAATTTTCTCAAAATGGTTACATAGGTAAAAATATGCCTAAAAAGAAAAAAAAAAACTGTAAATTCTACTTTAGAAGATAGAAAATAGCTATAAATGCCTTTTTTTTCACCTTAAACAGTGAAATACAACCAAATACAGTGCCTTCCCCATGATGGCCCTAATGGCTCCTTCATCTTACCTGCTGCAAAATCTACTATAAATCACCCTTGTTCACTATAAAACCTATCCCAAACTACTCAGAATGCTGAATAAACCCAAAATTGACTAAAATTTCATCCAATTTCATTCAATATTGAGGGAGTTATGGAAAAAACAAAATTTTCCCAATATCCCTAAACAAACTCAACCAAATGTGGTGAAACTGAAGTTAACTGGAGTTAAGTTTGAAGAAATGCCCCAAATCTGGGTGCGCCCGCCAGATCTAGCAGAAATACTAACTGTGGCAATAAATGTTAGGATGGGTGAGGTCACATGTGACCTCCGCCAAATCCGCCATTGTAACCGCAACTAGAACTGTTTTAAAAAAAAACATTGTTTAGAAACAATGACATTTATTATTAAGTGAGGTCTCACATGATTTTGGTTAACTAACCACCATACAACCCATCACCGTAACAATAAACTATGGCATAAAATTTCTTGAACGTGGTCACATGGACCTTTGTTGATCGTAGTTTAAACGACTACAGAGTTGTGAAGGCCCGGTCACGTGAAGTGTGGTCATATGGTGTCGGGCTAACCCTTTAATTTTCCGCCCATTGATAATTTAAACAATAAATATCTGTGTTTCCCCTTAGTATTTAAGAACTACGAAGGAGCCCGTTTGGTCGGGTCACCCAACTGGCAGCAGGGAGACGAGGGTTCGAATCCTGTCGACTTGCAACTCTTTTACATAGCCAAATTCTCCATAATCTGGGGCCACGTGGTGGCCTTCAGGCTTGCCATGTGGCAGCATCCCATTGGTCCGCCTAGAATATTTTGGGGAATATTTTGGGGAATATTCTGAGGAATATTCTTTTTTTAATTTTTCGAAATTCAAAAGTGAAAATTGGTCAACTAAAAAATGGAGCTTACTGGCAATTTCAAACCTTCATAACATTCACATACTTCCTCGGTTTTTAGAACCATTCACGGCGCCAGAATTGCAGCAATGAGGCCTTTCCGATCATTCAGAATGGAACCATTTTTGAACACTTTCATTTTTGAGAAATTTTCATAACTTGGACATGATCACCTGATCACACCTCCCTAATGGGAAGCTTGTGGACCCAAAAATCTCTTTGAATTATAGAAACTGAAGATGAGGATACTGATTCTCCACTATTCCAACCTTGAACCATTGAAATCTCCCTGATTTCATCAAATTGAGCTTCTCATAAAAAGACAAATTCTTCCATGAATCTGTTGATCTACTGTTTCTAACCTTGACTATGTCATTCTGCAAATTTTTGAAACTTGCAGAACAGCAACTGAAATTCACAGAAAACATATTTTTCCTACAATCGTCTACCTTCAAAGAAAACTGAAAATAAGATTCACCTTGCCAATTGTCCTCATGGAAAATTTTTGCTGAATGAGCCATGTACTTTTGTCGATTCCTAACCAAGTTTTCTTGCCATAGTACCCTTCCATTATGAAACCAGCAATGATCTTTGCTGAAATTTGTGTCCTCTTTTCTTGCATTCTTTTCCCTTTCTTGGATTCTTGCACCACTTTGCACCGAAACTTTGTTCTTTGCACCGATCGACACCAAAGACATTTTTTGCAACATCTTGTCATCTTCTTCCAAAGACGACTTGCTTTCAGACTGAAACATTTCATCATTTACATCAACAATAACATGAAAATGATTATGTACAAAATATTTTTTCTTAGTCATCAAAAAAGTCAAATTTTGACTTGCAATGACAAACCTTTTCAATTTCCCTACATTCACTAAAGAAGATTCTAGCTTCTTCCGATGTGCTCTCACAATAAACTCCTTTCCATCCTTGAATAGATGATACTTATTCTCATGGCGATCGAAGATTGATTTCCTATCATATAAGTAAGGAATACCCAACACCACACCTATAATGTTTAGCAGTACCACATATAATTCAACCATGTCAACATAATGATATGGTATGGCGAAGCACAACATGCACTTCCTTGAAACTTGTAAATTAGCATCCTTGCAAATCCATCCAAGTGGATATGGCTTTGGATGTGGAATGGTCTGAAGCTTCAGCTTCTTGACTAAGTCTTCGGAGATGAGATTCACTTGTGACCCACTGTAAAATAGTGTGTCTATCTTTTTGTGTTTTGAAATGATCCTCACATGAAAAAACTCTATCCTCCTCTCTTCATTTGGAGCTTCTATGTGACAATTTAAAGTGCTAGAATTGGGATTTGTTTCATTTAAAATATCTTTCCCCTTTATCTTCTTTACTGACAAAGCTATGCTTTTAGTTTTATATCCTGATTCAGACCCTAAGTCTTGTTCAGCTATTGCAACCGTCTTGCCCTTTTCTTTGGCCTTATCTTTGGTTTTAAATTTTTTTGGTTTCAATTCCGGATGAAGTTTCCAGCAATAGTATTCATCATGGCTTGTTTTGGAATTGTTTTTACAGAAGAATTTTCCCTTCTCTTTCCTATAGTTTTCATTTCTCTTTTTCCCTTTTCTTTTAAATTCACTATCCTCATTCCCATCAAAATATTGTTTACCTCTAGCCTCTAAGTCCGTGGCTTGGACAACAAACCTTGTCTTGACTAGTAGGATTGAACATAATGATAGTATGTATAAGATAGTTGTGTAAACCAACTATATATTTCAGCAAAGTCTCTTGGCCATGCAAATCAATTCCTAACAAAAGAGCCCTTCGTCTAAACTCTTGAGTGTAATCTTGTACATTTTTTCCCTTAAGTTGTCTAAACTTTTCCAATTCGTGAAAGCATTTTGTAAACGAGCTAATGGATAAAATGGTTTCTTAATTGCAGTAATAAAATAAGCCCATGATAAAGTGATCTTACCATGTTTTTAATTTCATACTTGGTTTTGGCTTCCCACCATAACAATGCTATTCCTTCCATTCTCAAAGAGGCTAACTGAATCTTGGTGTTGTCTTCATGAAGGTTTTGTATCCTCAAATAATCTTCCAATTGTCTTATCCAATTGTCAAGTTTTTCTTCATTGACTTCACCATTAAACATAGGTAACTCAAACTTAACATCAATCTTTAAAAATGGAATTTTACCAGTGTTTTTGGACTTGTGAGATTGATTCACCGAAGTAGAGGATGACGATGTAGAGGAAGAGGATGTATATGGGGATGGTGGATCACCATTTCCTCCATGTCCTTTCTTTGACTTGTCATCACTTTTCTTTACTCTTGAAGAACCCTCTCCTTCCTTGTGATGTTTAGAGCATTATCCTTCAAGCCCTTCATTCCTTTCTTGGTAGTGTATCCTCACCATCTCAGTCATGTATAGGAATGCCTTTCTGAACACCCATTCTTCTTCTTTGGGATCAATGTCTTCAGGAACTTCTCCTTCTCTTAAAGACATGCTTAAGGAATTTTCATCTTCTCTTGGAGGTGAAATAGAAGGTGGAGATAATGGCACTCTGGCCCTCCTTGGTTGAGGATTATTTTGAGCTCTAACCAATTGTCCTTCTCCTCTCTTGAGCTTAAGCCTAGTAAACATAAAAACTTGCAAACAGTCAAATATATATTTGCACAAAAACTAATGCTCAAATGCTGAGCTTTGATACCAACTTGATATGAAATGGAACTATTTGTAATGCTATTCAAAGTATCCATTCTGATATAATTTAGTGTGCAAGGTGTTCTCCATGAGTTATAGGTTAAACAAAGTAGTTTTGGTTTGTTTCTGAGTTTTATGTGTGAGGATTTGTTAATCAAATTTATTATTTAACATATCACAACATAAGTACATAGCAAGTAAAATTCACCATAACATAACACAACAAATTGTTGAGGTAGTTCACCCCTTTTGGGCTACATCTGTCGGTCCAAGGCTCCCCAATGGCATGTTCTTGATCTATTAATTTTATAAAAATGGCTACACAGGTAATGCCTAAATAGGCAAAAACGACTATAAATTCGACTTCAAAAGATAGAAAATAGCTATAAATGGCTTTTTTTTCACCTTAAATAGTGAAATACAATCCAATACAATGCCTTCTCCATGATGGCCATGATGGCTCCATCATCTTCCTTGAAGAAAAATATGTTGTAGATCACCTTTGTTTGCTCTAAAATCTGTCCCAAACTGCTCATAATGCTGAAGAAACCCAAAATTAACTAAAATTTCATCCAATTTCGTTCAATATTGAGGGAGTTATGGCAAAAAAAATTTTGTCCCAATATCCCTAAACAAACTCCACAAAATGTGGAGAAAATGAAGTTAACTGGAGTTAAGTTTGGAGAAATGCCCCAAATATGGGTGCGCCCGCTAGATCTAGCAGAACTACTAACTGTGGCAATAAATGTCAGGATGGGCGAGGTCACATGTGACCTCTGCCAAGTCCGCCATTGTAACCGCAACCAGAACTGTTTTAAAAAAAAAACGTTGTTTAGAAACTGTGACATATATTTATTAATTGAGTTGTCAAATTATTTTGGTTAACTAACCACCATACAATATTCCACTGTAACAATAAACCATGGCATAAACTTTCTTGAACATGGTCAAATGGACCTTTGTTGACCGCGTTTTAAATGACTGTGGATTTGTGGAGCCCCGATCACGTGAAGTGTGGTCGTATGGTGTCGGGCTAGCCCTAAGGGGCTATCTATTTACTTTCCACCCGTTGATAATTTAAACAATAAATATGTGTGACACCCCTTAGTAGTTAAGAACTATGAAGTAGCCCAGTAGGTCGGGTTGCCCGACTGGCAGCGGGGAGAAGAGGGTTCGAATCCTGCCGACTTATGACTCTTTTACATAGACAAATCCTCCATAATATAGGGCCAGGTGGCAGGCTCCAGGCCTGCCACATGGTAGCATCCCATTGGTCTGCCTGGAATATTTTGAGGAATATTCTTGGAATATTATTTTTTAATTTTTCAAAATTCAAAAGTCAAACTTGGTCAGCTGAAAAATGGAGTTTACTGGCGATTTCAAAGCTTCATAACTTGCACATACAACCTCAGTTTTAACAAATAATTTTAATTTAACAAAAAATTATAGATCGTGCAACATTACTTTACATGCCAAATGTACTTCAACCATCCAGAACTTGAGTTTTAAAAACTTTTTGATATAATATCAAAACATTACTTCACATGTCATGCCAATTGTAGTTCAACTATCCAATAAAAACATTTAACATTATATCACATGTCAAATGTAGATCAACAATCCAAAACTTAACTTTTTTAATTTAACAAAAAATTTATAGATCACAAAATTACTTCACATGTCAAATGTACTTCCACCATCCAAAACTTGAGTTTTAAAAACTTTTTGATTATATATCAAAACATTACTTCACATGTCATGCCAATTGTAGTTCAACTATCCAATAAAAGAATTTAACATTATATCACATGTGCCAAATGTAGATCAACCATCAAAAACTTAACTTTTAATTTAACAAAATATTATAGATCACAACATTACTTCACATGTCAAATGTACTTCAACCATCCAAAACTTGAGTTTTAAAAACTTTTTGATTATATCACAACATTAATTCACATGCCATGCCAATTGTAGTTCAACTATCCAATAAAAACATTTAACATTATATCACATGCCAAATGTAGATTGAAACCATCCAAAAATTAAACTGTAATTTAACAAAAAATTATAGATCACAACATTACTTCACATGCCAAAAATTAAGTTTTAAAACCAAACAAATTATATAACAACATTACTTCACATTCACATGCCAAAAGTACTTCATCAATCAAAAACTTAACTTTTAAAAACAAAACAAATTATATTAACAAAATAAAATATATGTCCAAAAATTGTAGATCTCACAAGTATCAATTATCAAGCTATATATATATATATATATATATATATATATATATTCAATTGTGCATATAGATAATATATATGAAAAAAGTAAATTTAAGACTAGAAATCACGTCCATCAAATACAGATGGATTTAGTGTCTTTCCTAGCAGAGTCTGAATCCGCGCACTATCATGTGAAGCGTGGGGAACCTGTACACAATGCACGTACAAATATTAAAACTTGATGTTTTAAAAATGAGTGAGAATATATAGAACTTCATGTAGAAAAAAAATAAAAAATAAAAAAATCATGCAATACCTCATGAGGTTCCCTCTCCATTTCTTGCTCACCTCCTACAACTTCCCCCATGAAAATGCACATGTATATATAAACTTATTTTCAATAATATTAAAAAAAAAGTTATACAACTTGTTCAAATGGTTGAAATGGTGTGGATGTTCCTATCTCCATCGTTAGAGTTCGTGGATTAAAGAAATATTCTATAGAAACCTAAAATTCAAAATTTTTAAAGTATAAAATAACTCAAGATCAAAATCTCAATTTATAATAAAAATTTTAGACTTTGAAATTTATAAATTATAACTTTTAAAAAACATATATTTGTAAAAGTGAAAAATTGAATACTTCTGTAGGTGAATTTGGGACATCTCCTAAGAGAGGCTCCAAAAGAAAATCTAAAAAAACCTAAAATTCAAAAGAAAATAACTCAAGGTATAGATATATCTTATTTTTTAATGAAACTTTTTGAGGTGGAATATATATAAATTAAAATCATAAATTTTAAAATTGAAAATTTGTCCATACCTGTTGTCGATCTGTCACATCTCCTAAGGAAGTAGAAGGTACATCTCCCAAGGAAGAAGAAGGTACCTCCATCCCAATAACATCAGAAAAAATCAGAATCTGTTAAAACATTTTATTATTATATACATGTACATGTACATGTGTCCACAATTATTTATTTTAAAAATATCACTTAAAAAACACTAACATTTGTCAAAATATCTTGATGGTGAGACCCATCTTGATTGTTTGAACCAGAGTCTCCGACCGTGATATTAACATTTTCTTCATTCATTATGCGTGACAAATTTAGATGGTTTTTTAACATATAATGATATATTTTTGTTAGATTAATGTACACACAAATAAATGTATACATATACATGTGTATTTATTACAAATTGTACATGTATGTGTTAAAACAATTGAACCCTAGTGTAATGTTCCAAATTTTATGGAACATTAATTTTTGTTAAGAAGATGAATAAAATGGGTAGGGGGCCCATTCTTTGCATGGTTAGAGAATAAAAATCCTCTAAATATGAAAGGGGATCATATAAGAGTTGGATTTCACACCTCCATGTGTGAAAAGAGGTTTTTGCATACATGCCTGGCCAAGGTTGACCAAGTGAAACTGCGTTGGCATGAGTTGGAAAGAACTATGTGGGACAACATTGGAGGGAAGATTCTAGATGAAGGAAACCCTAATTCGAAGTAGGACCCATGGAGGGAAGGCTCATTGTTTAAAAGAGGAGCAAGGAATCCATTGTACACATCTTTAATCATTTTACATTTGAGTATTGAAGACTTGTTGCTGCCTCTTGCTGTTCAACAGAGCTACAGTGCCTTCGGGCACGAGGGAGTCATGTTTAGGAATTCGTCTCCTTCTTGAGTAGCTCATGAAGGATTGCACTCATCCTCCATATTCAAGCATTCAAGCCATGAGCTTCAATCATCTACATCAGCACAGTTTTTGCAGGAGAGATTATGCAGTGTTGCTAGGTATTCCTGGGGAGGTTTCCACATACCATCCGAAGATATTTTTCAGTGGAGAGAGGTTCTATTCATTGGGAGGTTATAAAATGAGGTTTATGAGCAGATACCATCATCTTTGGCATCATGCCAACCACATTCCATCATTGGCAGCGCAGTCCCTCTCTTAGACAACATTTTTCTGAGTGAATATTTTTTGTGAGGGATTAGCAGATTTTGGAGGGGAAATCTTGGGTGAAAGGATCAGCCTTTCACTTCACATTTTCATTGGAGAAGGGTTATTCATATACAACAGCTATTTCAGCCTTCTCCATCCATTTCTAGCTCCTGAGTTGCAACAGCTACTGCAACTTCGACATTTTTGTATTATAGTATTTCTGCATAGATTTCAACCAATCCTCTTAAAGGATTGATGATATGTATTTTCAGGGGTTGAGATCTTGCTCCCCCTTCTTATTTGAGCTCATATTGTCATATATTTGTATGTTCATCATTTATGTAGTAGTTCCTCTCTATAACTGTGCAGTCATGGCCTAGGGCTTTATTCATGCAACTATGTATTTCACATTTTCATGTACAGGTTTCTTGATGCTTGTTGTGCCTTTCTTGAGTGACCATTTCCTCAAGAAGATGAATATTTCATGCTGCTATGTTCTAATATGATGGCCATTATATTCTCTGGAATTTCATTTGTATAATGAATCACTGCTATTTTCCATTTGGTATATTTGTTATTACTATAGCTGCAATATTCGGAGTTTCCCAATCTTGTTGTATTTCCCTATTAGGGATATTTTCCATTGACAGTCACTCTATAAACAGAGTCTTATAGTGGGCCAGGTAGCCTCTAGAGCTCATCCTTTGTTCAACGGTGACAAATCCAATAAATTCCCTTGCAATCTATCTCTGGAATAGATTTTCCTTGTCATTTGACAATGTTTCTGAAAAAGGAACATTACAGTTGTATCAGAGCATCGAACTGGCACAACCTGTGAGTTCAATTTCAAAGGAGAATGATGAAGAAGATGAGCCTAGCCTCATCTAATTTTGAAATAAATAAGATCCTCCTTTAGGAGGAGGAGAAGAAAAATGGATAAGAGGAAGGTCCATGCACTTCCTATTCTCTTAAAGACCATCATGGCAGATGGTTGGATTTCCAGATCCTAAGCAAGTAACTGGGTGACTATAAACCCCATTCTGCAGCATTCAGGGGAGCTACAACATTATCATAGTATATTTAGTAGATGGAGGAGAGAAGGCCCTGTGGAAGAGGAGAAATTAGAGGCAATAGGTTTCTACTGTCTACATTTGATGGGGTTACTTCAGCTAGAGCTCGGGAGAAGAAGCTGGAGGCATTTTTATTGCTGCATCCAGTGGTAGAGAAAGAATAAGTGGAGATGGTAGCACTACACATGGAGGAGGAAACCCTTGTTTAGTGGTTCAAACCCTTGGCCCATTCAAGGGTGAGTCATTTTGCAGTCTTTGTTCAAAGGTTCATCCAAACCTTTGATGGAGAAATAACAAAGGAAGAGAAGCTCACACCACTATGGGAGGAGGATTGCACCAACGTTGCTACAGCTTTGGAGGAGAAGCCTTCTACATCTATGGATGAGGTAGCCATTGCATTAGAAGAAAAAGCCATTGAAACCACCCAAGAAGGTCCCGAGATCCATGAAGGTATGAGTAAAGTTCCACTTTCTATTTTAGCAAATAATCTTAAGGATAGTGGAATTTCATATGAAGAGGTCCAAGGATCAAATCACATGGCCACTTTAGGGCCTCATGTCTGCACTGCGATGTGAAAATGGTTCAAGGAGGAGAAGAACCCTCATCCTCATACATCCTTGATGATTTTCATTCAGCCTTCAAGGTGGGAATGTAAACTTTTGGAGGATGAAATAAACCATGACACCTCCATGGAGAGTCATGAAACAATTTGTGAACCAGAGGAAGAGACAAATGCTACATCATTGGAGGAACTAGTAGCGCTGTTGAACATGGGTCGAGAGGAGTCATCACCTCCATCACATTTGGATCCTCATGGGTCCAACATAGTCATGGGAAAGAGGCATTTCTTAAGGGGTCTCCAAGGAGCTCCATTTCAAACTTTCATGAAATGCAAAGAGCAGAATGGTAGCCCTCACGGGAGGAGTACCAAAAAGGATGGAAAAGAGATGGCAGGATACTTGCATAATTCAACAGCATAGAGTATGGATGTATGATGTTGATGTGATTCTCATATCATTGATTGTGTCTTCATCACATGAGTTGTATGATGGAAGTATGGGAGGGAAACAAAATATTTTGTTGCTTTTCTTGGGAGAGCAAGGGAAGAATTGCTCTCATAATTTGCATGATGTTGCAGGAGGAGGAGATGGAATTATATCCTTGGCCTTTGATGATAGAGAGGTACTTCCACCTTGGGAGGGGCTTCTTATGTATTGCATCATTATGAGAGATATCTTTGACAAAAATAATGTCAAAGAATGGAGCTTGGTATTTATGGGAGCCTATGGGTATAGGCCAACAACGTTGTCTCTTTGGTGTAGTGACCTATGGATGAAGTGTGCCCAGTGGGAGTGTGGTGGATCCATAACCCACAAGTCCGAGGAACATTTCATATTTGTTTCACTTGATGTACAAATAGGAGGTGGATAAGGTAGCCATATATTACTATGCTACATTCTTCTTGACTTGGATGCCTAAGCATGAGAAGGAGGATCTTCTTGCAGCACCTAGTACATTCCTCTTCGTGGGAGCATGCCAAAAAAATATGGAGGGTTCATTCATGGATCCATGCATCATATTACTCCCAGTATATGGTAAGAGATCTATTTTTACATTGGCTGATTTGTATACTCTTATCATCACTTTGCAGTGCATGGCTCTACAAGAGGGCAAGCTTATCAGATTGCTCCACGGGAAAAATTGGGCCAAATTGTATGATGGAGACAACCATCCTTTATATGGCCTTGGGAAAGTGTTTTATTTCGTGTGTTATCAGTTGATATGCTCATCCATTTTATATTTATCAGTAGCTATCATGACATACATAGCTATTCATGTAACACAAAACAACTTGCCATGTGATTTTCTAAAGCAGCAGTTTGGAAAATTGCGCTGTCACCTTTGGGAAAATTGTTCGTACATTCTTGCAACACATGATACCTTTAGAATTTTCCTCATTGTATTTTTTATCATGAATTCCTTGCTGATATGTATCAGATTTGTATAAGGAGCATGATTATGAGAAAGGCACATGAGTTGGATGTGCCTTTGAGTGAGAAAAAATCTCACATTTTCTGCAGTGCATGTTCTAAAGGGAACATGAGAGGAGGCATAGATACAGCCACATATTTGCTTAATTGTGGGGTAATCCGTGGGTTTGGTGATTTTATCCATCCATTGTATTTATATGGGCAGGTGTTTGACCTTATATTGCTTATTCACTCATCTATTTACTATTCAGTAGTAGAGGTGATATTTTTTGTACAATGCTTGCCATGCTCTTTTCTACAGCTATAGTGGGTGAGATTGAGTTGTAACCCTATGAGGCATTGTTTGAATTTTTCTGTACATGGTATAAAATACAGAAAACATGTCATGGGGGCATTCTATGGTGATCTTGTCCTATTCAACATAGATGACATGTCTTGGGCAGGCTGATTTTTCATTGATGGAGGAGAGATTCTTGGGGAATTACTTTTAATTTTGCCATTTGAGGGAAATATATTTGCAGCCCAGGATCAGAATATACTCCAAAATTGTCATGAGTGGGGCAGAGGACAACATGGGGCAAGTTATAGCACTGGCCATGAGCATATTTTCAGCCCACCTTCATTTCTGGAGCTCAAGGTGGAGGGAGCTTTTCTATGAGTTGTCTTGTTGAGAGGGAACTTATTTTTTATGATTGATGGCTTGGGGATGAGAGATTCGTATGGGGGATGATAAGTCCCATTATATATCATATCTCATGCCTCAAGTAGGCCCTTGGACAGCTCTTATTTCCTTCTTAGATATTTGTTTCTACATGATATCTATTTGGGAATGTTCACCCCAAGGCTAGATTGCATTTGTTGAAGGGACAATTTGGAGATTTGATTGTTGATATGGCATCCTTTTCTTGAGGAGATCATCACACAGGGATGCTACAGGAGGAAGGGCAGAAATAAAATCATTTCATCCTTGCAATTGCTTGAGGGCAAGCAATATTTTGAGAGGGGAGGACTGTAATGTTCCAAATTTTATGGAACATTAATTTTTGTTAAGGAGATGAATAAAATGGGTAGGGGACCCATTCCTTGCATGGTTAGAGAATAAAAATCCTCTAAATATGAAATGGGATAATATTAGAGCTGGATTTCACACCTCCATGTGTGAAAAGAGGTTTTTGCATACATGCCTGGCCAAGGTTGACCAAGTCAAACTACGTTGGCATGAGTTGGAAAGCACTATGTGGGACAACGTAGGAGGGAATATTCTAGATGGAAGAAACCCTAATTCGAAGTAGGGCCCATGGAGGGAAGGCTCATTTTTTAAAAGAGGAGCAAGGTAGCCATTGTACACATCTTTGATCATTTTACATTTGAGTCTTGAAGACTTGTTGCTGCCTCTTGTTGTTCAGCAGAGCTGTAGTGCCTTCGAGCACAAGGGAGTCTTGTTTAGGAATTCCTCTCCTTCTTGAGTAGCTCATGAGGTATTGCACTCATCCTCCATATTCAAGAATTCATACCATGAGCTTCAGTCATCTACATCAGCGCAGTTTCTGCAGCAGAGATTGTGCAGTGTTGTTGGGTGTTGCTGGGGAGGTTTCCACATACCATCCAGAGCTAGTTTTTCAGTGGAGAGAGGTTCTCTCCATTTGGAGGTAAGAAAAGGAGGTTTGTGAGCAGATCCCATAATATTTGGCATCATGCCAACCACATTACATCAGTGGCAGTGCAGTCCCTCTCTTAGACAACATTTTCTTGAGTGAGTATTTGCTGTGAGGGATTAGCAGATTTTGGAGGGGAAGTGTTGGGTGAAAGGATCAACCTTTCACTTCATATTTTCATTGGAGAAGGGCTCTTCATCTATAGCAGCTATTTCAGCCTTCTCCATCCATTTCCAACTCTTGAGTTGCAACGGCTACTGCAACTCTGACATTTTTGTATTATAGTATTTCTGCATAGATTTCAGCCAATCCTCTTAAAGGATTGATGATATGTGTTTTCAGGGGTTGAGATCTTGCTCCCTCTTCTTATTTGAGCTCATATTGTCATATATTTGTATGTTCATCATTTATGCAGTAGTTCCTCTCTATAATTGTGCAGTCATGGCCTAGGGCTTTATTCATGCAGCTATGTATTTCACATTTTCATGTACAGGTTTCTTGAGGCTTGTTGTGCCTTTCTTGAGTGAAAATTTCCTCAAGAAGATGTATATTTCATGCTACTATGTTCTAATATGATGGCCATTATATTTTACGACATTTCATGTGTATAATGAATCACTGCTATTTTTCATTTGGTGTATTTGTTATTACTGTAGCTGCAATATTGGGAGTTTCCCAATATTGTTGTATTTCCCTATTGGGGATATTTTCCATTGACAATCACTCTATAGACAGACTTTGCTAGTGTGCCACGTAGCATCTCGAGCTCATTCTTTGTTCAAAGGTGAAAAATCCAATAAATTCCCGTGCAGTCTACCTCTGGAATAGATTTTCCTTTTCATTTCACAATGTTTCTGAAAAAGGAACATTACACCTAGCTATTAACACATACCATTCACGTGCCCTCTTCCTCATGAAGAATTAGGTCTTGCCAACCATTTCGACAATTCTTTGCATATATTCTGAGATCTTAAACACTGATTTTGTCAATCTCTTTATCTGTACAATACACAAAATTGGCACGTGCATTCTCATGTGCTCTTTGTCGATTTAGGAAAACATAAAGTCCTCCCAATCCACTTTGAAAATTGTCAATGATGGCATCCCTTGCTCCTTGACTAATTTGAGAAGTGGCATCCATCTCTGACCACAATGTTTTGACCCGAAAAGGTCAACTAACCAATGGTGGCTCTGGGCGAGGCAAATCAACATCACGCCTAGCGCCCCTACGGTCACATAATTGACCTTTCCCAAGACCAAAAGATTCAGACGGAAGGTTGTTGTAATTGGGTTTCATATACAAAAAGAATTCTGCATAAAATAATTTTGCAAAATGAAAAGGAACCTCAACGTTCCATTGGAGTCTTCCATAGGCCCCAAGGTGCCTATCATACAAATAGTGAGCTATATTTGGGTGCTTGAAATATTGCACCTTCAGCATCTTTCTTTTTAGCCCTTCTTTGAAATTGAACATTGACTTAACATTTTTTGTTGTAACTCTTTGTTTTACATCCTCCCATTTATCGGGACCCATTACTCTTTCCTTTTTTTTCTCATGACTTCTACAAATTTATCAGTCGTTGCCCCAAGATTTTGGTACACGGCTACTAGTTCGCCTAAAGAATGTGTAATTATTTCGAGGCTTTTTCGACTCTCAGCAGGTACAGTCAAAGCCACGAGATCTCTCTGCAATTTTGCATGAAGTTGTTGACACCTTTATAAGGTGCATTGTGCCATGTTTCTTTCCCGTGGTATATCAGAAATGTCGGCCGGATAAGTCGTGGTGGGTGGACAACCTTCTTCTTGAATGTAGCGTTCTGCCCTAGGCCTTTTTGACCAACACTTGGAGCATTTTCACCCTCTGCATCAAGATATAAATTTTTTATATTAAAAAAAACACATGTAAACAAATTTGTACAAATTGAATGAAAAAAATATTGAAATTGATGGGAACCTCAACGTGGTTGGCTAGCATCTTCCCCACCCTAAAACCGTTGAGAACCAGAACGACACTACTGAGAACCAGCACCACTAGCCGTTGATTGGCCTCCGGGGGAATAAATATCACCACATTCATGCAACCTACTAGCACTTATTGATGGCCCTCTAAGGGGATTTTGAACCACCACCAACCTCTCGAGACGAGAGAGAAGATTCATAAACAAATATGAAATTATAATCAATTGAAAAATATGTTCATACATATAAATACACATGTACATATTCATTGATTAAATTGCGTTAAAACCATATCACGGCTCGATGAACCATGGGAATGCTCCATGGATGGAGTAGAGACCCTTATCGTCTTATTAGCTACTAAAAAATAAAAAATGAAACTTATTGGTTCAACTAATTTAACTCACAAAGTTGATAAAAAAATCAATTCCATATGTACACACATGTATGGAGATTTAATATTATATATAAATACCATGAACATCACTCGATCCCTGATCCTCCCCTCTCATAGAGATATGGGATTTTGTTGATCTTCTTCGTTCATCCTCCATGATATATATATATATATATAGTGGACATTTATAATTATTTTTTTAAATGACTAATTTAAAATAAATTCAAAATAAATTTTAGAAAATTACTGTATTTTAGTATACACAAATTATGTAAAATACAATTTTCAAAGCACTAACTGATGTGTGAAACTCAATTTAAGAAATAAAAAATTATAAAAATGATAAGTTCACCAAATTGCGCTTTACATGGTGGGAGCACACTTGGTATAAAATTGAAAAAAACACATTCTCATTAAAAAAGAAGTGAAACTCCATTTAAACAAACTCCATTTAAACAAAAATTTGTTGAAGTCCCATATTTTAATTTTATAAAAATGTGAAGTTCACCACTTGTTGCAAATGTGAAGTTCACCAAGTTGTGCTTTACATGGTGTGGTGGGAGCACACTTGGTATATAATTGAACAAAAACACATGGTCAATAAAAAAGAGGCATTTAGAATTACACAAAACACACATATCGAAGATATCTTACAATGTCCACCAATAAATTTTGAAGGAGAGCGTCTCAACACTAATTCATATTTCAGAGATGAATCTTGAATTTTTGAAGAAGAGCATCTCAAAACTAATTCATCTTTGAGAGATGAATCTTGAATTTTTGTAGAAGAGCATCTCAAAACAAACTCATCTTTGAGAGAAGAATCTTGCATTGGCATTGCCTCGTATAATTCTAATTCATCTATTAGTATTTCATCTTTGATAGATGAATCATGAATTTGTATTGCCCCACCCAATAGATCAGCAGACATCTTATTCACATTTGTACAATGCCTTATACTAAAAATTTGAAATTGGCTAACAATATTGTTTGCTATTCCATCCAGTTCTTTTAGCGTCTTCTTCTTAACTGGGTACAAACCATTCATCTGGTTGCATACAAGTTCAGAATTGGTGAAAACTACAATTCCATTTGATCCATACTCCATAGTTGTTCCCAAGTCTTCTATCAATCCAATATAATATGCTTCGTTGTTTGTTGTTCTTCCTAATATAATCATTTTCCTTTGGATGACTTTTCTAGTCGCAATATTGGAAAGCACATATGTAATCATTGTTTCCATAGATTGGGATAGCAAGAAATCTCTATGCATAATTTCCATTTTTCAACCATATTTAATGGTTTTCTTATCCCTAAAAAAAACAAATTCAATAAAAATATATATATTAAATTGACATTTATTGCAAATGCATGGGAGAAAAGACACAAGATCATGAGATAAATGACATGTGCATGGTTTATCTTAAGGTTTGACTTAAAAAGTTTATGGTAGAATTCACATCTAGAATTAATGGTAGGAAGCCTTTAGTTTGTGGGAGAAATGACACATGTACACAATTTACCTTAAAGTGGTTGTGTTTTATGGATATTAAAATAAAGAACTTCTATTTAGATCTATTCCAGAGATTGACTTGAGGGGCATTTACTAGATATGTCACCTTTCATAAAATATGAGATCTAGAGGCTACCTGGCCCTTTACAGAATCTGCCTATAGAACTTGTAGAATTTAGTTCACTACCTGTCCCAATTATACCCTATGAAGGGTGTAGAGGCCTTGTGGAATCACTAACACTACTTTACGTAGACATAAGGGTGTATAAGAATGCATTTGTTTTACCTCGGATATTAAAATGAAGAAATTCTATTTAGATCTATTCCAGAGATTGACTGTAGGGGAATTTACTATATATGTCACCTTTCATAAAAGATGAGATCCATAGGCTACCTGGCCCTTTACAGAATCTGCCTATATAACTTGTAGAAGTTAACACTACCAGTCCCAATTATACCCTATGAAGGGTGTAGAGGACCTGTGGAATCACTCACACTACTTTACATAGACATAAGGGCGTATAAAAATGCATTTGTTTTAAATTGAATATTTTTCATAATTTCAAATTAAGAATCTATTTGAAACAATTACCTATATAAGGTTAAAACCTATGTTTTGTATCAAATCAGTTTTGGTTTCAATGAGAAACTTTTATGGCTTTAATATGTTTTTCTCGAAATGTGATACACCCAACTATAATGGGAGATATATCGAAATGATTCCTATGGTGTAATAAAATATAGATGCATAAATTCAATGAGCATAGTTTTGAGATATAAAAGTTCAAAATGGAAGAGTTGTTTGTGAACAAATATCAATGCCACTATGGATATATATCTGCTTCATTAAAAGGGATTTTTCTAGAAGGATGTCCACTAAGTTGGAAAGAAGGGAAAATATCACAATTATATGTTAATGCATGTGTTTTACATTGAATATTTTTCATTTTATTAAAAATCTATTTGAAACATTAAACTATATATAAGGTTAAAACCTAGATGTTTTGTATCAAATTACTTTTCTTTTCAATGGAAAAATTTTATGGCTAATGTGTTTTTCTCACAACTATATGTTAATGCATGTGTTTTACATTGAATGTTTTTCATTTTATTAAAAATCAATTTGAAACATTAAACTATATATAAGGTTAAAACCTAGATGTTTTATATCAAATTACTTTTGCTTCAATGGAAAAAATTTATTGCTAATGTGTTTTTCTCGAAATGTGATACACCCCATTAAAATGGGAGATATATCAAAATGAATCCTATCGTGTAATAAAATAGTTTCAAGTAGTTTAAAAATATAGATGCATAAATTCAATGAGAAGAAATATAGTTTTGGGATATTTCTAGAAGGAAGGACTTAAGTTGGAAGGAAGGGAAAATATCACAATTATATGTTTATGTGCATGTGTTTTACATTGAATATTTTTCATTTTGTTAAGAACCTATTTTCAAAATATTTAAAACTATATACTTGGTTAAAACCTATGTTTTGTATCAAATCACTTTTTGTTTCTAAATAATATACATGTTTTACATCGAATATTTTTCATTTTATTAAAAATCTATTTGAAACAATTAAACTATATAAGGTTAAAACCTATGTTTTTTATCAAATCACTTTTGGTTTCAATGGGAAACATTTATGGCTAATTTATGTTTTTTCTCGAAATGCGATACGCCCATTAAAATGGGAGATATATATGGGAATGATTCCCATGGTGTAATAAAATAGTTTCAAGTAATTTAAAGATATATAGATGCATAAATTCAATGAGCATAGTTTTGAGATATAAAAGTCCAAAAGGGAATAGTTGTTTGTGAACAAATATGAGTGGATCACTATGGATATAGATCTGCTTCATTAAAAGGGATTTTTCTAGAAGGATGTCCACTAAGTTCGAAAGAAGGGAAAATATCATAGTTATATATGTTAATGTGCATGTGTTTTACATTGAATATTTTTCATTTTATTAAAAATCTATTTCAAGAAATTAACTATATAAGGTTAAAACCTATGTTTTGTATCAAATCACTTTTGGTTTTGATGGGAAACTTTTATTGCTAATGTGTTTTTCTAGAAATGATTCCTATGGTGTAATAAAATAGTTTCAAGTAGTTTAAAGATGTAGATGCATAAATTCAATGAGAATAGTTTTGAGATATATAAGTCTAAAATGGAATAGTTGTTGATGAACAAATATGAGTGGATCACTATGGATATATGTGCGTCATTAAAAGGGATTTTTCTAGAAGGATGGACTAAGTTGGAAAGAAGGAAAAATATCACAATTATATGTTAATTTGCATGTGTGTTTTACATTGAATATAAAAGGTTTTTTTCTCTCTCTCATTGTTTGAGACCATGGATATGGAAATGAAAAATTTGAATTTAGATCTATTCCAGAGATTGACTGTAGGGGCATTTACTAGATATGTCACCTTTCATATAAGATGAGATCCAGAGGCTACCTGGCCCTTTACAGACTCTGCCTATAGTACTTGTAGAAGTTAGTTCACTATTCATGACATGTCCCAATTATACTCATGAAGGGTGTAATGGACCCGTGGAATCACTCAAACTACTTTACGTAGACATAAGGGTGTATAAGAATGCATGTGTTTTACATTGAATATTTTTCATTTTAAATTAAAAGAATCTATTTGAAACAAAATTTACCTATATAAGGTTAAGACCTATATTTTGTATCAAAACACTTTTGGTTTCAAAGGGAACTTTTATGGCTAATTTGTGTTTTTTTCTCAAAATGTGATACAGTCGATTAAAATGGGAGATATATCGAAATAATTCTTATGATGTAATAAAATAGTTAATGGTTTAAAGATATAGATCTGCATAAATTCAATGAGCATATATTTGAGATATAAAAGTCCAGAATGGAATAGTTGTTGGTGAAGAAATATCAATGGATCACTATGGATATATTTGCTTCATTAAAAGGGATATTTCTAGAAGGATGGACTAGGTTGGAAAGCAGGGAAAATATCACAATTATATGTTAATATGCATGTGTTTTACATTGAATATTTTTTATTTGATTAAGAATCTATTTTCAAAACAATTAACATAGTATAATGTTAAAACCTATGTTTTGTATCAAATTACTTTTTGTTTCTAAATACTATGTGTTTTACATTGAATATTTTTCATTTTATTAAAAATCTATTTGAAAAAATTAAACTATATAAGGTTATAACCTATGTTTTATATCAAATCACTTTTGGTTTCAATGGGAAACTTTTATGGCTAATGTGTTTTTCCCGAAATGTGATACACGCCATTAAAATGGGAGATATATTGAAATGATTCCTACGCTATAATAAAATAGTTTTAACTAGTTTAAAAATAAATATGCATAAATTCAATGAGTATAGTTTTGAGATATAAAAATCCAAAATGGAAGAGTTGTTTGTGAACAAATATCAGTGGATCTGTATGGATATATCTGCTTCATTAAAAGGGATTTTTCTAGAAGGATGTCCACTTAGTTGAGAAGAAGGGAAAAAATCACAATTATTTGTTAATGTGTGCATGTGTATTACATTGAATATTTTTTAATTTATTAAAAATATATTTTAAACAATTAACTATATAAGATTAAAACCTATGTTTTGTATCAAATCACTTTTGGTTTCAATGGGAAACTTTTATGGCTAATGTGATTTTCTCGAAATGATTCCTATGGTGTAATAAAATAGTTTCAAGTAGTTTAAAGATATAGATGCAAAAATTCAATGAGAATAGTTTTGAGATATGAAATTCCAAAATGGAATAGTTGTTGGTGAACAAATATTAGTGGATCAATATGGATATATCTCCTTCATTAAAAGGGATTTTTCTAGAAAGATGGACTAAGTTGGAAAGAAGGGAAAATATCACAATTGTTTGAGTCTTGATCTTATAAAAGGTTTCCATTAAATCCATCGCTATTACTTTTCATGTGAACCACATTCTCAAACCCACACATCTATGTACCTACGAGCCAAGCCAAAAAGGGCTTATTTCATATTCTACTTTAACACATATATGTGATTAATTATCGCTAGAATTTATATGGTACAAATACATATAAAGAGTAATCCTTCGAATTTATATGGTAAAAATACATATAAAGGGTAGTCCTTAGTATAGACCTATTTTGACTTCAAGGAATAAAGTTAAGTTTTTTAGAAAATTTATCTTAGGAGGTAGAACTAAACCTTCTATAACCCACAATATTGCGAACTATTGAAAGTCTATATATTGGATGCTCAACATAATAGGATTTTTACAATAGTAGTGATTTTCAGTATTTTTTTTATATTATAGTATATTACAACGCCTGGGCAGTACCTTGTTGATTGTCTGTGATAACCTTAAAAACAAACACGAAAATTTCAATTAACCAAACGGATTTTGATTTCTCGGAAACTTTACTTGTGCACTGATACAATTGACAGGCACTGTAAACGGAGTGCAAACACGGCGCGGTAGCGATGAATTTGTGCCCCGAAACAAAAAGCAGAATTTGTCCGACAGGACTCAAAAATGGTTTGGCACATTGGCCATGGCTGAAGAACTTGGTGTTCTTTTTAATAAAATTTCATTTCAAAATAAAAATTCAACATACATTTATATTTCTAATGAAATTTATGCTGTAAAACTTGAAAGCCATGAGGAGGAATCAATCATGTTCCAGAAATAAAACTTTAGAGTTTGGATTTTTTAACACTAATAGAGCATGGTCATTTTCCTGCAGTAAATATACTCGAGCCTAATTACATGTTTTTTCTGGATTTATAAAATTTTGACCTAGTATGATGCACCTTTCTATTAATTTTGAAAGAAGTTAAAAAAAAAATATTTTGACTCCATATGCATGCGCCTTTCTATTAATTTTGAAAAAAGTAAAAAAAAAAAATATGATTTATCATACACATCTATAAATGGATAGCCGACATTAGAGCGTCTAACAGGACTCGAAAATGGTTTGGCACGTTGGCCATGGCTGAAGAAGTTGGTGTTCTTTATAATAAAATTTCATTTCAAAATAAAAATTCAATATACAATTATATTTCTAATGAAATAGCCATAAGGAGGGTTCGATCCTGTTTTGGAAATAAAACCTAGAGTTTGGATATTTTTAGCCTTCATTTTCCTGCACTAAATATATTCTTGTCTAATTACATGTTTTTTTTGATTTATAAAATTTTAACTCCATATGCATACATTTTTTATTAATTTTGAAACAAATTTAAAAAAAAAATGATTTATCATACATATCTATAAAATGTGAACTATATAATTGTTAAAAAGAAATATAAATTTATTGTATACAAGAAAGTCAAATGTTGTAAGATTAATTTCTCATAAAAAATTATAAGACATTTATGTTTGTGAAAGTCTTGCTAAAGAAACTATACTATATTGATATAAACACATGAAAATTAGGGCTAGAGGATTATGGGTACCAGTTCCAGTGCCCAAATGAAAGATCCATTAAATATTTTATTGTAAGAAATGTTGTTGCTTCAACTTTTTCTTCTGCAATATAATGTAATATATAAAACATAATCAATAATGTGACATGAAGAAGATTATGGGAACAAATCTTAAAATTCTCCTTTAAAGTATTTGAATTTTTTTTTGCAATATAATGCAAAATATCAAACACAATCAATAATCTAGTAAAAAAGGCAATGGTTTATGTCAATAATTTCCTAAAAAGAATATAATGGTTTATGTTGAAGAGATCCAACTAGAAAATAAAGAAACTTAGGAAAAACTCATCCACTCACAAATCTTAGAATTCCCTTTCCCCATGTTTGAAATTTGTTTCTACAATATAATGAAAAATAGCAAACACAATCTCAGAATTCCCTTTCCGGATGTTTGAACTTTTCTTCTACAATATATTGAAAAATAGCAAACACAATCAATAATGTCTTAAAAATAATACAATGGTTTATGTTGAACAAATTCACATAGAAAATAAAAAACCAAAAAAAATCTCTTCTCTGAAAAAATCTTAGAATTCCCCTTTCAAAATTTCTACATATTCAAGCTAGCTCTAATTATGGACCGTTTATGTTGAACACATCCACCTAGAAAATAAAGGAATCAAGAAAAATCTCATCCTCGAAACAAATTTTAGAAGTCACTTTTCGAAATTTCCAGCAATTCATCCTAAACCTACTCATGGGCTCAAATTGATGGGTTCACATGAGGGTTGCATAATAAATTTACCTCAACACTTGTCTCCTTAAATAGATTATATTCCACATAAATACCATGGGTCAATACCACAGTTTGTTAAAACTCGGAGTAAAATAAAATAATTTAACCTCTATTTTATTTTAAATATTAATTTGATTAATTCTATTTTATTTTTTATTTTTTTTATGTAATTTGACCGTGTCAAACATATCTTCCATATAGGTTCTTAGTGCAATGAACATGCCATCATTACACTTAACATTGGACTTATGAATACTAACATTGCCTACTTATGGAATAAGAATGGTTTTATATTTATGCTAATAAGAGCGCTAAAATTTTAATTTCATTATCAATAATGATTATGTGGATGGTAGAGAACCTCCATGACATATTCTATAATATTCTTTGAAGTATACAAAAATCAAAGGTTGAGATTTACCTCCAAAGTAATTATGTCCTTTATGACCATTTAATTAAATTGATTAATTAAAAAAATGTCATATGAACTATTTTCATACAAGTGAGTTATGGTTCTTTGGGCATGTGATCAACCTTTCTGGATATGGTCAAAATAGACAGAACCTACCCATGGTATTTACTGTGGTATTCTCCCATGGTATCTCCCCTCCTAGTTTCCTTAGTTTTTCAAGAGAAATAATAAAATAAGGCTTCTAGAGAGTCCATCAAGCCTAAAAAAAGGAATAGGAGCTAGGCATTGGATCATGCTAAGTTTTTAAATCTTATTGTGTTTTGTTGAGAAATTTCCTTGGGCGGTTGTAGTTACATCCAGAGATGAAAAACCCGTGGTGAATTTGTATGGTGGATCTAGTGAGGATTCACAAAGGTGCTTCAGTGTATTAGATTTGTGTTTAATGAGTAGTCTTGCATGTCATTTATAGGGGCTCCATTCTTATTTTTATGGGCATGCATCTTTATTTTTAGCTAATAATATAAATAAGAGGTTGTGAGGCTGCATTTTCAGATCCCTCCTATGTTCGTTGCTTTTTATAGCAATCATTTTCATTATAAAACTCAAGTGTGACACATCCATTGATAATATTATTTTTTGGGATCTTCTAGTAGTATGAGAGTTGTGCATCGTGCTAGCTTGAGGTTTCTTGTTAGCATATTAAGATTTTTATTTACAGGATTGAAAATTATTGTCGTAAGATGTCTAACTATAGGATTTTTATATACAGGATTGAAAATTCTTGTCCAAATACAATGAAGAAATGACAAGAGCAACAAGTGACCGATGTGTCATACGTGAAAGACCGCAAGGCCATTATACATCACAAAGTTTGATCATTGAATAACATCTACAACCAAGTAGCTTTTACGCTGAATTTGAAGGGTTGTGTCTCCTATGTCACAGGGAGACGAGTTAAGTAAAGTATAATGATTTTATCATGCCAATTTTCCTCTGCCTTCAACAATCTATTTCTTTAATTAGCAAGATTGGGAGAGATGGAAAAATATTTGCGGTTCCATATTGATTGAATCATCTAATCCTTCACCATTAACTAAGAGATGAACGGTGGGAAGAATAATAAATTAAATAATGGATAACTATTAATATGTTTATTTGGGGCTTGATTCGATTCTATAAATAAAATTAAAGGAAACTTTTTGGAAGGCATGATGGACAAGATGTTGATGTGATCTCCCTATGATGAATTAGTGTATTCTTGCATATGTTCTTGCTTAGTATGGGAGAATATGGGTTGTATTGAAGAGACCTTGGAAAGTACCCATAAACTGTTTGATGAACTAGTGACAATATATGGTCCTTTACATAAAAATATTTCCTTAGAAAAAAATGATGGTCAAAGCAATAGGCCTAAAAAATAATCAATGCCATCCTGCAACATAAGTGTCCATGGCAAGTGAAGGAAGGATACAGAATAGGGGATAAGCTATTCACACTTGGATCTGAGATACAATGAATGAAGTTAGCCATAGAAATGTGTAAGTTGGAGGATATAGACACATGTCTCTGAGAGGTGGGGAAACCAAAATGGAAGAAACTCACTTGGGCTCTCAATCCATCCACGCTTGCATTAATACAACAACGAAATTGGGAAAATACTTGTGAGGAGGTTAGACTCACAGTTTCTTCTTGTCTCAATAGGGTCATAGCTCTAACATTGCCACTACTAGCCTATAATAATGATCTCAAGAAAAATATAGTGCAATTGATAGTAGAATCCCTTTAGGGGTTGAATAATACTTCCTACCTTTCAGAAGTGATGTAGAATTTTAAAACTCATGGAAGAGTTCGGTTTTGGAATCTCTATGCTGAATTTGGATTTCAAAAACTTGATATTTCAGTTACCACAAATTTTATACACCAACATTACATAAGCTTATCCGCACTATGTCGAAACAAGTATGCAAAATATTGTGTCTCTATTCTTAGAAGGATATGCTCACATCTGCAAGGTACTAGGATCCATATGAGGAAGGAACCAAAGGTATGACCAAATTCCTATGATCTAGTCGAGAAGTTGGTCAGGAAAACATAAAATTTCTCAGAAGTTTGTTGACTAGGAAAGACCTGAGAAGTATTGATGGAGGAAGCACGAAGAAAATCCATGAGAAGAATGACAAAGGAGGAGTGTAATATTATTTATCTACAAGGGACCTTGGGCCCTTAACCATTCATGTCCAGGTAATATGAAGGCAACAAGGTTAGAACATATATATACTTTTTCAGATCATCTGGATTCATCCATAGTTGGGTTCACCGGTTTTCAAGGGAGAACCTATGAAGGATTCGAGCAGTCAAGTACAGAAGGTGAGAAACAACTCCATTTTTTTCTGAAAACCTGTAGGAGAAGTTGATGATAATTAGTCATCTTGAAAAAATTTATGGGCAAAGGAAGGAGGTAGTTGCCACTATTGTTAGGTCCCTATATTACTAGTGTATTCCCTTATTGTTGTTAGTGTATCCCCCTTATTTTTATTGTTGTACCCCTCTAACCCCCATATTGTTATTATTGTGCCCTTACATTATTATTGTTAGGTCGGCTAGGATTATATTATGACCCCATGGACTCCTATATATAGAAAGGAGGTTCTGTCATTTGTATCATTTAAGAATTGTTCATTTATGTAATGTAAATGAGGTTGCCTCCTAGAAGTAGCTTATTTCTAAGGGATTGATCTCTCTTTTCCTCTATTTTTGGAGCTAGTTTCATAGCATTTGTTATCAGATATTTGGATTCTAGGGTTTCGCTGCACCAAACAAGTCATCATGGAATTTTCGCTATAACATTTTCTCTACGAAGGTTCAGAAGCTGAAATTTTTTTCACTAGAAGCCGAAATCCCGAGTAAATTCATAAAAAAAGTTTAGATCTTGGTTCACAATATTTTCAAAGATAGGATCTGTGGAAGTTATGGTTTTTGCAAGCTCCTAAATTTAATCTAAAAAAGGTGACCTTGGGAAAATCATCATAAATATCTCTGTCAGCATCGAATTGGAATTTTGTAAAAAGTGACTGCAAGTACACGAACCGTAGTCTATTGTGTATCAATTTGAGAGCCGAAGGAGGAAATAGGGACACATGGCACGTCGTACAAGTTCTCTCTACTGAACTAGTCCATAATTAGGTCATTGTGGGAGATTGGGAATAACGTTTTCTTGAAGGATCCAAATCCATTCAGACCTGTGGAATTTGAAAGAATATTCATAGGGCTAATACAGGACCAAATTTCATATATTGAAGATCGGAAATTAGGGAGATAATTCAGTTTCAATATCGAGCTCCTCAAAAGCAAGAAAAAGGTGTGTATTTGTTTTCAAATTGTTTGTACTAGAGAGACACACTAGGAATACTACTACTGTGTTTGACCGAGAAAGGGGTGGAAGAAGTGATGAAGGCGTTTCATGATGGAATATGTGGCGGACACTGAAACTGGTGCGCAACGGCATGTAAGATCCTCAAAGTAGGGTTATTCTAGACACATTTTTTCGGTGATGTTTGAGCTCATGTTAGATCTTGTGAGAAGTGCCATACTTCCACCGAGAGATAGAAATTTGCACCCCTCCCACTAATCCTGTTCCATGTTAAAGAGCCATTCAAATAGTGGGTAATTGACTTCATAGGTGAAATCCATCTAGCCTCCAGTATCCAATACCAATGGATCCTAACTGCCACGGATTACTTCCCAAGTGGGTCGAGGTGGTGTCTGCGAGGAACGCTACTGACACAGTGCTAATAAATTTTTTGGAGGAGAATATAATAGCAAGGTTTGGATGTCCGTCAAAGATAATCACAGATAATTTTCAAGGTTCCATGTAATATTCCTAAATTAGCATGCAGCTAATTGGAATATTAATTTTTCTCTTGACATTTTGTTAGATGAATAAATTGATAGCGAGGCACATAAATCTTTTGAGTAGTCATAAAACCCCTCTTAATGTGGAAAGGGATCGTATTCATAGTTCGATAAAGCACCCTCATGTGTGAACAGGGGCTAATGGATGTGGACAAGGTCAAGTTTGACTAAGTCAACTGTGTTGGTATGGGAGGAGTGGATCATCAATAGAGACAACACAGTGTGAATGGGAGGAAGATTCCATGATGGTGGAAACCCTAATGAGTGGGAGCGAAGGTGAGAAGGCTCACATTTTTTTATAAGGAGGGCAAGGCAGCCATAGTAGGGCAGGTTATTCATTATTGATTTTATGGTATGCATGAATATTTTTCATTCTTCAGTTGTTTAGTTGAGATTGTTGTGTTGTTTAGCACTGGGTGTTCCCAAGCGGGAATCCCATCTCCTTCATTGAGAGGCCTCTTGGAGGAGAATTGCACTTCATTTCCACACTCAGGATTAAGGCCAAGCTTCAGTCTTCAACTACAGTGACATTTCTGCAGAGTATTATGTTGTGCTACAGGGTGTTGTAGTGGAGGGTTAAGAAACCCACTTCTAGAGCTATTTTTTCATAGGAGAAAGCATTCTTCTCTCTGGGAGGTCAGAAAGGGAGTTTATTGAGGTTTCTTTCACATCTTGGCACCAAGCCAACATATCCCCATCATCTACAAAATAGTATCCCTCTTTGACTGTGTTATTTCAATAAGTATTTGCAGTGGGGGTTTTAGTGCTTGATTTGTAGGGTGACATCTTCAGTGGTAAGATCAACCTTTCACTTGAAGGATCTATTGGAGGATATCTATTAATTATTTTTATTATCTATAGCAATATTCATCCAGTTATTCAGTAGTAGCTGCTAATTAGCCCTAGGGCTGCATTCTGACATTTTGGTATTTTTGTATATTTCAAGAAACCCTTCCTGGGTTGTCTTGAAAATGTGTTTGGGAGTATAGATATTTGTTCCCGGCATTATTTGAGCCCTACAACTTTATATCTATGTATTTAAATTTTCCAGCAGCAGTTATATCTAATAAAACTGCACTGTCATAGCCTTAGGTATTTTCTATGTAGCAGTGTACTTTATATTTCATGTACATGTTGTCTTGAGGCTTGTTCTGCCAAGCTTGAGTGACTATTTCCTTAAGGACTTGTATATAATTTTGTTGCTATGATCTTAATGTGATGACTATACGATCTTCTTACATTTTTCATTCCTATTTCCATTTTATGTGTTCATGTATTGTTGCTTTCCCATTTCAGAATATTATAGTGGTATCAGAGCATAATCTTCGCTCAGCCTGTGAGTTTCAAGCCAACATGATATAAGAAGAAGAAGAGAAGAAAAAAAGATCTAAAATGATGGAAGGAATGAGCTTTGTCTTATCACTTTTCAAATCTATGAAGAACCTCTCCAAGGAGGTCAAGCAGATGAAAAAGGAGAGATGCAATGAAACCTTTAAAAGGTTTCAAGAAGAGGAAGGTCCATGTACTTCCTATCATCAGAAGAAAGAACCGGTGTTGCATAGAACTCCAAAGAAATATACTATGCCCTTCTCTTTTGAGGAATAAGACAAGAGGTGTGAAGATGGAGGGTGCTTGGAACATGAAATTCTAAGCAAATACCTGGCAAAATATAAGTGTCAACCTAGAGCTTTCAAGCAGACTCTAACTCTCCTACAGTTCATTTAGCTCAAAGAAGAAAGGAGACCTGGTAGCAATAGGAAAATAAAAGGAAATATATTTCTATTGTCTACCTTTGATGGCTCATCCTCATGAATAACAAGAGCTTGGGGAATGAAGTTGGATGCATTTTTTCTGCTAAATCTAGTAGTAGAGAAATAATCCATTGAGATTGTAGCACTGCACCTTGAGGGTGAAGCAAATATTTGGTGGTTCAGACATTTGAGTCCTGCAAGAGTGACAACATATGAAAATTTTACTCAAACATTAATCAAAAGGTTTGAAAAGAAGAGATCAGAGGAGAAGAGGCCTTCACCACCACTTGCTGCGGGAGCACTTGCATCAAGAGAAAGAACACTTGCACCTTTGCAAATTGGTCTTAATCCCTTGACATTTATGTCCCATGCACTATTCTGCAAATGCATGAGGAGGAGGAGACTTATACCAGTGTTGATTCAGCCAAAGAAGAGCATCCATCATCATCAGTAGTTGGGGAAGTCATCACATCAGAGGTGTTAGCCCCCTATGAATTTTTTGGCAAGAAAATAGGGGGCTAAAATGTTTTTTGAGCCTTCAAGGAATGCATTTCCCCTGAAAACACATCATCCTTGAAGTCTCCTTGTGCCTTTGTCCTTTGATAAATCCTCACTGTTGTTCCCAGTTGAAAATTCTCTCTGTTGTAAAGAAGAATGCCAAAAGGCCTCCTTTTCCTCTTATTCCATCTCCATTAAGCCTTTGTTTCCTTCCTTTTTACTCCTCTCTATCTCCCTCATTAACCCCTAAATCGTCTTCATTCCCCTTTTAAGCCTTTTAAATTACCTTTGTCTGGCTTAAAACCCCTTATTTCCTTTACCGGATCTCTTTCCTGGCCTTAAAAAGCATTAAAATTAGGCCAAAATAACTCTTTTCCATATATGCAGGCTTAAGCCCTTTCAGCCAGCCCTCTTAACCACTTCCCCACCACGTGACCCGTGCCCAGAACCAAGCGCTTAAACTCCGAGCGCTAATCGTGATCACAACTTAAATTGCAAGCATAGTCCTTTGTTATTTGAATATGTTCCCATGCGATTGCATTTGGTCTATAGACCTCTGCATTAATATTAGTCGTTGATTTGTATAGATCCGATGACCCAGCGCTAATCGCAATGCGCCCATCGCCCCTATACATCCACTCCTCCGATTTCATCAGAGTCATCGATCTACCAAAGGAATAGATGGCAGTCACTCCATCACACCACCGCTCCAATTGCAATCGCAAAAAGTATTGACATGCTTCCGTGTTATCTCCCGATTGCGAGTCCCTGATACAATCCTAGCCATCTATCCGCTCGGATCCAACGATCCAGATTTATCCAGCTCCGCTCCTTTGTCCCCACCCATCTCCCCACTGATTGAATCTCCACCGTTGATCTCCCCACGTGATCCAACGATTGGCGCTTAATCGCTGATCGCCAATAGAAAGTTCCTTAAAGTGTCACCCTCCATCTCCCCTGATTGCGATCTTCTGATTTCATCGTGGCTATCCGTTTGGTCTGAGATCGATGGCCAATGTTGCATTGCGTCCTCCACCACATTTCTTCGTTGGAGCCTCTATTAAATCCATCTTTCGACCTCCACTGTTGATCTCCTCCTGAGATCCAACGACCCAAAACTAATAGCCCTTCGCCTTCGCCGAGTTCCACATCAGGCCCTATTTCATTTCCATAATTTTCTTTGTAATAAGGCCAAACATTATACCTTTACATTTTGCACTAAAGGCCTATTTCTCCGCATAATTTCATATTAACACCTTGACAGCCAATCCTGACCGTTGATCTCCGGTGCCTGTTTTAATCGGGCGACCCGGAACCATTTCCGCCAACGCTTCGCAAGCTTTCAAAGCATTCTTATGCCACCCCTCCCTGTATTTTATAATTGGTTCATTTTTACTCTGCATGGTATACAAAGTGATTAATTCACTTTGTTTGCTGTAATCACATCCATTGTGATTCGGAGCATAGAGAGGCCATTACAGCAGTAGCAAAGTATGTCAGCGGAAGAGATCCAAGGGGTTAATGCTTATTATTGATGTAATTAATGCTTAATCCTGCATTCAAAGGAAGAAGCGCAATGTGAAGACCAAAGAGAATAGTGACGAGTCATATCTATGTTTGACATCAGCAGAACACTCTTCTCCAGAAGGGCACCTTCGGACAGTGTTCTCCATGCCTCCTCAGGCCCTTAAACAGATGAATACATGGGCAAAAGTTTCTATGACTATTAGATAGCAGTTATGAAGCATGGAGACCTTGCAGAATTTCCACCCAGTTCATTTATTCCATAAGGATAGCGCAGAGCTCCAAACAGCCAGAAAGGACTTCAAGAAACATCTGAGGTCAATCTCGACCTGACAAAGACTCCTGAAGAAAACTACAGAGTACATACAACGCTGCAGAGCCATTAAGCAGTATGGGCGTGAACGTTTCCACCATCCCGTCTTAATGAAACAAATTAAATGTACACCTACTCCCGCTATCACTCATTCTCCTATAAGAATCCCCAAGGACATATTGTAAAAGGTGGTGGTTCGGTTGTTGCTGTTGTTAGAGGGATTCATTTTGATTGTTAGAATAGTCTTGGGAGGGAATAGCAAAGTAGTTTGTAATGTAATAGGCTGGGAGGAGAAAGTTTGGACTGTATTAGCCATTGAGCTCAGTGTATGTGACTGGTTTTTCACATCAATTGAACAATAAATTTCTTTGGATCCTGGTCTATTACTACGGGTGATGTTTTCTTATCACATTGTTTATTACATTTTTCATGCTGTTCATTTCTTCTGGCTCGCATCAGAAATATGGCATAGGATTTACCCATGTTAGGTACCTTATGTTTCTGCTCTCCCTGCCTTTAATGTTTTCCGCTGATAGTGAATCTAAGAGTAAATTCATGTGGTTTAACTAGTGTAGCAGATGTTATTTCCTGCTAGCTGATGTGTGAATTTAGGGTTTGCTACTTGGATGTTTCTTGCTGGTGTCAAAGCATTGAAGGTTCAAATTCCTTCTTTGATCTATAGACTCTAGCTTTGTGTAAAGCTTATCTCTGTTTTTCCCTTGGAGCATGCTAAAGCAGACTTGGAGGTAAATGACGTCTGGTCCAATCTATAAGCTGCCCCCTTGTGACTTCATTGAGAGCTGCCTTTGAGTATATCCAAGCAGGCCTGGAGTTGAATAAACCTCTGACCTGATCTATAGATAGAAATTGGGTTGATTTCCTTCTTTCACTTTCAATCCTTAATGTTCCATTTCACCATCTATCTAAAATATCCTTTAGTATAGATGATTTTCCCTCTGAAAGCCTTGGTCAGTTGCTTGCAAGTAATCTCCTTTCATGACTCCATGGCCCAATGGATGGAATTTTCTTGATCTCTTCTCTTTGTTGAAACGTCTTACTCCCCTGCTCCTTTTTCCCATGGCCTTCTCAGTCTATGATCTCATGACCAACCCAGAAACCCACCAACCAAATCATTTAAAACCCCCTATGCTTCATAACTAGCCTAATACCTCATCTTGAGCTTTGAAAGATATATCATTCTTTATATTTATGGAGAGATCCCTCTCCGAATCTAGGAGGGCTAGATCCTAGGATCCCAAAGTGGTTCTGATGTTGTCTCATCTTTTGGTCTTGCCAATCTGGCCAAAACATGGGAACCGCAACATAATGGCGACTCCACTGGGGAAGACACCACTTAGCCTCTAGATTGGTTTTAATTGTTAAAGGTGGACAGCAGTCTGTTTCTAATGTCCGAATTCATCCACCTGGCGACTCCACACTCCCTATAATCCAAAATACCTAATGACTCCACTGGTGGAGGAATCTGAACTGGTTGAGAGGATGTAGTGACTTTCTTTGTAGAAACATGGATCCAGACATGGACAGGGATACGAAGCTTGATGCTTTGTATGACCAACTCAATGGAATAGTAGAAATGTTTAGTAAATTACTGGAGATGTACATGGCTAATATGAGTGAAAATGATGATTATTTAGAGCAGCCCATGCCTTCTTCAAAACAGGAGCAAACTCAAGACCGAGAAGATGAGAAAGACATGTATGATGCTTAAGAATCTATAGAAGTTGAAGAGGAAAGTGATCAGGAACTACCTGATTGCTTACCTATGTCTTGTGTTACGCTGACTAGAGAATATCAAGACCTAATAGCAACAGCTAATAGGGAACGTTGCTTTGAGGAAACAAGAGACCACATAGAAGAGGCAGAATTTGATGTGGAAGAAGAGGCTCAAGAAAACATCTCGCCTCCCAATCAGCTAACATAAGAGAAAGAGGATTGTTGTTCTTCTATCAATGATGAGAGGGAAACCCCTCTTTTGACAGAAGAAGAGATTGATCAGATATTAAATCAGCAGTCCACCTTAGAAATATTGTATAGAACACACACTCTTGCCCATTCATCTTATGAGTTTGATGATACAGATCCAGGAAGCTCCTCTGCGGATCAAGACGAAGAAAGACCTGTTGAGAATCTGACAGGTTTGATGGGTGACATTGCTTACGATTATGACTTTCCTAATTATGATCTATTTGATGATTATTGTTTCCAGAGAAAAGTTGAGTTTGCAGAACCATCATCAGTAGTTTCATGGGAGGAAAGCCAGGGCCAGAAACTCCAGAGAAGGAGTGAACCCAGTCATCCTATCTATGACACTGATGGGGAAAGTTATGAAAGCATTAGTGATGAGTGTCATGAGAACGAAGGACAACAGTATTTATTTTTAGAGGATGAGGAGGAAAGCAAAGAAGAGATTATTGATCAAGATGAAAATAACGAGCCTTCTCTTGAAAAAGAGGAAGCAATGGAACAAACCACCGCTCAAGAATACATAGATCTTTTCACGGAGCTCAACACATTAGAGCAGAAAATACCGGAGCTCCAAGAAAACTCAGCTGCAATATATGATGAGTCCTCTAGTTCAGATGATTAAGGAGACACTCTACTCCAAGAGAGTCTTCTTCTCCATCCAGTGGAAGAAGAAGATATCCTGGTTGAAGCCGGCCTGCCAGATATTCATAGCCAGGTATCTTTTCATGATCCTTATGTTCATTTCCTGCAAACATTAAAATAAGAATCAAAGGTTTTTTTGAGAAACATGTTGCAAATAGAAAGAAAATTTTTCAAAGCTGCTATTATGGAAAAAAAATAGTGGGAGCTGCTCTGCCTATCCAGCCTGCTCAAGGAGCTGAGTAGAAAGGACCAATCATGGGATCACTTGATGGATTGGTTGCATTGGAAGACAATGTTTGTAAGCTAGACTTGTAAATACTCCAGTTAGAGTAGGGTAGGTAGGAAAATCTCAATAAAGCTTAGTGTATGAGAATGTATTTAGTTGTTTTAATTTCTGCAAAGTCCAGCAAGCCAGACAGTCTAATCCTGGCTTGACTGTTCCTTCAATTTATGTCTTAGAATATAGAGAAGAAATCTGCTAGATATTTTAATCCTAGCAGGTACTGGTTTAGGTAGAGAAACTATGAGGCCAACAGTCTAATCTGGTCTCATGGAGTAATAAGGGTAGAAGTAGAATAGGTTTATTTTCCTGTTTGTAAAAAATTGATGATGTAAAGGGTCTGCAAGTCCAAATGCACCCAGAAGAAAATGTTAGGACTATAGTGTGGGTAGGTAGTTGTTTGGGAGAAATTTTCTCCTGATTTGATGTCTTCATGATTTGTGTAGGCTGATCCAAGAAAGAAATGGATGTGTCAATAACCAAGCATCTGGCCTACTCCAAAGATCATTCTCTGAATTCTTGACTCCTTCAAGAAGAAGTCATCTCCTTGTGGAGCCACTGTTAGCCCCCTATGAATTTTTTGGCAAGCAAACAGGGGGCTAAAATGTTTTTTTAGCCTTCAAGAAATGTATTTCCCCTTAAAACACATCATCCTTGAAGTCTCCTTGTGCCTTTGTCCTTTGATAAATCCTCACTGCTATTCCTATTTGAAAAGCCTCTCTGTTGTAAAGAAGAATGCCCAAAAGCCCTCCTTTTCCTCTTATTCCATCTCCATTAAGCCTCTGTTTCCTTCCTTTTTACTCCTCTCTATCTCCCTCATTAACCCCTAAATCATCTTCATTCCCATTTTAAGCCTTTTAAATTACCTTTGTCTGGCTTAAAACCCCTTATTCCCTTTACCGGATCCCTTTCCTGGCCTTAAAATGCATTAAAATTGGGCCAAAATCACTGTTTTCCATATATGCAGGCTTAAGCCCTTTTGGCCAGCCCTCTTAACCACTTCCCCACCACGTGACCCGTGCCCAGAACCAAGCGCTTAAACTCCGAGCGCTAATCACGATCAAAACTTACATTGCAAGCGTAGTCCTTTGTTATTTGAATATGTTCCGATGCAATTGCATTTGCTATATAGACCTCCGCGTTAATATTAGCCATTGATCTGTATAGATCTGACGGCCCAGCGCTAATCGCAATGCGCCCATCGCCCCTATCCATCCACTCGTCCGATTTCATTAGAGCCGTCAATCTGCCTCCAGATCGAACGGAAGTCACTCCAATCGCAATCGCAAAAAGTATTGACGTGCCACCGTGTTATCTCCCGATTGCGACTCCCCGATCCAATTCGAGCCATCTATCCGCTCGGATCCAATGATCCAGATTTATCCCGCTCTACTCCTTTGTCCCCGCCCGTCTCCTCGCTGATTGAATTTCCACCGTTTATCTCCACACGTGATCCAACTGTTGGCACTTGATCAATGATTTCCAATTGGAAGTTCCTTAAAGTGTCACCCTTCATCTCCCCCGATTGCGACCTTCTGATTCCATCGTGGCCATCTGTTTGGTCCGAGATCGACGGCTCACGTTGCATTGCGTCCTCCACCACATTTCTTTGTTGGAGCCTCTATTAACTCCATCTTTGAACCTCCATCGTAGATTTCCTCCTGAGATCCGATGGCCCAAAACTAATCGCCCTCTGCCTTCGCCGGGTTCCACATCAGGCCCTGTTTCATTCCCATAATTTTCTTTGTAATAAGGCCAAACCTTATACCTTTACGTTTTTCACTGAAGACCTATTTCTCCGCCTAATTGCATATTAACACCTCGACAGCCAATCCTGACCGTTGATCTCTGGTTCCTGTTATAATCGGGTGACCCGGAACCATTTCTACCAATGCTTCACAAGCCTTCAAAGCATTCTTCCGCCACCCTTCCCCATATTTTATAATTGGTTCATTTTTACTGTGCATGGTATACAGAGTGATTAATTCACTTTGTTTGTTGTAATCACAGCCATTGTGATTTGGAGGATAGAGAGGCCATTACAGCAACAACAAAGTATATTAGCAGAAGAGATCCAAGGGGTTAATGCTTATTATTGATGTAATTAACGCTTAATCCCACATTCAAAGGAAGAAGCACAGTGTGAAGACCAAAGAGCACAGCGACGAGTCATATCTATGTTTGAAATCAACAGAACACTCTTCTCCATAAGGGCACCTTCGGAAAGTGTTCTCCATGCCTCCTCGGGCGCTTAAATAGATGAATACACGGGCATAAGTTTCTACGACTATCAAACAATAGTTATGAAGCATGGAGACCTTGCGGACTTTCCACCCAGGTCATTTATTCCAGAAGGCTAGCGGAGAGCTCCAAATAACCAGAAAGGACTTCAAAAAACATCTGAGGTCAATCTCGACCTGAAAAAGACTCCCGAAGCAGACTACAGAGTACATACAGTGCTGCAGAGCCATTAAGCAGTATGGGCGTGAACGTTTCCACCATCCTATCTTAATGAAACAAATTAAATGTACACCTACTCCCGCTATCACTCATTCTCCTATAAGAATCCCCAAGAATATATTGTAAAAGGTGGTTGTTCGATTGTTGTTGTTGCTATTAGAGGGATTCATTTTGACTATTAGAATAATCTTGGGAGGGAATATCAGAGTATTTTGTAATGTAGTAGTCTGGGAGGAGAAATTTTGGATTGTATTAGCCATTGAGCTCAGTGTATGTGACTGGTTTTGCACATCATTTGAACAAGAAATTTCTTTGGATCCTGGTCTATTACTACTGGTGATGTTTTCTTATCGCATTGTTTATTAAATTTTTCATGCTGTTCATTTCTTCTGGCTCGCATCAGAAATCTGGCATAGGATTTACCCTTGTTAGGTACATTATGTTTCTACTCTCCCTACCTTTAATTTTTTCTGCTGATAGTGAATGTAAGAGTAAATTCATGTGGTTTAACCAGTGTAGCAGATGTTATTTCCTGCTAGATGATGTGTGAATTCAGGGTTTGCTACTTGGATGTTTCTTGCTGGTGTCAAAGCATTGAAGGTTCAAAGTCCTTCTCTGATCTATAGACTCTAGCTTTGTGTAAAGCTTATCTCTGTTTTTCCCTTGGAGCATGCTAAAGTAGACCTAGAGTTAAATGACCTCTAGTCCGATCTATAAGCTGCCCCCTTGTGACTTCATTGAGAGCTGCCTTTGAGTATGTCCAAGCAGGCCTGGAGTTAAATGACCTCTGACCTGATCTATAGACAGAAATTGGGTTGATTTCCTTCTTTCACTTTCAATCCTTAATGTTCCATTCCACCATCTATCTAAAAGATCCTTTAGTATAGATGATTTTCCCTCTGAAAGCCTTGGTCAGTTTCTTGCAAGTGATATCATTTCATGACTCGATGGCCCAATGGATGGAATTTTCTTGGCCTTTTCTCTTTGCCGAAACGTCTTACTCCCCTTCTCCTTTTTCCCATGACCTTCTCATTCTATGATCTCATGACCAACCCAGCAACCCACCAACCAAATCATTTAAAACCCCTTGTGCTTCATAACTAGCCTAGTACCTCATCTTGAGCTTTCAAAGATATATAATTCTTTGTATTTATGGAGAGATCCCTCTCCAGATCCAGGAGGGCTATATCCTAGGATCCCAAAGTCGTTCTGATGTTGTCTCATCTTTTGGTCTTGCCAATCTGGCCAAAACATGGGAACCCCAACAGGAGGAAGGAATCCTTGTAGTAGTACAAGATGTTCCGAAGTTTCACCAAGGTATCCAAATATTTCCACTTTCTGTTATTTTAGCACATCTTATGGAGGGTTGTGGGAATATTCCATTGCATGACCAAGGGTCAAATCATATTGATGATTTGGAGCAGCAGACTATGACTGTGCTGAGCAGCCCTGATTTTTTCAACGAGGGGATAAACAATCATCCTAGTTATTCATTATTGAGATGAACACAACTCCTTGGGTTGGAGTGTGGATTCCTCGAGGATAGGATGAGCATTTTCCTCAACAACCCAATGCATAACTATATGTTCAGCATTGAGCATCAGCATGAGACAACAAAAACACCATTATGGAGATTAGCAGCACTATCATTGAGTAGTCGTGATGAGTTTGGGGCCCGACTACTATTGGGGCATTCTGATGACTATTTTACTTGTGTGATATTGTATAGGAAGATGATTGATGAGAGGCATCGTATATTTCATTGTTGTGATGGATCTTTCTTAATGATAATTTTACAGCTCAATGAAAATCCTTTGCCTTTAGCATACTTGGATCCCTATGGATTTAACATGATCATTGATGAGAGGTCTTCACTTGGGGATCTCGAAGAGATTTCATTTCAACATCCCATGAAATGCAAAGGTATAAATATGATATGGAAAGATGGTATTCTCCATTGAAGGAGTACCAAGATGGAGCATGGTAGGAGACACCCACATTTCGATGAAGGAGTGTGGATGCTAAGCAAGAGGTTGGTGATTCACCTTCATATCTATGACATGGGGCAGCAAGAGGCATGGCTGCATTGGCTACTCTTTAAAGATTTTGGCCATCATGTGACATATCCTTCTTCTAAGGGTATGTTGGTGGGTGAAATTTCGCATGGTACTTGCATCATATGGCAGCGAGGAGTCTGGGTGCATTGTGTTGCTATCACATTCTTCATGTCAATCATCGTATTTTCACCTAATGATTTGTATGATGGAGGTGTGAAGGGGATGCAAGAGTTATTGTTTCTTTGGCTACTCTTGGGAGAGTATGGGAAGGATTTTTCCCATACTTGGCATGATATTTTTGGAGAAAGGGATGGAATAATGAAAGTGCAAGGAGGCTACCCTTCAGCATTGAATAATCAGGAGGTATTTCCGCGTAGGAATAAAGCTCCCACACATAGCAGCATGATGGTGGATTAATTTTTCATATGACATGTCAAAGAATGGATTCATGGAGTGGAAAGAACCTTATCACTAAGGCCAAAAACATTGTCACTTGGGAGTATGTATCTATCGATGGAGTTTTCAAAGGGGAGTATGCATCCCTTCATTTTGTAGACTTTTATGAGTAGATTCTCATGGGAGGGCTCATCTATGGACCTCACTTTCAGCCTAATCACTATGTGTGGTGTTGGCTCGAGGGGTCCTGACCCAGGTTCAAAGGTTTAAGGTTTGCCAACAAACCCCTATACTATTGGCGCTTTCAGCGGTGTCCTGCTTGCAGAGGCAAAAGTCTCACCCGAAGCAGTATGGGAGGGTTTTGGAACCGGGTTTCCGCACCCTGAGAGAGATTAGGTAAGTCAAGAAGATCCACGTTCACAACCTATCCAGTTCGCACAAGGTAGGTGTATTCGTAGGGTTATTAATAGTATAATCCACAATATACAAAGTTATTACCATGCAAATATTTAGTTAATACCACAGATTATTATGGTGCAAGTGTTCTTTCTCCTGACGCAAGTGTTATTTCTCTTGATGTGATATGATATAACACAAATAGATTCACAACATAAACAGATAGCGCAACTTTATTGGTAGCTATAAAAGATCCCAAATGTTTGCATCAATAGTAACACATTAGATTAGATAACACAAAGATACTTTAACTATATCCACATATATTAGCATCCAAAACCCATTAAAATCAAAACATAGCCTGCACACACAACCAGGAGGGTCCGCACATAGTAGGACTGAGGATCTCTTCCCACACGGGTAGTAGGAGTCCTTACCCAAACGACCCAACAATATATCTAACAATTCACACTTAGCATCATACTTGATTCTTGCCTACCTTAAGACACAAAATATTAATCTATTTATATCAACTTAGCCTACGCTTCCAATGATCTGCAAACCATGGTTTGTGGACTCTTAGTATACCCTTGACCCACTACAATGCATTTGGGGGTTTGACCCACCCCAAACCCCTGCGCTAAACTAAATGATACCAAAAATATACAAAATTATACAAAATTTTCATCTTTAGGGGACCTTGTTCCAATAGTCCCCCAACACAATCTTCTGACTCGTCCCGAGTCACTGTGGTCGTGGGGTATCCACCTGCACCTATAGTATCCTGATCGCCTCAACCAGAGGGGGTAGCACTCCTTTACTCTAAACAGCAGTGTTCTAAGCAATATCCACCAACTTCTGCGAATTTGGTCCTTCTGTTGTAGATGTGACGCTCTCCAGAGTATGGTTCAATTTTTTAACTATGCCATCAATATCCTGAAAGAGCTTGAGGGCTTCATTAGCCCATGGCTTAAGGCCGTCGTTGAGGGTCTTATTCTTGTACCGGAGTTCATCAATGTCATCCTGAAGGGCATGGTTGGTATGCATTCATGCCAATCGTTGAGCAGGAATCAGAGTAGGCATAGTGGCTTCGAGCTTCTCAAACGCTTCTTCTTTCTATCACAGGTCCTGGTTGATTTCCTATAGGAGAGGGTCACGCTGCGCCTTGGTCCATAACTGTATGGTTGTTTCCCTTAATTGGGCACCCTGAGCAATCTATCCTATAATCACATTCATGGCCACCGTAACCAGCACAGCTCGATGGGCCCATACCTCGAGTGGTGTCTCTAGCTGCAACTTGGCCTACAAGTCTGCGATCTATTTTTCCATCTCTCTTTTGATCGCCTAGATCTCGTTTCTTGAGACCCGTAGTGTTGCGACCAATCCCTCAATCTTATGCTACGGGGTTACAAAAGCTGAAATATCTTAGGAGACATCTGTGCAGATCCTACTAATGAGGTGTTCTAGCTCAGTCTATTGCATGGTGGCGAGGGTACATGTAGCCTGTACCTAGGAAACTTCAGCATTGTTTTTCCTTAATTTTCTGCTCAGCTATAATGAGCTACTGGTGCACCCGATGGTCCCTGTGGTGAATTTCTTCGAACAAGGAGGTGTGGAAAACCTATAATGATTCATGTGGCAACCTGGCTAGATCCAAATATACCTCTACATATGCTTGGACTTGTGCTCCCAAGTCGAGTGGACTTACCGCGAGGGCTGCACCGGGTAGGGAACAGAGGCGGCTTTCCGCTGTAACAATTATTGCACTACTAGTGGCTAAGGTCATTCATACCTGAATCATACTTGTTTGAAGTGTGTCCATATTTAGCTGCAGAGCTCAGATTTCAGCCTGAATCGTGTCAACCACAGATTTCCGTTACTCTTCTAGAGCAAGCCATTTGTCTTATGTAGCCAAAGTGATCGCATTTGCGATTTTCTCGAGGTCACCTTTGGTCAGAGTAACCACTTCATCACATTCTGGTCATTGAGAGCATTACTTCTTCCATGGCCCTTTAGCAGGGTTACCCATTTTCTTTGTTCCCTAAGGGGATTTAGCACCTCCCGCCTCCTAACATTCGGTACCGAGATCCTGTTGTGCATCCTTCTGCCCTACTGCTTCCATTCTCTTCCCCGTACTCTAGTCTCTTACCGAGCTACAAACCCTTTTAACGTTGTGGCTTCGGTGCCCTTCCTCATGCCTTTTCTTAGTCCTCCAGTTTCCTTGGTGATGACAGGCGGGGTAACCTTCATGGTGCTGGGACAAATTGACATTGGCCAAAAACTCGTTGCACAAGTACTGGGACCGATTGAGGTAAACCCCTTTCTCACACCAGCCTTCCAATTGAATTACATATGTGGGGACAGAGGTCGCTTGGAATTTTCACATCTTCTTACATGCCAACAATAGGGTACCCAACCGTGTACTAGGGTAACTGATAGATTTGATCATGAAGCCTCGAGTATTCCGCTCCACATGGTAGGTTTTTCCCATCTATTCAGCGATCCCCCCCTCATAATTCTACCAACGTGCATCAGAGGCTATGAACCTTCCATGGGAAGACCATTAATTCAATGAATGAGCACAACATCAATGGGGATTCGATCTTGGATCAAGCAACAATCATGGACTAAGGCAAGCAACTGACCTACTAGATGGTCTATGATATTATAGTGGCCAAAGTGTGACATACTTACCAGATTTAAGAGCCTAGACCCTATCAATATGCATACCCAGCACATAGGGACAATATTTGTCCCATCGTCTTCCTAGATTCTGTCAAGATATAATTCAGGTGCCAACTCAGGGAAGGCCTGCAAATTTGCCAAGTCATGATCATCAAATTTCACCTCATGGAGCCTTCTAAAGGGTTTTCCAATGATGGGGACCTCACCCGGGGTCAGCAGCATCTGCAGGTAGGTGTGTAGTCCATCAAGACTCTTCGTCATGCATGTGGAGGGCCTGTGGGGCCGAACAAAGGTTCGTTTCCAATTGATTGGTTCAGCTACCTAGGCCTCTTCCTGAGCAGACAGAGCTCGATTTGCTGGGTTGGGCGAACGTGCCTAGGGTGCCATTCGCGGGGACTTTACATTTCGTGGGGAAGTATGGGGCTTCACCCCAACCCATTTTGCGGGTTTCCCCAACCCCTGCGCTTTTTATTTCCCCTTATTATTTGCTTGACTTGGTGTAGATATAAATTCCTTGGATTCTAGTTCGAATTCCACTACTTCCGCGGATTCTTGTTCTGTTTAGGTCATTGGTTATTAGGCTTCAGCGGGATTAGTGGTTGTCATCATGGTGCCGAAGATGAACTCCAGGTTGCTACTTTCAGAGGGTGTAGGATTCTCAGACATGAAAGGGACACAATAGGCATAAAAAATCTTATAGCACAAAATTGTCAAGGAAAAACACACCATGTAAAAACTATTCAAGTGATATGGAACCCTTGTCCGATCTATCATTATTATTTTACAGTCATGGGAATCGATCAATGGTTGGGTGAACCTCACTTGGAATTTACCATCAATTAAATGCTAAAAAATCTTCAGAAATCACCTCATTAAATGACGGCCGCCTGCTCCGTTAAACAATAACTTTTGCATTTTACCCAATTTTAGTGTTCCAGAGGCTATTTTTCCCACCTCCTGTGCACCTAGCACACCCCTGCACTTCCAGCGGACCTTTTGTCTGCCAAGCGCACTTTTGCACAGCCAGCACACCTGCTGTGTTATGAGCATATGCCTTCGCCTCTGGTGCACCCCTCTGAGCTCCCAACTCTGTGGCCACTTCCTACATGTACCATGGTACCTTCCATACTTACCTTCCTTGGTGGACATACCCCACTTCATATAGCTACTTCGGCCATATAGTCATTTTATCCAATATGGTTTGAGCCGGCTACCATTGATATAGTCGGGTAACATATCACCGCGTAGCATGGCTAATCGAACAACTCTGCCATCCATGATTTCTTTCACTGTATAGGGCCCTATCCAGTGTTGTCAAAACTTCCCTGGGTATTTCACAAACTGGCTATCATATAGTAGGACTAATTTTCCCTCTGCAAAGGTCTTTTATCAAATATGTCGATCGTGCCATTCCTTATCCCGAGACTTCTGAACCTGTTGATGGAAATTATCAATGAAACGATCTTCCTCCAAAGCCACAAGCTGTGCTAAATGCTCCTCCAAATATCAGGCTCCGCCATATTCATAAAGGCTATGATGCACAGGCTAGGAACAATATATTCCATGGGCATAATGGCCTCCTTGCCATAGACCATCCTAAACGGTGTTTTCCCTATCAACTTCTTACATGTGGTTCAGTAGGCCCAAAGAATAGACGATATGCGCACGTCCTAGTCGCTGCGATTGGTGTTACAGACCTTAGTTAGTGCGTGCTCCAAGAATTTATTAAAAGCTTCGACTGCTCTTTTTTCCTAGGGATGATACAAAGTGCTTTTTGCATGATGGATCCGGAAATCTTCCGTCAAGGCCTGAATTTTTTCATTAACAAAATGCGTACCTCTATCGCTCATCAATATTTTTGAACATCCAAATCTGGTCAGAATCTGCTCAAAGATGAAGTGCACAGTGGTATCTACAGTGTAATCCTTCACTTCTTTTGCTTCGTCCCACCTAGTTACATAATTAGTGGCAGTTATAATGTAATGTGCACCTATCTTCTTTCCAAGTGGGTTGATGGGTCCTACAAAATCGATGGCCCATTTGTCAAATTATTGCAGGGAAAATTACATTTGAAGGGGAATTTCATCTCTGCATGACGGCCTTCCTAGTTGTTGGCATGTATTGCAAGCTTTACAATAGTTGTGAGATTCATTGTGCAGGGTAGGCCACCATAGTCCAACGCTCAAGATCTTTTGCACCGTTGCTTTCCCTGCGTAGTGACCTCTGGCTACACCGTCATGGGCTTCTCCCAAGATAGTGTGTCATTCATGCTCCAAAATGAACCTTCACAACACTTCATCAGCTCCCATATTATATAGATAACCTACAATGATGGAAAAATCTACAGCGTGAGTTACAACCTCTTTCTTCTGTTGTACCGAATGCTCTCCAGGTGCCATGCCTGTAGTCAGGAACTCAATGATGTTGACAAAGTGCGCATCAAGTACCTGAATAGAAAACAACTGTGCATCAGGAAATCCTTCTTCTAGGTTGGTCAGGTCCTCGCCATTCTCAATTCGAGACAAGTGATTTGGCCCAGCATTCAACTTCCTCGACTTGACAATGATCTTAAAGTCATATTCCTTGAACAACATTACCCATCGGCAGATTCCCCCCCCCCCCCAAAACAGGCTTATTCACCAAGTACTTCAAAGCCAAAGGATCTGTAAACATTTTGAAGTGTCCTTATAACAGATAGTGTCGATACTTCTGTAATGCATAGACCATGGCCAATCCCTCCCACTCTGTGGTGGAGTAGTTGTGCTTTGCACCAGAGAGTTTCCTACTAGAAAATGCAACTAGGTGATCAATGTCTTTGTCTCCAGGCTATGTAAGGACTGCTCCCAGGGCGATTCCTTATGCATCTACGTGAACATGAAATACCTTCGCCCAATCAGGAAATATGAGAATAGGCACAAAGACCATCTTCTCCTTGAGTAGCTCGAAGCTTTTCTAACATTCTTCATCCAAAAGAAATCAAACATCCTTCTTAAGCAGTTTTTCCATAGGCATTGTGGTCAGTGCATATCCTTGAATAAGCTTCCTGTAGTAGCATGTATGTTTGAGGATTGAATGTGGTTGTTTCTTAGTTGTACATACTACCAGATTTATGATAAGTGCAACTTTCACGGGATCAACCATCAACCCCTATCGGCAAAATATATGTCCGAGAAAGATTCTGAAGGGTATAAAGAATATGCACTTCTTGATATTGAGGGAAATATGTTGTTTCCTATAGGTAAACAACATCATTTGTAGGTTGGAAACGTGCTTCTTCACTAAGTCGAAGACAATCCAATCATCAAAATAAACCTCCAAAAATTTGTGTATGAACTCTTTGAACATTGTGACTACTACTTGTGAAAATATGGCAGGGGCACTCTCGAGTCCAAACAACATGATTGTATACTAAAAGGATACCCATTCAGTAGCAAGCATACTTTTGCTGTGATCTTCAGGTGTGATTCTGATTTGATCGTAGCCCGAGAACCCGTCAGTAAATAATTATTGTTCCTACCCTCCTATGTTATCAAGGATTTCATCTGAGAACGACATGGGAAAGGGATCATGCACGTAGGCATCATTCAATTTGCGCAAGTCCACACAGATTCATATTTCCCCCTTTTCCTTTTTCTCCTGAACCACCATCAGACTTACCCAGTCCGGCAGTTCGACCAGTTCAATTATACTTGCGGTGAGAATTTTATCAATTTCTTCCTTAAACTTTTTCTTATACTTAGGATTTAGCCAATAAGGGCACTACCTCACAGGGTGTGCATCTGGTTTTAGCGTGATGCGCATGACCCCTAGGTCCCCTGTGATCCCCTTAAGCTCTGAAAAGTTCGTCGGGAATAAGTCCAGATATTCTGTGAGTAGTTCTACAACTTTGCCTATTGTATCATCATCCCAATAATTCCCAATTTTAGCAAACTTAGGCTTCTCTTCCATGCAAATGTTGGATTCTCACAGCTTCAGAGGCTTTGTAACATCAATAGTTTACAGTGGGGGTCCAGCAACTGCGTGTTCTCCCTCTGATGCTGGGATAGAGACATTGCATGGATCTTCATCGCACTCTTATATTGCTATATTGTGACAGTTGACAATATCTTGCATCTGCGTTTCCCATGTTGGTTCCCCATTTTCTACGCAAGGGCATGATTCATCAAATACAAAGGTATATATATCCTTCAGAGCTTCATGAAGCACCTCTATTGCCCCTGTTAACCCAAATGTCCCTACAAATTCATCCTTTAATGTTTCCTAGTGGTGGGTGCGCTGATGTAGCTCCACATATAAGTACCATGAGGTAGGAATTTGTCCCAAGTCATGAATAAATAGGTGAATCCATTCTTCTATAGTCCAATCACACCATTTTTCCATTGAAGTGAACAAATGCTCGCGCGGGTCTCCTGGGCCAAGAAATGTATTTACGCACAAGTGGGCCGGAGGTTCGAATCGCAAGATCATCGTATCCAGACACTCTTCCCAATATTGGAATGCCCCGTTATGCGTGTCCCACTACCTCGCAGGTGTTGCGCGCATGGCTAGATTAAGTGCCCATAGCCTTCGCTGTCTTGGAACCTCAGCTTCAAATGTTCGCAAAAAATCCTTAATACTACCAGAACCATCAAAGTAGGGCAGTTCTGTTACCTCTAAGGAGATACATCAGAAGTCCTTTGTGATCCTAAGACATCGCAGCGCAGATACATCATGTAACAGGTTCTTTCAGTTTCCTATCTCCCCATCAGAGTCAGAGAAAAATTCGTTGTCCTTTTCCTAGAAAAGTACACCATCCGTCGTAGGGTTGATCCAATATTCATCTCGTGTAGTTAACTTATAGATGTGATCCACATGCTCTTCTTCGCGCACTGGCTTCGTATACCATTCTCCTTCCGCAGGTTCTAATGGTACTATCACCCGTGTACCTTCATTTTCAAACACCATGCTCTTTTTCTTCAAATTGATAATACCTCCCACATCTATGGCCCAGTCCAATCCTAGGAATGCAGTATAGGGTTCTGCATCCTCTATAATATGAATGAACTCAAATTCATCTCAGACCTTAACCCCTACAATATCTACCACGATCTTTGATAGTCTTCCCAACGATATGATCTTCTACTAATTGGCCATGCGTAGCTGGATAGTGGACCATTCAAACTTAGGTTCTGCCATTCACTGCCAAGTTTTCTATGGAAGTATGTTCAGATCTGATCCTAGGTCCAAAATAACCCAATCTGTTTCATAATCATGAATTTGTGTTGTTAGCCGCATTTCCTTACTGGTGTGTTTCTTATTCTTGTACAGTTTGTGCACATCCTTGACTTCTAGGGGTGGATTAGTTCTTTCTGAAAAGTTGTTTATTAAGGTTTGGAGGTTTTCTATGGCCCATTGGTTGTGTAGTAGCTTCATACATGCCTGTTAAAATGGTTTGACCTCATCATCTGCTTTGACGTTTGCGGGGACTTGAGAAGTAGATGCCTTAGCTTTAGTAAAGTCTTTGGGATCTATGCCAAAGGTTTCCTTTTCCTTCTATAGGTCGAAACATTCTTGTTTAATGGCTTCTTTCCAGATAAGAGGCTGAGCCACAGCTTTTTCCTCAGCTCCCCTAGTGGCCATACCACTACATTTTATGACATTAATTTTTGGTCCTTCATCTCGAGGTTCTACCTTAACTGTAATATTCCAAAATTTGCAAGCAGCAAATTGGAATATTAGTTTTTTCTTATATCATCTAGGAGATGAATAAAATGGGTGAAAGGCCCATGATTAGGAATAAAATCCCTCATAGTGTGAAAGAGATCAATGAAGTAGCTTAATTTTGTACATTCCAGTGTAAAAAGGGGCAAATTCATGAGGATAAGGTCAAGTTTGACCAAGTCAACAACATTGCCTAAGAGGTGTAGCTTGCATGAGAAGACACTGCAGTTTTAGAGGGAGGAATATTCTTTGTGGAAGAAACCCTAATGTGTGGGGTCCAGGGTAAAGAGATATTCACTTGCATTAAAGGAGGAAGAGGTAGCCATAGTGAGGAGCATTTGTTTGATTAGACTATTTGCAGTCTTCGACTATTCAACTGAGTTGCAGTGATGCTTAGCACGAGGGATTCCTGCTTAGGATCTCCTCTCCTTCTTGAGAAGCCTCTTAAAGGATTGCACTTCATTTCTCCACATCTTGGCTGAAGGCCAAAGCCACTTCTTCAGTCACTGCGTTATTTTTTTTGAAGAATAACATAGTGTTGCTACGTGTTGCAGTGGAGGGGTTCTGCAACACCATTCGTTGTCTCAAATTTCAGAGGAGGGAGTCTCTATTCCTCGGAAAGGTTAGTAAGGAAGATTTTAGAGCTGATTTTCATATCTTGGCATCAAGGACAAGCATCTCCCATCATAGAAAGTGCAATCCATTCTCCATACTGTGTTATTTCAGTGCATATGTGCAGTGAGGGGTTGCACCATCATCTTGGAGGAAGAGATCTTCAGGGATAAGATCAGCCTATCACTTGAGAGATCTGTTGGAGAAGGGTTATTTCATATTTCAAATCATCTTCAGCCATCTCTAGTTATTTTCAGAGTTGCAGCTGCTACCCAGCAACTCCGACATTTCTGCAGATTTTCCATTTTCATGTATATTGTAGCCAATCCTTCCAAGGGTTGTGTATTATTGCTATATTAGTGTTTTCAGGGGTTGAGAGCTTGCTCCCCCTCATTTATTTGAGCTTATATTGTTATATAATTCTATTATCATCTATTTTGTTGTAGCGTATCCAATGAACTACGTTATTTTAGCCATATGACATTTCTGCATAATAGTGTTGCCATATTGTCTTGTACATGTCTCATTGAGGCTTTCATTGCCTAGCTTGAGTGGATGATTTATCAAAGCATTGTACACATTTTCTACTATATTATACAATCATTGGCTATCTACTTCTTCATGTGTGCAGACTTCATAAAATAATGTTGTTGCTCCATTTCATGTTCATGTATGGCCGCAGTCCCTTCATCGGGAACTTTTTGAGGACATCTAAGCGTGGGAGATATTCTTAACCCAATAGAAGGATTCCTTTTTTATACCCTCTTGGATTTAGGACTTATATTCTCATATCTAAGGGATCCAAGTGATGATTTTCATTTCTATAGCATCCATTACTGGAAAGTGCATTTTCGAGTCATGCCTTGCTAGTTGCTCCAGATTTGGAATATTACAGTGGTATCGAAGCATAGTCTTGGCTCAGCCTGGGAGTCTAAGCCCAAGAGATTAGAAGATTGAAGAGGATGGGTTTTATCTCATCATATTTCATATCCATGAAGAACCTCCCCAAGGAGGATAAACAGAGGTAAGATGAAGAACCCTGCACTTCCTATTCTCACCGAGAAGGAGACAAAGAAATGAGCAGGAAAAATAATCCATCTTTTGGAGAAGAAAAAGAAAGAGGTGATAAACTCACACAGATTTTTCCTAAGTCTGTACATAATATTCATAAATACTTCAATAATATAAGGAGGGATATGTATGAATAATATCCAAAAGATTTTGAATCTAAAGCAAACTCTAGATTGTTACATGAGGAGTGTGAGCAAGTGGCTACACACCCTAACACACAGCGTAGTCACAGGCCTAGGATTTCCAGAAAAGAGATGGAAAGAGGAGAAGAGATTTCTAGGAGGGAAACCCTTAGTGATTTCTTGAAAGAGTATGAGTTTCAAACTCAGAAATTCTGAGATCATCTAAGTTTTTTATAGTTTCCAAGATGAAGGTGAAGGGAAGAGAGTAGCAGGATAGATTTATTCTATCTACCTTTGAGGGTTCACCTACGTGTTCAGCCAAAGCTTGGGTGGAGGATTTAGATACCTTCTTGCAGTAGCACCAAATTCTTGAAGATAAAGCCATCAAATTTGCAGCACTGCATTTGAGAGGTAAGTCCTATGCCTGGTGGATCTGTGAATCCTTTTCTTTAATAAATGTAAACATTAAATCTTATGCAAGTTTCACTAAGGTCTTAGTGAACATATTTTATGAAAGGATTCGTTAGAGACACATGGTGGATCTAAAAAAGGGAACTCAAACAAAACCCTTGCATGAAAATGAAATTCCACTTCAGAAAACCATGGAGGAGGCTGAAAAATTGCACCATACCTTGCCGGAAGAAAGGCTTTCATCCCCCACCTTTGAGCAAGAAAGCATGGAGATCTCTTTTTCAAAGAGGGATCCAATCATTGGGAGGTTTCTCATTCATGTTACAGAGATTGAGGGCAACAACGTTGTCTCATCTAGAGATTATCTAGTGCCACATGGAAAGTAAGGATGAGCTCCTGCTCCAAGTAGAGGGATTCTTGCATCTTTGCAAGAAAGTCCCCAGGATCTCATGTGTGGAGATCAAGGCACAACTCATGTTCGACATGTGTCATTGTTGAGGAGGTGTGGAACCATGGAGACACAAGGAGGAGGTAGGGAGAAGACCCAGCATCATGAGATGAGGAGTACACATCCCTATTCATTTCTGGAGGTTAACGTAGCTAAAAAGTGTTAGGATATTTCAACAAATAGGAAATAGGCTCATTTTGTGTCATCTTTGTAAATCCTTCAATCCTATCCCAAGTTGTTCTTAAGGGGGGATGTTAGGATATTCTGACATATATGAAATAGTTAAGAATAACTTAGTCTAGTGTAGAGTTAGGTAAAGTGTCTTTCCTTATCATGTACATTTGTAACTTATAATCCAAAGGTCATGATTTGTAGTGATATGATGGTTAACTCTCACCTCGGTATTAACTACACTTGATATGTGGCTTAGCACTTGATTGGTCCATGATCTCTATTCAAAGAGCATGGAGGGTCATTTTTCCGGTAACCATTTATGAGAGAAACATATGTAACTTTTCTTTTTATATTAATAAATTCCCTGAAGTGGCTGTGTTGGCTCAGGTCGTGGACTGTTTCCCTCTTTGAGGGCTTTAACCACATGATTACACTCGTGTGCTGATTTTTGATCTGTTTGTGAGCAGTGACCTTTGGTTCTTGATCTACGGAACTTACCCTATAGATTCCTACATGGTATCAGAGCTATTTTGAGGGTCGTGTCCGTTGTTGATCAAAATCTGAAGCCAGTTTGACTGCATGCAAATTCCATTTTGTAGATATACTATTTTTGAACATTTTTGGGCTTCGAGAACTACTTGGTTGTGTCCTAAGAGTCTGTTACAGTGAAGAACGCCTTTTGTTTCAAGTGAAAAGGTTTCTGGATGCCTAATTTATGTCAGCTTAGATATGGAGGTATAAAGCATCTATTTTGCAGTTATATTTTTTAATAGTTATGCTTATTTTGGTTTTTTCCTGTATTAAGGTTTTATTTATTTGCCGGATCTATACCCTCTTCTATGTGTATGCTCTTTTTTGTGCGCTCTGTGCCATCTCGACAAATCAGAAATAGGAAAAAGGTATTTTTTTTTGCTATGTATGCTCTTTCCATGTGTCTTTGTGCGATCTCGAGAAATCAGAAATAGTGGAAAAAGTGGTAGTTGTCGGTAAGGCTAACCGAGAATCTAACATTCTGCCGTAAGGCTTTGAATTTTGTTTTTTGCTCGTTTTTTGTGTTTTTTGTGCAGGAAAAGGCATGCACACCGAATAATAATAATAATAATAATAATAATAATAATAATAATAATAATCATCATCCCCCCTTCCTCCTTTCTAAAATAACATAATCCTTTTACTATCTCACTTGGTGAGGGGTTAGTTTATGAGAATAGAGGTCTTGGGTTCAAGTCTTCTTCTCAGGCTTCTTTTGTAAAAAGTTTTTGTTCAAAGGGGCGGAATTATTTTTTAAAAATCCGCACTACATCCCATTCCCACAACTATTCAAAATCTACGACTCAGATTTTCCAGAAGGCATAACTTCTTCATTCGGAAGCCATTTTTCGAGCCGTTTTTTTTAAACGGCCTAATTTTTTGAGATATTTCCATTGGAGTAGTTATTTTAATCTTTTCTCGGCTTCATTTTTTTTTTAAATTGGAAAATGCATGCCCGGTTATTCTTAATGGCACCAATTATTTCCAACGGCTACCTCACATGGTCGATATACTTAGAAGTAAAGGGCTTTACAGAATAGCCACCAGTCAAGAAACTAAACCTTTCGATGATGATAAAGTTCCTAAATGGGAAAATAAAGAAGATCAAGCACGAGGGCTGATAGGAATGTCCATTTCTCAAGATCTTCGATTTCATATCCTTGACATTGACACCCTTGATGAGGCCCTAGAAAAGATAAAAAATGTTTTTGGGGTACAAAATCAAATTCGGGCCCACTAGCTTGAAAATGAGTTGCTTACTTTGGACCCCAATAATTTCTCCTCCATTGAATATTTTTTGTCCAAATTTAAGACCCTCTGAATTCTTTCAGACGGTTGTAAGATCAAAAATGATGGTGGTAGCCTCATATATTGCATTCTTGCTAAGCTTGGTCCTACATACTCTGTATTTGTTTTTGCCTTCAATTCCACCAGAGAAGCCATCATTTCTCCACGAACCACCTACAGGAATCCCTATTTTGATGCCTTTTGTGATTCTTTGATAAGAGAACAAGAAAAAATTTTACACCTTCATCTTATCACTGCTGGAAGTGCTTCTAAGAAAGCCTTAACAGCCCAACAACAACCATATCAAAAGAATCCCAAGAAGAAATATCCTAAATTATATGGTCCTAAACCAAACAAGGGCCCTAAGAAATTTCAACTGCAAACTAAAAAATCAAATCACCAAAATAACAAGGCAAATCAAAACAAAGGGAAGAAGACAGATAGACATTACAAATTTTGCAATCGGGATGGCCATATAGAATCCAAATGTTTTAAGAAGATGGAAGCCTTAGAAGCAGCAATGAAGAAGAACAACATCAATTTGGAGCACTCTTCACCTTCATCTTTAGGCATGGCACTTTCTTCTTGTGGTTGTCAATCATCAAGATCTGGTTATGCATTAAATGTATCTTTTTCTTCTTCTTCTCATGAGTGGCTCATTGATTTTGGAGCTTCTTACCACATGGCTAAAAATAAATCCATGTTTTCTTCTTTAAATTATTTTGACACCAAACATATTTATGTTAGTGATGATATATGTCTTAGTGTTGTAGGATCTGGAACGATTCATCTAGATAATGGTCAGTTTAATGATGTACTATGTGTTCCTACCTTGTCATGCAACCTTCTATCTATTTATCAGATAACTCATTCACGTGAAGGGAAAATAGTAGAATTCTCACCTCATGATGTTGTAATCAAGGACCTCAAAGATCCTAAACTTATTTTAGCTATTGGCATTGTTGATGATTCCACAAGGTTGTATAAGTTTGACAACTTTGGGTCATCATCTCTTCCCTCTTTTTTTGTTGCTCATAATGATGATGTGAGAAAAATTTGGCATGAGTGATTTGGTCACTTAAACTATTTCTCTCTTCAAACTCTATGTAAGGAAAATATGGTGATGGGCCTTACTATGGTATCTTGCCGAGATTGTGTTTGCTCCAGATGTGTACTCGAAAAACATCATCGGGATAGTTTTCACAAACGTGCCTCTTGGCACGCTTCAGCCCCTTTGCAGCTTGTGCACAATGATTTATGTGGTCCTCTTCCTATTGTTTCTTTCTCTGGTTGCAAGTACTTCTTAACTTTCATTGATGCTTTTTCCAGGCGCACTTGGGTATATTTCTTAAAAATCAAGAGTGAAGTTTTTAACATGTTCTTAGCCTTCAAGGCCTTTGTTGAGAAATAATCTGGACATCAAATTCTTACATAAGATCAGACAATGACGTAGAATATGTTAACAACAAATTTATCAGCTTCTGCACTAAGCATGGCATTTAATTACAACATATTCTTCCATATACTCCACAACAAAATGGTGTAGCTGAAAGGAACAATCGCATGTTAAAAGAAATGGTTAATTGTATGCTTCAATCTAAAGGACTTGGTCTAAATTTTTGGGCAGAAGCCATTAACTATGCAAATTACATAGTAAATCGCACTCCTACTAAGGTTTTAAAGAATATAACTCTAGAATAAGCCTGGAGCTCAATCAAACCAGACGTAAGTCACTTTCGTAAGCCTTAGAGCCTAAGAGTGAAAAATGTATTTTTGTTGGATATTATGAAGATGTCAAAGGATATAGACTTCTTCAACCAAAATCCAAAAATATTATCATTAGAAGAGAAATAAAATTTCATGAAAATATATCGGCCTGCGAGCCTAGTTTGGCAAGTGTGCCACTTTTGGCCTGTGAGCCTGATTTGGCATATGTGCGACCTCTCTCTCTCTATGTTTCTTCTATTTTTAATAGCATTCCTTCCAGTTCAGATGATGACAACGAGGATGAAAATCCTCCTCCAGCTCATGAAATTTTTCCTTATACTCCACTGCTTCCAATATGGGTCCGCTCTACTCAGGATGTAGTAGGTTCTCTTATAGGTGACCCTGTCGATCGAAGACGTACACATTCTCAGTTCGAAAGAGCTTCTTCATTATTGGCTCCAATTCCAGAAAAAAATTGATCTAGAAACCTTTGAAGAAGCCTCCGGTCGTCCAGATTGGGGTGAAGCTATGAATGAAGAGTATCATTCCTTATTGGAAAACGATACTTGGGATCTTGTTCCTCTTCCAAAAGGAATAAAACTTGTCAGATGCAGATGGGTTTAAAAAACAAAGTTTGGACCAGATGGAAAAGTGGATAGACATAAAGCTCATCTTGTCGCTAAAGGTTTTTCATAAGTTGAAGGCATTGACTATACTAAAACCTTCTCCCCTGTTGCCAAAATGAATTCTATCTGCCTTGTTCTTTCCCTTTCCACCTCCTTTAAATGGGAAGTCCATCAAATGAATGTTAAATCCGCCTTCTTACATGGAGATTTTCATGAAGAAATCTACATGGAACAACCCCCTGGCTTTATCCAAAAAGACTCCAGCCTTGTTTGTCACCTTAGGAATTCTGTCTATGGTCTCAAACAAGCTCCTCGGGCTTGGTATGCCAAAATGGATAGATTTCTCTTAGATAATGTCTTTTCTAGGTGTCATTCTAACAACATTTTCTACACCAAGAAAGTGTGTAATTCCTTCACCATCCTTGTTCTTTATGTTGATGACCTTATCCTTACTGGTAATGATCTGAACCATATAAACCATGTGAACTATAGCTTCAAAAAGAATTTTGAAATGACAGACTTAGGACACTTGCATTATTTCCTTAGTATTCAAGTCTTGCAATCCAAGGAAGGCATTACCCTCTCTGACTCCAAGTATGTCTGTGATATTCTACACCACTTTCACATGGAAGACTATAAGCCTGCCCCTTCTCCCTTTCAATCTAGAGTCAAGCTTTCAGTCAACTATACTACCCCTGAAGTTGATGCTACCTTATACCATCAAATTGTTGGTAAAATTTTGTATCTAACGCATACCCATCCTGAACTTTCCTTTTTCATTGGTCTTGTTGCTCAGTTTATGCACCAACCTCATGAAAGTCACTGGAAATCAGCTAAAAGAATACTTCGATATATTCAAGGTACAATCCAATTCAGGATTCATTACAGTGCATGATCATATCACTTTTTAATTGGTTTCACTAATTTTGATTGGGCTGGTGACTGTAATGATCGGAAGTCCACTGCAAGATATGTATTCACTCTTGGTTAAGGACCTATTACTTGGTCTTGTCAGAAAAAAAAGTGCCATCTCCCTTTCTTCAGTAGAAGAAAAGTATCGTGGTGTAGTTGAAGCCAGCAAGGCAGCCATGTGGCTTCGTCAGATCTTGTATGTATTTGGTCTTCATCAACAACATCCAACTACACTTTGGTGCGATAATCAGAGTGCCATTCAGCTATGTGAATATCCAGTTCAATATCAGTGTATGAAACACATTGAACTCCACATACACTTCATAAGAAAGCTAATTCATGATCGTGTTCTTGAAGTTCAGTATTGTCCAACCAATGATCAAGTAGTCGATATCTTTACAAAGGCTCTCATAGAAGTGAATTTTACCAAACTTTGATCCATGCTTGGAGTTCAGGAAAGTTGTCATTAAGGGGGGATAGGCGCTAATTCCTCCTTCCTTCTCCTATTGTGTCACTTTTGTAAATGCTTCAATCCTATCCAAATTTTTTCTTAAGGGGGGATGTTAGGATATTTCAACAAATAGGAAATAGGCTCCCTTTGTGTCACCTTTGTAAATCCTTCAATCCTATCCCAAGTTGCTCTTGAGCGTGGATGTTAGGATATTCTGACACATAGGAAATAGTTAAGAATAACTTAGTCTACTGTAGAGTTAGGTAAAGTGTGTTTCTTTACCATGTACATTTGTAACTTATAATATGACGGTCACGATTTATAGTGATACAATGGTTATTTCTCACCTTGGTATTAACGTCACTTGATCCGCGGCTTAACACCCGATTGGTCCATGATCTCTATTTAAAGAGAATGGAGGTTCATTTTTCCAATAACCATTTATGAGAGAAACATATGTAACTTTTCTTTTTATATTAATAAATTCCCTGAAGTGTCTACATTGGCTCAGGGCATGGACTGTTTCCCTCTTTGAGGGTTTTAACCATGTGATTATACTGTTGTACTGATTTGTGATTTCTTTGTGAGTGGCGCCCTTCAGTTCTTGATCTACGGAACTTACCCTGTAAATTCCTATAAAAGGTGATTGGATTGCATAGTGGAAGCATGGAGAGTTTTGTCCATTCATATATTTAGGCATCTCTTGTTGAATATGTCTCATTGCATGAAGACATTTTTCTAGCGAGACCATTGGACCAACAAAGGAGGATGGATGCTTCACATGTTGGGGCACCAGTCATTGATTCCAGGAGGGTGGAAACCTTGGGAGAGCTTGATACAGTGTTGGGAGTCTGGGGTAGACTCTAGGAGAGAGAGATAATTCTATCAATATCATTAGTACTCAGTTCCATTTCAGATTCTGCACTGTGGCAGAAGCGGTAGGGGAAGGATAGCAGCCTTCCAACTTCCATCTTTGGCATAGGAGATGCCAGAGAGGAGGATGACCATATGACAGATGCTCTTCATGAGAGATCATCAGCCCTATCACTATGGAGGATAGATCCATATTGGAACTCCTAGCTGTTGGTGGAGTATGCCAAGGATCTTCATACTTGTATGATATTGGATGACCAATTGCATGAGGATTTTAAGTTTTATAATCAGAATCTATAGGAATTTTGAGAGAGACCTTTGAGACTGGAAGGGCTAACTTCAACTTAAAATTTGGTTTGAAATAGTTACACTAAATTGACTATTGAGCAGCACAATTAGTCCCATTTGGCGATAACACCTTCATCCAACTAGAACTAGGAAATTCGAGTTATCAACAAAACACAATAAGATTGACAAACTCATGATGATCCAAATTCCTAGCTCCTACCCACTTTTTAAGGCTTGATGAACTCTATAGAAGCCTTATTTTATTATTTCCATCAAGGAACGAAGGAAAATACTAGGGGTAGATACCAAAGGAAAATAACACAGCTAATACCATGGGTAGGTTCTGTTCATTTTGACCATATAAAAAAACATGAATATTACAAATCCTCTCACCCAAAGATTATTTTCCCTCAAGCAATCTATTTTTATCCATAAAAGAAGCATGTGTACATTGATACCAAGATCCCATATAGAAAAGTGTGTTATTCCACACCTCCATGCTAAATGATCCTCAATGGATCCTTATATACCTCGATCCTAAAAAATCCTTCTACAAACTCAGGGTGATCAAATGGCTAGATCATATCCCCTTTTATAGGCTTGATGGGCTCTCTACTAGCCTTATTTTATTATTTCCCTAGAAAAACAAATGAACTACGAGAGAGGTACCATGAGAGAATACCACTGGAAATATCATGGGTAGGTTCTGTCCATTTTGACCATATCCAAGAAAAGGAATATTACAATGATCACACCATGGCTTATCAATACTACATGACCAAAGAACCACAACTCACTTGTATGACACTCCTTCTTATGACATTTTTTAATTAACCAATTTAATTAAAAGGTCGAAAAGGACATAATTACTTCAGAGATAAATCTAAAACTTTGATTTTTGCATGCTTCAAAGAATATTATAGAATATTTGATGGAGGTTCTCTACCATCCACCGAATCATTATTGATAATTAAATTCAAATCTTAGCTTGCTTATTAGCATAAATATAAAACCATACTAATTCCATAAGTAGGTAATGTTAATATTCATACAACCAATGTTAACTGTAATGATGACATGTTCATTGACCTAGGATCCTCTAGGGAAGAGATGTTCGACACCGTCAAATTACATAAAAATAAAAAATAAAATAAAATAAATAATTAAAATAAAATAGAGGTAAAATTATTTTATTTTACTCCTAGTTAAAAAAAAAAGAAAATTAAAATAAAGTAGAGGTTGAATTATTTTATTTTACTCCTAGTTTTAACAAACTATGGTATTGACCTATGGTATTAATTTGAAATATAGTTTATTTAAGAGGAAAAGTCTAGAGGTAAATGTGTTATGCAAGCCTCATACGATCAAGGAAATCTGATTAGATCCCATAATTAGGGATATCCATAATTGCTCGAAATTTCTAAAAGGTAATTCTAAGATATCCCATAATTAGGGCTAGCCAGAATTGCTCGAAATTTCTAAAAGGTAATTCTAAGATTGTTTCCAAAACGAGATTTTTCTCAGTTTCTTTATTTTCTAGGTGGATGTTGGCCAGATAAATCGATCTTGCGAACAAGGCCGATCTCCCTACTATCAGAAGTTAGTCTAGCAACAAACAGACAATTAAATCTATATTTCTCTAGATATATCACGATTTATAAGTAAATTCTACAAAAGTGTTACGATCCTACCTTGATCCAACGCTTATTTGTAGTAGTCATCCTTCAGTCGCTCGAAAGAGTTATCTTCGAAGACCTGCAATCACAAATGAACAAACATGAAATAGCACCTGCATAGCATATATTCATAAATCATATCTATTATGGTGATCAAGGAATCCATAAAATAAACAATTAGTTGATAGCTTATTGAGAAAAACAAACTTATCGGTATTAACTTTGAAATAGTATAAGAACCTTACAACCTTTTCAGCCTTGATGTTGAACAGGTCTTCCTAGGGTCCGAAGCAGTAATTTCCTTTGCTCTGACAAGCCTTGCACTCTTCGAACCGAGATACATATAGGTATGTAATATTTCCTCATAAAATCCCAGCTAAAGTAGTCTAAGTTCCAACAACACTTTACCTCAAATAACACTAAAGCTTGAACTCCTTTTGAGGCTGCCCAATGCCTCTTTTTATGGTGCAAAAGAGGAGGTTACAGTTCCACCTATGAAGGGATAGGATCCTCCTTCAAAGGGATAAGCTCCTCACATTAAGTGGTTAGCTCCTTAAGGCATGGGATACATGAACCTGAAAAGAACGGATTTGCCCCCGCAAGATTCCTTCCAGAAGCTTCTAGAAATGACTGAAAGTGATATTTTTGAGTTTACTTGTGCCCTTTTAATATTTTACAGAGGTCCGCACCCTTACCACAGAGAAAGTGCAGTCAAGTACGCAGGAGACATGACCATTAGGTGTGGGACTGCAGGTAAGACAAAGAGAAAGTGCGATACCAGAGTTTTAGAGACTTTTGAGAGATTTTCTCTTATTTTTAAGGCTCGACAACAGGAACTGATGTCTTTAGAATTTGAAAAGGAGAAAAGTATGAGTGATAATGAGCTCATACAGACAACAAAATGTCAAGGTGACAATTTTCAGTGCAACATATTTCCCCCTAAAGTGCAAAGTCCGTAATAGATGAAGATAGAGTCTGTCATGTATGAAGAGTGAAGTACTTTACCATTTCAAGGATCATCCTGTGAACACCCCAGTCGGAACTTGTAAAAACATTCAATGCAAAATATATATATGTAGACATATCATCGCTGAGGTAGGCATTCCCATACTCAGATCAAAACTAACTAGAAAACTGACTTAAACTCTTCTGATACATGAACGATTTTTCAATATATCAATAGTATAGACATGTGTAGACACAGTATGGATGCAGCCATATGTTTATGAATAGTCCATTGTATAAATCAATAACAAAATTCCTCGCAACCTAGATGGTAGAAACTAGATCCAGGGTCTTGATTTCTGCTTCTCGAACTTGTACGATTCTATCCATGTGAATGAATGTGTCAAAGTCGAACATGGTAGAAACCATTTGATTACCAGTCTATAATGTGAACTATTAACAAGTGTGAGAGTAACCACCAGTAATTTCAATGGCCCTCAAAGTACTCAGTACAATCCATGAAATTGGAATGAATGAGCTGGAGTCGAACATGTCACGGAATCATTCGATCAAAGGTCAATAATGCAACCTGTCATTGAACGTGAGAAACCTGCCATTGAGGCATGTAGATTTCAAGGTACTGACGATTTCTAGATCGACTTCCTATATAATGAGCTATCGTCGATAGAAAGTGATGCGTCATAGCCAAGGCTACAACATGAAATCATAGATCAAGTTTTGAAGAAATATATTGGCAAGGACTGACTCAGGGATGGTCAAAATGGAAGACAAATATTTTGCAGATGAATGGTTTGTTTGAACTGTCTTCTTGAACACATAACAACACTACAGATGGCTTGGTGACAATTGACCCAAAGCAAATACCCAGAAACCGGCTGAAGACTTTCAATATGCTTTGATTAACTGTTAGGCAAAGGATTTTCCCAACCCAGGTGAACAAAAGTGTCGTGTTCAAGAGTGGTTAACAGTTTTCCGAAAATCAAAATTTAACAAACAGGTTCATTTTTCTCTCTTTTCCCCTAGTATTTCTAGCAAGTACCTCTTTATTTTTGACAAGCTTGACGAGGATAACATTTTCTTGTTTATAAGCTCATCCTTCGGATGAGTCCAATTTAGTTTAAAATTCGAACCCTAAGAAGGAGTGGTTCGTTCTTGCTTAAAATTGAACATGTCCTTTACTGTTAAATTTTAACGAGTCTAGCATAGGAGAAACTCGGTGTTTTTCAATTTTAGGGAGTCACAAGAAAAAACTTAAGAAAAATCCATGGGTGTCCTTTTTTGTAAATTTACACTCTCGAGCTTGAAAAAGGATAAAATAATGCAATGGAGAACTCTATTGACTGTAATTAGTCAATGTATACCTTTTTCATAAATAGTCCATTTCAGTCCGTAAAACGGGTAAAATTATACTGAAAGGATGATCATTCATTTATTTTAACGAGTTTGAATAATCAAGTGCTCGGCAATCTTTTCAATTTTTGAGAGTCTGAAAAGGGCTTCAAAGAGGACTCCAAGGTTTCGCTCTTTCGTAAATTTTTGAAAGAGTCCAAAAAAGTGACAAAAGTATGCTCTTCATCGAAAAACGATCAATTTTCCCGAAAAATCCAATTTTCTGCACAAAAACTCGAAACATTACACATACCTATTTAAGATAAATAATTTTTTTTTCAAAAATTACCTTTTTAAAGTGAAAAATAAACAAATTAAAAATTCATTTATTCGAAAAAACTTATAAAAAGGGCTTTTCTAACTTCATTTTTACCATTTGAGTTCAAGTGAAAAGTGAGAGCTTTTGGATAAAAAGTTCCTGTGAAGATTCTGGAAAATCCATCCGTCAGCTCCAGGTAATCCACGTCCCCCTTAACTTGCATTCCATCTGTTTACATATTTTCTTAGGCTTTAAATTTCATTTTTTAAGGAAAAATAAGTTTAAAAAATCGCTTGCGGGGGTCCGCAGGCGCAACATGCGGGTCCAGTGGACCCCTACTTTTTTCTACAAGGAAAAAAGTCATGTGTTCACACCTATTGCATAACACCCATGCATACCTATGCACTGTATGTGAGCACAGGGTGCAGACCCCACGCAATGAATTTTAAAACTTAAATTTTTCAATTTTTACCCAAAATTTTTCAAACAATTTTGTTCTAATATGTCTCTTTGTGTATTGTAGGACATTCAAAATTCTTACTTGTCGAGAATGCAAGCATGAGGATGTAGATGATGCCGCAATGAATCATATGCCCACACTGTAGGCATTGAGAGCATGCAGATTATACAAGTTCTGGGCCATACAAGGCATGAGGGCCCAAGTAGACCTCTTGACATGGCTGGTAAACAAATGGGACACTCAGGACCAGTGTTTTGTGATCGTCAGCCACCAGCTCAAAATTGAGCCAGAGGATATATATTTTTTGACTGGTTCGCCCAAGAGGAGTGAACAAATATCTCTGTTTGCGACTAGGCCAGGTGGACAGTCTGTTGCTAGTCTTTGACTAGAGTTTTGCGGTGATCGAGCAGACCTCAAGGATAAATAGATTGATAATAAAACTATCATCCGACCTGAGCTCAAATTTATTGCATTCACTATTACTAGACTGTGCATGAGTGCATCATTGCATGTGGCTACTGGGTCGGAGATGCGGATTGCAATAGATTTTTTCCGAGGCACCATATTTAGCTGGTGCGAAGCAGTATTGGCCAATGTGAAAGGCCAACTGACCAGAGAAAAAAATGGGAAGTTAAAAAACTCTGGTTATAGAGCCATTGTGGTTACATTTTATTTGGAGAGGATTCCCTTAGTCACTCCGCAGCTCATTCGAGTCGATCCAGGTAGTGCCCGAGAGCCTTGGATGATTCGATGGGTAGCTTTGATGGCTAGTCACACTTAAGGCATAGAGGTTGTTCGATTTCCACCTGCATATTTTTGTTGGTTGAACAACCAAATTTTTGTGATTGAGGACTTTCCATACACCAGGATGGACTTCCGTGGCGACCAAGACATGGCTCTTCCAACAGGAGAACAGTGGGATGATTCAGGTAAAAACCAATTTCAATATTTTCTAAGTTCTAATTTTTTTTTTGTTTTAATCATCCAAAACTAATAATAAAAAGTTTAAATGCAGATCTAGGCCCACAACGACCAGCCGCTCTCCAGCCTTTTGAGAGGAGACACCCAGCTGCAGTAGCACCAGCCCCACAGGGCCAATCAACAAAGATATTGACTGACTTGGACCATCATCTAGAGTGCTTGACACTAGATATTCCAGAAGCTAATATAGATGATATTCCACTTAGGCTACAGAGATATGTGATTGGGGTTCCAAGACCTTTTAGGAGGTTCCTCTGTAGGGTGGCCCGAGCAGTAGTTTCTTATCATGATCATCACCAGGGATAGGGTGATCGATTTTGTAGACTCGTGACATTTTTGACTTTTTGTATTATTATTTTTTCCGATCATAAGATGTTTTTCAACCTATGATCGAAGATGATGTATATTTTGAAACACACTTCTATGCTATGATATATCATTAATATTGGCTATCTTGTGTAACATGTTATCGAATGTTGTGTAATTTACTATATTGATTATTGCAAATGTCTATTTATCATACTAAAAGAAACTTCATCTGCTAATTTATTTAAAAGTCTTGGAATATGTTGATATTCAATGTAAACAAATTCACGTTCCAAGAGATGAAATCTCAAAAATAACCGTAATAATACTAGATTCCTAATGGCATAAACCCCATTAATTTTTAATACAATGAGTTCAGAATCCAACCTAACAATCAAGCTTCGAATTCCAAATTATATGGATTCAGATAATAACTCAATCACTGCACTATACTCTACAATGTTATTCGTTATTTGACCGAGGCCTACCCCATGCATAGATACTAACTCATCAGAGGGTGAATAGATGACCCAAGCTGCGGAAGAAATGTTCTGTGTACTACGACAAGCACCATCAGCAAAACCAATGTATGTCTGAAGAGATGTCGACATCTACAATATCAAGAGTAAAACCCAGATAAGAAGGAATAATGATAAGAGCACACTCTAAAATAGGCACGCTTTTCTAATCTAAGACACACCAACAATAAAGAAACTAATCTAACAAAAATCTCCACTAAGAATTTAAGCATAATATCTCTTCAGATAAAGCCCATTTATGGGTTTATCTAAAGAGACCCCATAAAATCTATCAGTTCATAGGCCCCTTTTGCAAAATTTCTCTTAACAATGTAAGGACCATGCCACATAGGTACAAATTTTCCATCCCCTAGCTTATCATTTGCTTGATCGTATACTAAAACTAGGTCTCCTTCTAAAAAATTGCGAGGTGTAACATTTTTGTCGTACTGAGCTTTCATTCATTTTGCATGAGTCTCGTTTGCTAATGCAGCAATGTGTCGATTCTCATCTAGTTGAGCTAAGTACAAGAAATGTTTCTCTTCTTCAAAAGTAGCTGGGAGTAATTCTATGGCTAATTGTAATGATGGAATTTCACATTCAATAGGTAACACAACTTCCAAACTGTAAACTAGTTGAAAAGGAGTGCAAACTAGTTGATGTTTTTACTGAGGTCCGATATGCCCAAAGTGCTGAAAATAACATGGTATGCCAATTCGACTTATGAATAACAATGATTCGTTTGATCATAGTGACTAAAAAATTATTGATAGCTTCAACCAGACCATTAGCCTGCGGGTAATATGGAGTAGAACTATCGTGGTGCACGCCAAATTGATCTGTCAGTTCAGTCATCATGATATTTCGAAAATGACTTCCATGATCTATAATGATAGCTTCAAGAACACCGAATCTAGAAATTATATGATTGAACACGAAAGTTGTAGCAGTCTTTTCATCTGCCGAAAAAGTAGGCATCGCCTCGTCCCACTTAGTAAAATAATCTATCGCTAAGATAATATATGCATGCCCCCCCAGCCGAGTGAGGGTTACATATAATAAAGTCAATACCCCACTTTGCAAAATGACCGACGACAATTATAGGGTGAAGAGGAGTAGGTGGTGCATGCATTTTACGATCAAACATCTGACAATTGTGGCATTTCTGGATTGCATAGATACAACCTTTGAATAAGGATGGCTATAAATAACCAACGTGCAATATCTTTTGGGTTGTGGCATACCCAGTCATATGACCGCCACATGCTCTAGAATAACATTCATTCAGAACCTTCTCAACTTCTTCATGAGTAAGACAATGTCGGAAAACATAATCTGCTCCATGACGATAAAGTGTATCACGAATAATATTGTATTGTTGGGATTGGAAACGTATTTTCTGTCGCTGAGATCAAGAGATTTCAGGCCGAAAAGATTGGGTTTGGAGATAAACAATAATATCCCTATACCAAGGATCGAGAGTACTGATAAGAAATAAGGATTTTTCCGTAATGGGTTGCTCCGCCACAGTTTCAGTATCAGTACACGGGAAATCACACATTATTTCAAAAAAAACCAAAGACTTCTTTGCCTTGGATTTTTCAAGTTCCAAGTCAAATTCCTGCAGGATAACTATCCATTTTGAATACTTTCCCTCTAGCAATTGTTTGGTCAAGATATACATCATAGGGTTACAGTCAGAAATCACTGTGGTTTTACATAATAATATGTAGTGACGAAATCTTTGGACAACTTGGATAGCTGTCAAGGCCAACTTCTCCACATGAAAATATTTGATCTCAGTCAGATGCAAATTTTGACTAAGATAGTAAATCACATTTTCATTGTCGAATTCATCTTCCTGAACTAAAACCATCCCAATGGTGGAATGAGAAGTGGCGAGGTACAAAAAATAATCTTGGTTGTAATTGGGAGGATGCAGTAACTGTGCATGGGTCAATGCGTGTTTGAGTGCATCAAAAGATTAGTCAGTGATCTCATCCCAAAATAATGGAACATTTTGTTTTAACAACCTGGTAAAACCCTTTGTTAACTCGGCGTAGTTAGGAATGAAACAACGTAAAAAAATTTCTTTCCCTTGCAAACTTTGTAGTTGTTGAAGAGTCGAAGGAGGAGGTAGATTGATGATAGCTTCAACCTTAAATCGATCGACACGAATGCCTGATTTTGAAACGAAAAATCCTAGTAAGTGACCGGGTTCTACACAGAAAATACATTTGTGTGGATTCAACCAAATTCGATAATTCCTACATCTCATAAAGATAGCTCATAAATGAGTGAGATGATTGGCTCTACGCGATGAATGGGTAGGTAAATCATCGAGATAAGGCTGCACAATGTGGTTGATGTCATGAAATTCATAAGACATAGCCCTTTGAAAAGTTGCCTCGACATTCTTCAATCCAAAGGGTAGTTTGCAATAAGAAAATGTTCCCCACTGAAAAATGAAAGTTGTTTTAGTTTGATCAACAAGGAGTATGTTTATTTGATTATAACCAGAAAAGCCATCCATAAAGGGGAACATTTCACTACCGGCACAATCATCAATAATTTGATAGATATAAGGGGTTGGATAATTGTCTTTAGGACAAGCTCGATTAATATCCCTATAGTCGATACATACTCTTATCGTTCCTTGTTTTTTGTTGACGGGAACAATATTTGATACCCAATCGGTTAAAGGAATTGGGTAAATGAATCTTGCACGAAGTAATTTCTCAACTTTAGCTTTGATAGAAGCAGCTTTTCGCAGATGTATTTGACGTAAACGTTGTCAAACATGTTTAGCATCCGAGTAAGTCTTAATTTCATGGACAACAATTGATGGATCGATTCCTGGCATTTCTTCATATAACCAGGGAAACACGTCACGAAATTCTTGAAATAGGGTTGTATAAGTTTGGATTTCATCGTCCGTACATGAAGCACCTATATGAATTTTTTCAAAAATTCCTGGCTTAACTGAAATGTCAATAGGAACCGTTCGAGAGATATTCTCCAAATTTAACTCAGAATCAAAATGTTGCAATGGATTTTGTGGTTCTTTGACATAATCAGTAGTAGAAATAGAAAAAAAATAGTTTTCAAAATGATCAAGCTTAGGTAAAAGTGAAGATCGGTGATGTAGATCCTCCCATGGTAAATCATCAACAGACAAGAGTTCATGAATCTTCTCATCAGTATGAAAAATACTAGGAAATGTCGTTGTAGTTGAGCTAGATATAGAAAGTGATTCCTCATGGATCACATTCATTGGATCAGTTTTGGTTTAAGAAGGATCAGAAAAAGACTATATAGCCTGATATGAAATTTCAAAGGGACTCAAAGGCATCATGCCATCAACTGAATCCACCTTGGAATCGGAAGGTACGATCCAAGGATCATCAAAAGTAACAGTATTCGATGAAATCATATGAATATTTGCGATAAGAGGCGATAAATTAGGAGCAAGAAAGGAAAAAGTTCCTACTAAACCAGAATCTTTAATCAAACCCACGCGGACATCTTTGTAAGGGATAACCATTTTACCGATGTGTTGAATATTATCTGTAGAGGCTGGATCGGATGAGAAATAAGTCAGTTGTTCTATTGTAACAATATTTCCTTTATGTGGAAACTTGATAAGCCGAAAGACTGATGAAACAACATAAGTCATAGCATAAGACCAACTGTGACCTAGGAGAAGGTTGTAATCTAGAGTGGCATCAACCACTTCCACATCGAGATTTACAGTTTTTCCTTCTATCCCTATAGGTAAATTTTTCAAAATACCAAAAGGATGGAACCCTCGGCCATCAAAAGCTTTTAGAATTGTCGGAGATTGATTGAGCGTGGGATAACCAAGCGATTTCCAACTCTAGATCGACACAATACACGTAGAAGCCCCTCCATCAATTATAGTACGAAAGCAAGGTTTGTTTTTTACTAATACCAGAATCTGGAAAGCCATTTGATGGGGCAGGCAGGGTGTACTATTCTCTAAATCGAAGATTATTAGGTTCGAATCTTGAATATCGACAGCTCCTATGGAAGACAATAGTAATTTTCACTGTGCTGGGCACGATTACAACACTTCCAAAGTCGACATTGTTGAAGGGGAAATAGCTAAGTCCTCAACAATGTTGTAATTCTGAGCAGCTCTCGCATGTGGATTGAAAGCTGATTTACGAAGTACACCTTTAGCAGGCGGTTCGATTACTAAGTCTGAGTTTGGTTTCTCGATCTGTAGCAGATCAGAAATAGGAGGAGGTGTAATTGATGTGCTTGAATTAGAATATTCTGCTTATTTACCACCAACAGGATTTTTACTACCATAATCTTGCGATCACATCGCTATCTTGACATGAGACATCATCAAAATGGGTTCTTCTGAGGCATTCGAGGAAGAACGAATGATCTTACTATCTTGAATAGGAATAGGATCCTTCAAGAAAAAAGGCATTTGAGAACCTTTAACGAATTTCAAAACCTCAGCTCGATGTGGGAATTCTTTGGTGAAATGATCCTCGTCGCAAATGAAACAAGGATAGCGAGGTTTGTGTTTTTCGTTAGTAGATTCATTTTTATCTATTTTATCTTTTGATTTTTTTTTTTTTAATTCTTCCCCTTCTTTTTACCACCAGATTTAGATTTGGTCGTAGATGACTCTATGACATGGATGTTGGTAGAAACTTTAGCGAAAGAATCTTATTTCGGGGAATCAGGTAAAGTTATTATAGGAGAAGAATTCTTTGAAGATTTATTCTTGCTTTTAGCACTAACTAAACCAATCATACCATCAGCAGCATGAGACCCTGAAGGAAATGTAGTTATTTGACCGTGTTTTGGAATATCAGGGATTTTTTCATGTAAAGTACCTGACTGTGTATAAACGAGGTCAAGGTAGTGAGCCTGAGCAATGAATTTCTCTTTAGTAACAACTCCCCCCTTAGCTACATCTTCATTGATTTTGGGTAATAATGATTTAATGAACCATTCTGCGAAAATTTGATCCAGAATGAAAACTTTCACTAAACACCTTCTACGTTGCCATTCGTGAATATGATCAGAAATATATGTGGACGTGGATTGTTTTAGTGAAGTCAAAAGTTTCGTGCCATTTTCGTATTTGACTAGCAATTGAAAATGAGTTAAGAAAGCAGTTGCTAACTGATTGAAATTATTAAAAGAGCCTCGTGGTAACTCAATGTGCCATTTGGCAGCAAGACCAATAAGAGTTCGTTGAAAAAGGTGTAACCGAATTGAATCATCAATTATTGAATTATACGAACACCAGAAGTGATAAGTCATAATGTGATTTGATGGATCCTCTCTTGACTTACCCTCAAATTTCGGTATATCACTGGGCAAATTATTAGGCATTGGCGGCCAATACGGAAGATAGTAAATCGGATCGTTCGTGAGGCATGACAAATTAGGTAAATCGAAAGTTGCAATAAATGGTAATTAACGGTCAGGGTCGTGAAAACCTTGAGTAATGAGACCAGTTCCAAGAGGAGGATATCTAGGATAACTCAGAATTGGATTTGCATTAGGAATGGTATAACCTCCTGGAAAACCAATATTAACCAGACCAAACTGGGGTTGTTGAGGTTGTTGATAAGTATAGCCAGGATACGGTTGATACTGATAAAACAGGTTTTGTGCAACATGACCGAATTTATACTATCCCTGGTACGGTTGATATGTGAATTGCGGTTGACTTGTGGCAATTGTACTTGTACCAGCTTGTCCTACAGGCATCTGGACTGAAATCTAAACTGTAGGTCCTGACTGGGGTACAGAGACTTGAGGAATTTTCATGGATGCATGGATAGAAGAAACCGGAGCTACAGATATTCCAGAAATAGGTGTTGTAGGTTGAACAGACATTGCATTAGTTGCAGCAGTATGAGGCGGAGTCTGAGGTGTACTAGGCCCAGGCTGTTGAACAGGACAAGTTGTAGGGACTTGAATAGTAGGCTAGATAGGTTGTTTGGTTGGTCCAGAAACCAAAGGTTGTCCAGGTTGATTAGGTAACTACACATTAGATTGCGTAATCTGTTGAATTTGAGATGGATTCCACACCATGTTCATTCTGGGGTATTGTCCTGTATAAGGTTGTGCATATGTATGACCATAGCCTGGTCGAATGTAGGGTTGATAATTAAGTGGTAAATTTCCAGCTCCTTGTGCAAATGATTGACCAGAAGGTGGTTGGAAACCTTGATTTGGGTACTGACCTTGAGGTTGATAACCTTGAGGCACGTACTAAATCTGGGGTTGATAAGGACCCTGAGGAATATACTGAGTCTGGGGTTGACCTTGGGGTATGTACTGTCCTGAAGTTTGATAACCTTGAGGTATGTACTGTCCTTGAGGTTGTTCTACAGGTAAATAATAATGTCCTACAGTTTGTCCTGGTAAAACATTACCTTGAGGTTGCCCCCCAGGCGGTAACCAACTACCTTGAGGTTGAGGATTTGGGATATTACCAGACATCATAAATATTTGTTCAGCATTCAACATCTCAGTTTTAGCTCCATTAATACTAGATGATAACATTTTTTCAATCGGTCGAGGAGTTGCTCCTGAGAGAGTACTACAGAGTGCCTGGTACCCCGAAGGAACAGAAGGACCACCGTATAAAAATGTTTTCGGTGATTGGGAGAAAATAGATGACTCTCCTGACATGATCAATGAAGGATAATAACCTCTCGGTGTAGGATGAAAAGGAATTCGAGTTGGTGAAAAAATAAGACCTGGGTTTTCTAAAAAATCTGTCAATGATAAATACCAAGTGTCACTTCTGAAAGGACTATACAATATCGATTCACACTCCCTAAGATTCAAATTCTATTGGTTTTTGGGAAGAGTTATGTCTTCATCTGGACCAACAATTTCTTCAATAGATATGAGGTCAGAAGGAAGATTTTCATTAATGATATTTCTTACCCTAGGTGAACCAGGATCACTAGAAGTGGGAGTAAAAAATCCTGAAGATGGTTCCAAAACAACAGGTTCACTGTCAGGCTCAGAAATTTTAGGTTCTTTAGCTAATTCACTTGAAGGAGAAATACTACCGGTAACTTCGGAAACTGAAATTGGCTCTTTAATTGCTCTGTTGTTGGTATTTGATAATCAGGATGAACAATTATAGATGAATCTCAGTCTTTTGTTGATCTAATTCTACTTTCACTAGGTGATACTAGAGCTCGCAGCCCTTCAATTTGGATTGGTGTATACTCAGGGGGCTTCCCCTGAAGTCTACAGGACTGTCTCGGTAATTCTCCCACGATTGAATATTAATTAATCACATGCAAACAAAGAAAATTTCAATAAAAACACCTAAAGTCTCTAAAGAAACAAACAACTGAATCACACGCCTAAAAAAAATCTAAGAGTTCAAACCACACGCAAACAATAGCTTCCCATACTAAAAAACACTAGTTGGTGATGAAATCCAACTTAGTAGAAGTTTAATACAGAATGAGTGGTTTGTAACGGTTACCACGACAACCTGCTTAATGAAACAGACTGGCACACGTTTCTTCACAAAACCATCTCGAGTGAAGAGAACCCCCTAGAGATTCCAAGTGAGTATAGTCGACGTCTACTCTAGGTACAGTGAGATATTTCCTTCACTGTCACCTTAGGAAATAATCTTAAGTTTATGGACACTAAGGTTACCAATAGCAAAAAATACAACAGGGGGAACAATCTACGATCCGATTCTACGTGCAAGGGCAGAGAAACAAAGCTCAATCCCCTCGAAGGATCCTTGACATGGTCAATCCGAGGTTTACCAACAAGTGACCCTAGGCTCCTCGACAATGGTTAATCTGAGGTTTATCGTTTATAATGTGTGCAGATCTTCTATCTTTCCCAATGAAACATAATTGATTATCTCAAAGGTTCGGACATGATTTGTGATTAACTCCTTTAAGAGAAGCTTCCCAGAATGTACCAATTACAATTGGATTTATTTCCTACTGCAATATTTATCTACTTGTTCATTTTTACTATCTTGGAGAGTTAATTACTCCCTACTCCAAGATACTAGCCTGAGCTATATTTGTGATAAGAGCCCTAGAAATAGAAAAAATTACTAGATCAATTTTTAACTAAGAATTGTTTTTATGGGTTGTTTCTTTAAGTCAATAGGTATGGAAATGAAACTTTGATGGTGTGAAGACTCGACTCCAAACACACTAAAAAATGCACCTAAAATGATAAGAAATTCATTTTTCTTTCAATGAATTCTAGCTAAAAGAAAGAGTTCGAGAAATGCAATTTCTTAAGAGACAATTCTTTCTTTCAACATGAAGAATAAATAAAAAGAAAATATTTTTTTTTCAATAAGAACTCAAAATGAGAAAAACAATAAATGGTCATAATAAATCCCTTTCACTTTTCAAAACTTGAAACTACAAAAAAACAACTTTTCTTTCAAAAGAGATCTACTAGTTCTAGAAAAGCGCTCATTACTATGAAAAACTAATTTTGAGATCTAAAAACTTCGAAAATATAATTGAATAAAAGCTTCAAATTTTTTTGAGAATTTTTTTCTTAGTTTTTCAGTAAATTAAGGATTCATTTCCGCAGAATAAAAAACAAATCAAAAACATCCAGATATGTTTTCTTTTGTAAAAATGAAATTCATAACTTATAACAAAGTTTGTTCAAAGATTTGCAAAGAGAAAATTAAATCTATTCCTCAAAAAGGATAGGTTTCATAACCAAGTCAAACTCATCAAGAAGACAAAAAGACACCAGTGTGATATAAGGTATTTCAAGCTTCTAATATTTGAGTCACAACAGAGACAAAGTGAAAACCACTCCAAGTATGAAAAACTTCTAGAAAATCACTCAAAACAAGAAATACTATTGGAACTTAGTCACAAGAGATTTTTGACAGAACAAATATTGATCTAGGTAGACACTAAGAGTCCCAAATCAAATCTAAATGTGAACTAGAAGAATAAATCTTAAATTTTTCAAAAATTTTAACAGGGTCCGTAGGCTCCATAGGCAACAGGTGCGGTCCCGCACTGGTTACTTAAGGAAAGTGTGAAGATGCTCGCACTGTGTGTGAAGACAAAGTGCGGTCCCCAGAAAAGTTCAAGAAAAACACAAAAGACTTCAAATTTTTTCAAAGTAAAGTAAACCTAAGCTACCCAAGCCAGTATACATCAATAAAAAACCAGAAAAAATCATTTTCTCGAGTCAAAACAAAGGAAAACCAGAAACCAAAAACCTTCCCCAACGGAGTCGCCAATTTCTTGGCCTGATAAATCGATCTTGCGGACAAGACCGATCTCCCTAGTATCGTAATATATTCTAGAAAAAAGCAAACAATTAAATCTATCTTTCTCTAGATAAATCATGATTTATAAGTAAATGCAACAAAAGTGTTACGATCCTACCTTGATCCAACGCTTGTTTGTAGTAGTCGTCCTTCAGTTGCTCGAAAGAGTTATCTTCGAAGACCTGCAATCAAAAACAAACAAACATCAAATAGCACACGCATAGCATATATTCATAAATCAAATCTATTATGGTGATCAACGAATCCATAAAATAAACAATCAGTTGATAGCTTATTGAGAAAAACAAACTTATTGGTATTAACTTTGAAATAGTAGAAGAACCATACAACCTTTTCAGCCTTGATGTTGAATAGGTCTTCCCGGGGTCCGAAGCAAGAATTTCCTTTGCTTTGACAAGCCTTGCACTCTTCCAACCGAGATACATACAGGTATGTAATCTTTCCTCATAAAATCCCAGCTAAAGGAGTCTAAGTTCCAATAGCACTTTAGCTCAAATAACACTAAAGCTTGAACTCCTTTTGAGGCGGCCCAATGCCTCTTTTTATAGTGCAAAAGAGGAGGTTACAGTTCCACCTATGAAGGGATAGAATCCTTCTTCAAAGGGATAAGCTCCTCACATCAAGGGGTTAGCTCCTTAAGGCATGAGATAAATGAACCTGAAAAGAACGGATTTGCCCCCGCAAGATTCCTTCCAGAAGCTTCTAGAAATGACTGAAAGTGAGCTTTTTAAGTTTACTTGTGTCCTTTTAATCTTTTACAGGGGTCCACACCATTAACACAGAGAAAGTGTGGTCAGGTACACAAGAGACATGACCATTAGGTGCGGGACCGTAGGTAAGGCAAAGAGAAAGTGTGATACCATAGTTTTAGAGACTTTTGAGAGATTTTCTCTTATTTTTAAGGCTTGACATGAGGAACTGATGTTTTTAGACTTTGCAAAGGAGGAAAGTATGAGTGATAATGAGCTCATATGGACAATGAAATGTCAAGGTGACAATGTTCAGTGCAACAGTGGATCTGTTCAAACTAGACCATCCATAATTAGGGCTAACATGAATTAGGGCTATTTCAGTGCATTAGGGAACCCTCCCATGACTCTTAAATATTCTGTAAATATATTGAATGGAAAATTTTGTAAGAAAATGAGCTTGAAGACATAAAACAATGGCATGTTATCTAATCCAGAATACCACGTAATCAACAGTTAGAAAAACATTAGCTAATATAAGAACATCAAAAATGTAGGGAATGCTAAGGGATGAAATATGAGTCGAAGAGGTGTTAGTTCTTTCCAAAAATTAGAAAGAAACGTGTAGAAAATTTTTCACTCAGAAGTGATGCAATTTTTCAAATTGGTTTTAAAGTATCCTTAGAGGTGACGAGGATTAGCTTAAATTCGGAGAGATTCAGGTCTTAGACATGGTCTCTATAGGAGGAGAGCAGCCTATATAGTGTGCAAGAGAGGGAAATGTGCAAGAGAGTGCCTAGGAGGAGTGGATCTAGCTGTCAGCTAGAGAGGTCATAGAATATGAAAATGCCTAGGTCGAGCCTAGGCTCTGATATCGTGTTAAACTTAGGAATTGTAAACAAGCACAAATAAGAAAGATGAGCATGAGCTGTCTTTCGATTAATGATCGATGTAAATTTATACTATATTAGGTGTGACTATTGGATTATACATTCCAATATCACTTGGACTCCTCTTTTAATGTTCTCCTTCCACACCTACCCATAGAGGATTAGGTGTCCAACAAAATAAAATAGCTCGAGCGATGGTAGCTTACATTTGAGAAGATATGTGGTGGCTAAATGCCTATGAACTATGTTACAATGAGGCTAAATGACCTATTTATTATTGAGAAACAATATAAAACCCTAAAATTCCAAACTCCTAACAGTAGGAGATGAATCGCCAAATCTGTGAGCCTTATTGGGGTAAATTCGTACATCAACTTCTCGGGGTCGTGACTTTGGCATACAATCTCTGTTTGACGTGAAAAATACTTTGTTTGAAGTATCTATATCAAGACTATGAATTTCAACTATAAACAACATTCAAAGACTAAATTTTTTCTTTTTTCCAAAAAAAACGTCGTTTAGGGCCTCAAAACAACTCCAGAAGTTCAAGACCAGAAAAACTTTGAAAAATAGTGAATTATGTTACAATTAAAGAAACTGAAAAACTAAAAGAAACAATGGTTGGTTTCCAAGTGGAATAGGCGGGTGGTCACCAAATATCCACTCAAATTAGTCCTCCCCCCTTAAGAATTAATGTTCCACATTGTGTTGAGTGCCTCCATGAGATGGGGAAATTTGTGCTAAAATTCGTCCCTAGTGATCCACTTACATTGGTGTAGGAGTTGGCCAGCTTTAACAACCTGATAAAGTTGGATATTTTTCTAGAAAGTGTTCTTGATATACGTGTCCATGATTTGATCAGTTGTGGCATGTTTTGGGCATTTTGGGTTCAACTCCATTGGAGTGAGTTTTTCTGCAATGTCGGATGTGTCCAATAGTGGTGGAAGGTATGGTCGAAGGTAGTCCACATTTAACAATGGGTGCAGGCCAGGGAATGGTGGAATTCTAAGCACAATGGAATTCTCCCCTACAACCTTGGTGATGGCATATGACCCATATTGGAGCGGGTGAAGCTTGCGGTATGGCCCAACGGGGGGCTCCTTATACAAATAACAATGTAAACTATGAACCAGGAACTATAAATTAAAAAGGAGAACTCTAGCAAAAAATCCCCAAAAAACATGAAAAAACAACTCAAAAATGAAAAGTGTTGATGGTGGAATAACATTTTTTTCCTCAGGTAAATTTTCAGCATGTTTTAAAAATGGCGATGAAAACCATTTTTTTGTGTGCAAAAAACACCCTGAAAATGAAAAGTGTTGATCCTGGAATAATTTATTTGTTTTAGGATCGATTTTCAACATTTTAAATAATGGCATAAAAGAGAAAATATCATGAATAAAAAAAAACTTAAAATTTCAAAAGAAAAATGAAAACAATAAATTACAAATAAAAATTAAAACTGAAATAATGAAAAAAAATCAAAATTTAAAAATAATGATAAAAGTAAATAAAAATATATACTAAAAAAAAACATAAAAATTAAAAAATGACAAAAAAAATCAAATATATAAAAATATATAAAAGGAAAAAACAAAACAAACATAAAAATGTAAAAAAAAAACAAAATTAACCTATGAAAGAGAGCTTAGGAAGCTATACCTTTGGAGGTTTTAGCGGAGACCTTCTGTTACAACGAGGTTTTGGAAGTGAATGGGCAGGGGAAAATCTAGAATTGAAATATTAGGGACTGCGGACAAGTAGTGCTAGGGGTCCGACTTCAGTATTTTTGGCTCCTCTCCTGAATCCGGAAGGAGAGAATCACTTTCTGGGGGGCTTTAAAAACTCTTTTGGAGGCTCAAAATAGAAGGAGGATTCTGCAGCATGACCAAAATCCTCAAATTTTTCAGTGAAACTTAATATACAGGCTAGGGTGAAGGGAAAAAAGGGGAATGTTATTAAGGAAAGTCTTGTATGGCCAAACTTGGTATTTAGAGTTGATCTCGATTTACACCATGTAATGGCTGCCTCAGATTCCATTATGGTAGGCAGAGCCAGAAAAATTCTTCCCTGGAGAATACATTATTGAATGGATCAATAAAATTTGGGTTGATGCCCTGGATAGAGAGATGGAGGTTAAAATCTTGTCGAAAGGTTGGTTCATGGTCAATTATAATAATTCAGAGACACTCAAATGGGTCCTAAAGAGACAATGGGGTTTCGACATTTCCCCAACACTTTTTAAGAAATGGACTCCTCCCTTTGATGCTAATAGAGAATGGGTGGATGAAATACATGTCAGTGTCAGACTCCCTGTGCGCCCCGCACACTTTTGGACTTTGGAGGTGTTTCATGCAATTGGGGACAACATATGGATTTTCCTGAAGGCGGATATGTCATTCATGGAGACCCGCTCCATGAATACTGCTCACATTTTGGTTAAAATAGCTCCGAGAGATGGCATGATCCCAAATATTATGCTCAATTTTGATGGCATGCAACTGATAAAATGACAAACTATGAACACCTATCGTTCAGATGCCATCACTACCATCAATCAGGTCATTTGGCGTGGGATTTCCCTCTGGGATTTTCAAAAATCAGAAACCACAAGAGTGGGGCTACCCATGGTCCGCATATTAGATTGGAGGTCCCATATCAATAAGAGGTGGAAAATTACAGGATTGGGGAGGCACATATGAAATATAACACACAGTAATGGTAAGAGGTCATTAGGGAGGTTGCGACACGAGTTGAGATGGTGGACATGTAGGATATAGTTCCGAAACACAAGCAGGAGTAGACGGTGACCACCCCTATTGATCTAGCATCAAATTTAGCAGGTATTGTCCCTTGCCCGCTTCTCCTGCTTTAAACTCCATTGATATTTATTTAAATTGCATGAGTTTCTGGTCCGTCTAGGCATGATCAAATTTCTTCCCTTTTTTTTAGTAATTCCTTTTTAGCTATGGACAACATTATTACTACTATTCCTAAAGTTTCTATAGGTTTTTTCGCCTACAACATGAGACCTGGAGATAAGAAATTTTTGGATAAGGAGGTCCAAGTTGGGTTAGAAAACACACAAGCCTTGGATAAATTCAATCGCGCGAGGGGGAGAAAATTGGATCTTTGCAAAGAAAAAGTAAAGGGAAGTAATGATTTTTTTATGGTAGACATATATCCCTCAAAGGGTTTCTTAGAGCAGCGGTTTCCCTAGATTTGGTGTCAAAATTATTGGTTTATCATTAAACTGTAGGGGCCTGGCCAGTGCCCCCAAAAAACTAGCGTTTAAAAGCTATATTCCTCTCTATACACCCGACATATTATTTCTTCAAGAAACCTTGGGTTTTAGGGACCTTATTTCCTCTTTACACTCTTCTTTCCTCCCTGGGTGGAATTTTGTTACCTATGATGTTAGGGGTCATTTGGGAGGTCTCACTATGTGGCTAAGAAATTTTATTATCAAACTCCTAAACTGCTGGACCTTGGACCTTTTGATTGGGGTGGAGCTCACTTCTGTGGAGTGGGTCTTAAATTTCACTCTTGTCAACATTTATGGTCCATGTGCTCAGAGGGTATATTTCTAGAATTCTATGTTTGATAAATATTTCATGAAAGTCCCAAAATTGATTATTGCTGGCGACTTAAATTTCTCCCTAGGGAGATCAGAGGCCTGGGGTCCAAATGCTAGGACTGATTCCCTAGCTGACTATTTCCTTAAAAAATTGCGAGATGACAACCTGATTGATCCAAACATGCTCAAGTTTGTTCCTATATCGATAAATAATCAGGTGGGTGAGGCCAAGATTTCCACAAGGTTGGATCGTTTCATTTCAAGCAATGATTCCACTTCTTGAGCTGCTATTTTTCATCAATGGGTCAGTACTCGAGGCAAATTGGATCACTCGCCGATAATCCTTGAGTTGACAGGGTTGTTTTCCAAACCTTCTTCCCCCTTTAAATTCAATGTGGGATGCTGAAAGAGGGGGGCTATCACAAACTAGTACTCGATACTTGGAGACTTATCAGTATGATGAAAATTGTTTCATATGCCCATGCTCTTGTCAGCAATTTGAAATATATCAAGACGGCTACCAATTCCTGGGCTAAAGAAAAGGATAAAAAGGACTCCAAAGATCTGCAAGACATTACTGACACCCTGGAACAGATGTATGGAAACATTGATGAGGGTTTCTTTGATGATGATTCTCGAGCTAGGCTTAGAGAGTTGGAAAGCAAGAGGATGACGCTGTTGAGGGATAAGGAAGAGAGATGGAGGTTGAAGAGTCATTCCATATGGTTAAAAGCAGGTGACAAGAATACTAATTTGTTTCATAATTAGGCTAAGGGTCATAAGAACTCATACACTATTTGGGATCTCACCACCACGAAGGGTGTAATGGAAAATTCCTCTAACAACCGGTCTCGTCTAGGAAAATCCTACTTTAGGAACCTTTATGATGAAAAATGTGGTGTCTGATTGGGGAAATCATTTGGTTTGCGCAACATTTTACTAGATATGCTGACCAAGAGGAAAATGAATTTCTTCTGGCCCTTGTAGAGAAGAAATAGGTGGAACTCATTCTCAAATCCATGCAAAAAGATAAAATTCCTGGCCCGAATGGTTGGACTGTTGAATTATTGCAACACTTCTTTTATCTGATGGGGGACACCATCAAGAATGTTGCAGAAGAATCCAGATCTTGTGGCCACATCCGTGAAGCTCTCAAGACGACTTTCCTGGCACTCATTCTAAAAAATGATTCCCCTACCTATTTCGATGGTTTTAGACCTATTTCTCTTTGTAACTGTATATACAAAGTTATTTCCAAAACTATTGATAATAGATTAAAACCCATTTTATCTAATTCTATTTTTATGAGCTGTTTGATTTCCTAGATGACAGGAAAATTCATGAAGCTATTGGTGTGGCTCAGGAAACCCTTCACAATATTAAACTTTCCCCAAAAAAATGTTTTATTGTGAAGATTGACCTCTCAAAGGCTTATGATTGGATCAATTAGATCTACCTTAGACTCATGTTTACACATCTAGGGTTCTACAGTGATCCCATCAACTGGATTATGAGTTATATCACAAATGTGTCCTTTTGTGTACTTATAAATGGGGCTGCCTTCCCATTTTTTCTCAATAAGTGAGGTCTGAGACAAGGGTGCACTCTTTCCCCTTTGTTGTTTCTCCTTGTGGCTGAAGGCATCAGTCAACTACTTCATTAGGATAGGAGGGTCGAGGATATTGGGGGGATCTAGGTGGCTACAAAACTGTTCATATCTTATCTCCTTTTTTTAATGAAATTATTTTATTCTATAATGGGAAGAGGATAGATATCCAATGCGGGAAACATTTACTGGATATTTTTATCAAAGCTACTGGAATGAACATTAATTTTCAAAATTCCACCCTCACTCATGAGGGCATACATGAGACTGATATAGCTTTACAGATAACATCATTCCTTTCATTCAATCCCCTTTTGGCTCAAGCATTAAATACCCGGGGTCCTCCCTTAAACTGGACTCCTACCAAAAGGATGATTGGTGGTGGCTGGTTTCAAAGGTTGAAAAATAGATAAATATTTCGAGGCACAGGTGGCTCTCTAGAGTTCGGCATTTGGTTCTTATAAAATCTGTGCTTATGGCTATCCCTATTTACTAGATTGCACTTGCTTAGGTTCCTATGGAATTTTTAACAAAATCAGAAGTATTTAGAGCATTTTCCTCTGGACTAGAAAAGAAACCAAACTGTACCACCCTTGGGTGACTTGCGAAAAAATTGGAAAACTGAAAGAATGGGCGGTTGAGGCATAAAAAACCTTCGTCATTTTGATATTTCGTTGGTGTCTAAATGAGGCTGGTGAGACGTCACTACTAATAACCTCTAGAATTCCATGGTGAGAAGGAAATATATTGATCCCATCTTGGTTGATGAATGGATACACATGCCAAAGAAATCTACTTACAGAGTCTCCTTTATATGGAAGGCCACTCTATCAGATATGGTGTTAATGGAACAAGGGCTGGCTTAGAAAATTGGTAACGGGGAGAGGCGTTGCATTGGTCTAGACCCGTGGGTGGGATGCAACAACATGTTTTCACTTTTTGAAGGTTTCTTGGATGCTCTTCATATTAGAGGCCTTAGGAATGGTCTCAAGCTTGGTGAGATGCTGATGAACTGGGTATTGATGACCAGTGGAAATAGGAATGGATGGAATTTATCTCAAAGCTAGAGCATATTGGTGCCCATTTAAAATACTCTGATGATACCCTATGTTGGATACACTCCAAATCTAGTGTTTACTCTCCAAAGGAAGGGTATGCTCAAATTATAAAATCAAATGAGAAAGGTCAGGTGGATTGGTGGTATAAGGCCTTATGGAAACTTGGTGACCTAGCTAAAACAAAATTATTTGTCTGGTGCATCCTAAGGCACAAATTCCCTGCTTGGGATGCTCTTCAAAAGTGGTTTATGATTGGTTCAGGCTGGTGTTGTCTATGAAAGGCTGTTATGAAACTACTAATCATATTTCCCTCTCCTGTACCTTCCCAAGGAAAGTTTTGGATCACACTCGGTTCCTGTGCAACATTAGTGCTTGTTAGAGTGGGAATAACTGTGGGGATCCATGGAATATTTGGTGGGATAACTGTAATAATCAAGCCCACAAATGTATGCCTCTCATTCTCTCTTGGGTTATCTAGCTCGGTAGAAAAAAAAAAAAAAAAATTCAAGGAGATTATGACTCTACCTGATCATGTGGTTGCTAAATGTGCGGCCATTATCTCCTCTTTTCTCCCTTCCAACTTCCCTAATATGCCCTGAAGGGTTCAGACTGAAAACATTTATCATTCAATCTCTTGGGCATAATTTGATGGGGTGGCAACCCAATGCTCTTGTTGTGCTGGGATGATTATCCACAAAAACTAGTGTATTTCTTTGCCTACTGCAGTGGGTCTTGGTGATGGATCAAACAATTTCATTGAACTTAAAATGTTAAAACTCCTCCTCTATTGGTTTATTCATCTTGGCATTGAGTCGATTAAAATATTTAGGGATTCAATGAATGTTATAAACTGGTTTAAAAACTCTTAGAGATGTTTGAACATTTTATTGCTTCCTATACATGAATAAATACAGGCTCTAAAATCTCATTTCATTTTGGTTTTTGTATGCCATATCTAGAGGGAATACAATGGGAAAGCAGACAATCTATCTAAGATCAGTCTACAACTTGCTTTGGGCTTGTGGAATATAGATGAGATGATGGTATGGTTGTTTGTGTGTCGAATACCAGACCATACTGATTGATGTTGTCTTTCCTACACTTCACATTTTTTTTTTCTCCAGCCATGATAAATCTCTCGGCCTTTTATATTATAATTACTAAAAACAAACTAATTTTTTCAAACAATTATCCATATTTTTTACTTGTGAATACCTATCCTCCTAATATGGGACTGTATTTTTGGGGTTGTTTTCTCTTTTGAGAGGCCCTTTGACTTATATGTAGGGTGTTTCTCCTTTCTTGGAGGCCCTTCTAGTTTTTATGGCTAATATGTCATTTTTGTGATACTCGTTTCTTTGTTGTCCTCTCCTCTTCTTTCAGAGGTTTATTATGTGCAGCTGCTAGTCTTTGTTCCTTTGTCTTTTGTGGAGGCGTTTTTTCAGCCTCAACCCTACTTTTCATAAGGCGATGCTCTCATATGGTATGCTCCGGCATTTACAATGTAAATTTTTGTTATATATTTATAAAAAGTTTTCTTTTTTTTTCTATGGAAAAAATATATAAATAAATATTCTCAAAAAACATAATGAAAAAATCTTACCAAAGAAACAAAAAAAAAATTAAAAAACAAATAAATAATACTTTAGCAAATAATTAAATAAAAAGAAAATGTGAAAATAAACCAATAAATAATACATTAAAAAACCCATTTAAAGAAATCAATAAACTAAAAATATTAAAAAATTAAAAGACTTAAAAAAAACATAATAAAAAAATTCAAAATAATAAAAATAAAAAACATTTAAAAAAAATAAAATTATAGAGAATAGTTAAATAAATAAATAAATAAAAATAAAAACATTAAAAAAAACAAATTTAAAAAATTTAAGAAAAAAAAACATAAAACCAATTTAAATTATTAAAATAATAATAATAAATATATATTAAAAAAAAAAAAATCGGCCCCTTCGGCCCCTGGGCATGCTTCAGTTGATTCTCAAAAGTCACTTCAGCTAGGCCAAAGGTTCGAAGCGCAGCTGCCTTGGACGGGTCGAGGCCCCTCTAGCCACCTGATGGCTTGAAGCCAATTCTGATAATTGACTTCAGGTTGCTGGGTGGCCAAAGGGGCCTCTACCCTTAGCTAGCGGAGCTGTGCAGCTCCGCCTGCCTAGAGCAGTGGCACCTCAAGTCCTTGGGTGAACTCAAGCCGATTTTGAGAATCAGCTTGAGCACGCCAAGGGGCTTGAGGTGCCAAAAAAATTGTTTATTATATTTTTTTTGTCCTAAGATATTTTGTTTTTAAGGGTTTTCCAAATTTTTTCTCTTTTTTTCTTTCCTTTGCAATGTTTTTTTATAATGAGAGTTCTAATTTTTTTTCCAAAGTTTAAAAAAAATAATAAAATTAATATCTTAAAGCTATGATTTCTTTTATTATTTAAAATAATCCACACAAAATATACATTTTGAATAGTGATATAACTAGAAAAATATGTATTTTAGGATATTTTAACTAAAAATGACACTGAGGGGAGATGATTCTGAGAATCACCTTCACCTCACCGGGTGGCCCAAGGGGAATTTGCGTTGGGCTTGGTGATTAGCACCCTAGGGTGGAGGCCCTTAGGCCCACCAAGTGGGCTGAAGTTGATTCTGAGAATTTCCTTCAGCTCGTTGGGTGGCTCGAGGGCCCTTCACCTTGGGGTGGTGACTCTCAGTCGATGTCGGAGGCCACTCAAGCCACCTGGTTAGTTGAAGGCAATTATGAGAATCATTTTCAACCCCTTCGGTGGCCTAAGATGCCTCTGTCCTAGGTTTGTGGAGTTGTGTAGCTCCTCTAGCCCAGGGAGAGGCCCCTTAGGCTGCCAAGTCATGGTCTTCAACCCATTGGGTGGATCAAGGGGCCTCTTGCAGCTCTGCCAACCGAGGGTAGAGGCCCCTTGGGCCACTTGGTCGTGGCCTTTATCTCTCTAAGTTGCCCGACGGGCCTCCTCCAAGGAGGAGAGCCCTAGAGCCAACACGTGGGCTAAAATTAAATTCTGAGAATCATATTTCAGTCCTTCAGCTAGCTCAATAGGCCTCCACCCTCAGCTGGTGGGCAGAAAGCCAATTCTGAGAATCGGCTTTTAGCCCATCATGAGGCTTGATGGGCCTCTGCCCTGGGATGGTGGAGCTGCACTCCTGACGGGCTGAAAGGCGATTCTCAGAATCAGCCTAGTGGCCCTATGGGCCAAAATATTTTTTATTTTTATTTTATTTTTAAATTATTTTTTTTAATATATATATATATATATATATATATATATATATATACTTATTTTATTTTGTTGTTTTTTCATTTTTTAGATTTAATTTGTTTTCAATTTTTATATTTAAATTATATGTTTATTTTTTTATTTGTATTTTTCAATAATTAAATTTTATGTGAATCTTTTTTTTTCAAATGTTATCATTTTTATATAAATTTCATAAAATTTGTTATTTTTATTTTTTATTTTTAATTCAAAATTTCCATAATTTTATTTTATTTAACGTGCTATTTTTAGCGTAAATGTGATAAAATACATATTCTCTTAATTACATGTATATGAAAATGTATATTTTTTGTTGAGTTTTTAAATTATTATTTTTTTGTGAGAATTATTTTATATGTATTAAAATCTTAACTAATGATATATAAATATAGAAGAAATCATAACCTCAATATATTAATTTTAATTTTCTTTTTAAACTTTGGAAAAAATAAATAAAGTTTCCATTATAGGAAAACATTTCAAAGGAAAAAAAAAACAAAAAATTCGATAACTTGAAAAATGGTTAAATAATCAACATTTAAAATATATATATATTCTCCTAGGATATAAGAAAATTTAAAGTGTTAAAAATATGCCTTAAAAAAAAATGTTGATGTTTTTAAAAATCTACATGAAAATCACCAACATTTAAAAACAAAATCCACACTTCATACATTAGAAAATTTAAAGTGCCAAAAACAAGCCCTCTAAAAAAAGGGATTGATGTTGCATCAACACTTTTCAAAATTGGCATGAAAATCACTAACATTTAGAAAAGAATGTTCTTACTTGATAGATAAGAAAATTTAAAGTGTCAAAAATATGCCAAAAATATGGTATATTCTCAAACAACACTTTTCAAAATCAAATGATTTTTTGCTACCTCAAAAAAAAGGTGTATTCTAAATCAACACTATTCAAAATCAGATGATTTTTTCCTTCTTCAAAAAGAAATGTGTACATTGAATCAACACTTTTCAAAATCAGATGATTTTTTTCTACCTCAAAAAAGAAGGTACTCATTTCAAAGTTTACATTGTTAAATGTAGTCTCATTTTGTCGCACACCTGGAACTTGTATGGTGCACAATGTTTATCATGTCACTGCTTGTGATTAGCATTGGATATGTCCAATATTTCATCGAACTACTAGAGTATGTGTTGAATGCACTCATTGAAGTTGTTTTCCTTGTGAGCTTCGAACTATACATGAGACAAATATTTCTGAGTTGCTGGAAATTGTATGGCCACATAAATGGGACATAGTCGTTGGAATCCTAACCCCACCTGAAAGGGGTTGTGGCCAGTTGAGATATTGAGAGTTATGTTGTAGCTGTGTTGGACATAGGGGAGGCTCCCATCCCATGTGCATGGATTCTTCAAGTTGTACATTCACAGAATGTGTACAATCATCATGTTGATGAACTCAATTTGGCCATTAGTTTGGGGGTGGAAAGTTGTGGACGTGAGCTTGGTATCTAACATAGACTATAGACTTGACCATAATTTACTTACGAACATGTTCCCTGAGATAATGGGTTGTGGAATTCCAAAGTCTAACCACACTCATTCAAAGAAGAGTTTCACGGTGGATTCTTTGGTGATGCTCTTCTTGCAGGTTGCCAGAGTGGCCATCTTAGAGAATCTGTCAATGACCAAGAAAACATAGTCATTTCCAAGCTTGGTAGAATGAATGCCCGACATGTAATCCATCGAGATGGATTCCCAATTTCAACTAGGAGTAGGAAATGGAGTATATAGACCTTGTTTCTTAATGATTGGTTTTGAAATGGCGCACGAAATGCCAGATCTCGTGGACTTCCCAATATCATGTCGAAGCTTCGACCAATAAAAATAATTATGTAGTAACATCACTATTTTCTCTAGCCCGAAATGTTTAGTGACCCGACTGTAGTGTTCTTCCAAAATCATCTTGGCATGCTCATTGTAAGGAACATAGAGGTGTGACAAGTGGAATTATAATGCATCATGGAGGTGAAAGTTTGGAACTTGCTTGTCTTCCAGGAGCATCTAGTATGTTCTTCTGAATTTAGGATCACTCTTGTAGAGATGAGGCCATTGTGAAGTCTTGTGCCCACAATATTTTAGAATAGTGGTCATTTCCATGACTGTAGGTTGGCTGAGATAGTCTGCAACATTGGTGGTGCTGCCCTTCTCTTACTTAATGTTCAAATGGAACTATTGTAGGTATGTAGACCATTTCTGATGGTGATTGTTCTATAAATTCCCTTATGTATGGATAAACTACAAGGGTCGGTGGTTGGTGTGGATTAACGTTTCCATCACCAGAATGTAATGCTTCCATTGTTGGTAGGCCTGCAAAATGGAATATTTATATCTGTCATAGGTGTGACACTTTCAAACGGTGTTTGAAAGTGTCTCAGTTTTATACGCCACTCAATTCCCCTATTGAGTAATAATTGCCCCAATAACTTAGCAAGAGCCATATGTCTCAATCTCAAATGGTTTTTTTAGGTCTGATAATATGATCACTAGCACAAAGAAGAGGTGACTCTTCAATTCGGTGAAAGCCTTTTATTGGGACTCAGACCAAAATAATTGTTCTTTCACTCCTCCCTTGGTGACTTGAGTCAAAGGCCAAGTGGTATCAGAGAATCCCTACACCAACCTACAGTAGAAGTTTTCATGACCCAGAAATATAAAGAGCCAATCCTTGATGACTTGTATCTTGGCTAGGTCCACATGCAGTCCCCAATCATCAATGATGTACCCTAGATATTGAACATGTGTCATACCAAAAGTGCATTGATCCAATTTGGTGCACAAATTGTCTTGCCGCAGTGTATGGAGGGAATGTTGAATGTGGTGGATGTGCTCTTCCCAATGTTGGTTGAATATCAGGATGTCATCCAAATATACCACCATGAATGAGTTGGTGAAGGGTCGCAAGATTTTTTCCATTAGCCTCATGAAGGTTGTGGGGGAATTATTTAACCCTAAAGACATGAATATTCATTATAAAAGGGTCTCGTTGGATTTAAAGTTAGTATTTCACAAATCAGAGGGTTCAATTGGTACCTGTTGATAACCGAACTTCAAGTCAATCTTGCTAAAATATTTTGCCTCCTTCAGCCGGTCTAGAATTTCATAAATCAACAAGATCAAATACCTATTCCATACAGTGATATTCTTCAGTGCCTAATAGTCCATAAAGAGTCTGCAGGTCTGATCCTTCTTCTATACCAACATGATCAATCTCCCACAGTGTGATGAAATTTTCCTGATGTGCCCTCTAAGAAAAAACTCCTAAACTTCCTCTTACTTAAATCATTCTCGACAACATGATGTTGATATATAGGTACATTGGGTAGCAACATGCTCGGGGTCATATCTGTGGGGTGCTTGACCTAAAAATGTAGAGGTAACCCTACGAGTGAGGTGAATATGTCCATGTACTCCTCCATGACCTTGTCCATTTGTTGTTGTCATGTGGAGGAGCCCTGTTTGGTGGCCGTGGCCAAAATATTTTTCTTGTTGTGAGGGTGAATCATAAGTAAAACAAATTTCCCGGTCTTGGAAATGATCTTACTGCATTGATTCCAATAATAAAGGATATGGAGGTAGGCATTTCTACCTCGAGTATCCTGTAAAATTTATTGCCCAAAGTAATAATAACATTGTGGGGCCTAGACTCAGAAATATCATGTCACTCACACAAGTATGGTTGGTCTAATAATACATCACAAACTTCAACAGTAGCAACATCACAGAGTACCGCATTTGTGAAGGGCTTGATTCTGTAGTGGAGGCGACACTATTGGCTGACACAACGATTGCGTCCTTGGTGAAACCACCCCATGATGCAAAATTTTTTGTGTGCTCTTATCGGCAGGACTAAATGCTTCACGAACTCTGCTAAAATAAGGTTATTTTGGCTCCTAGTGTCAACAATGAACTTTGGTGGAGAACCCTTCACCCACATATGTGAGTGGAAGAGGTGCTCCCCCTCCTCTAGATCTTCAGGATCATTCTTTTGGATATTGGTGGTGGAAAAGGTGGCAATGGGCTCCGCATAAATAATATACTTCCATTTTTTCTTCCCCCTGTCGAGTTATGAGTTAGAGTCAGAGCATGCATCTGATTCAGAAGCCTTTGGCTCGACCACTAGTGACTTCTCTGCTCGACACTCACTCGTGTTGTGAGAGGCGCTCTTATGAAATTCATACCACTTTCCCATTTTCTTATTTCTCTTCTTGGTTTTTTTATTTCCTTTCAAATTCAATGGGTTTTACTAGGTTTCCTTGCCCTTTGTTTTGTGGTTTTGGGGCACATTTCCCTTGCTTCGAATTAGTAGAACCAAAATCTCTCTTCTTCTGTTTAAACTTCTAATCGATCTTGACATCATATCGATAGGCAACACCAAGAAAGGAGATGTCTAGGAACTCTATTTCTTACTGGGTATACCTATGTAAACATTCATGGTAATTAAGTACCAAATTCCGCTCAAAATACTTGATATCAATCTTCGTGCGAAGGGCATGGACACCATTTTTCAATTACAACACATCTTTTGCTATCTGTGTCGCAACGTTGTCCACTTTATGTATTTATATTCATAGATCCCGATAAGGTAACATTGTTCTGTAATGGCATCTTGGAAATAATTCCAGGTGAGTGTGGTTGAGTAAATTAGGATTCCCTCTGGTCCTTTTTCTCACAGTATTTTTCCCACCAATCCTTGAGATGGGGGGCATATTTGAGGAGTGAAAAAGTAATATTTTCCTAATCGGAATAGTCATGAACCAAAACATATCCTTCCAACATATTTAACCATATATATATGACATTTGTATCTGTCTCACCTTAAAATACAGGAATCTCGAAGTTAACCAATACCTACAAAGGACTAACGCCTTGAGAGTGGCTGCCAGAGGAAGATGTGTCACTTGTTGGTAGAAATTGAAGGGTCTTGAAAAGTTTATCCATCATCTCATTCCTCTGTTTCTCAAGTGCCTCCTCAAGAAATATCTTGAAAAGACCCCTTTCTCCATTGTCTTTATTTTCTTCCACCATGGGATGTTTTCGGGGTTTGCAAGGTTGATCTTACAAAGGTTCAACAAGTTCAATCCCTAACTCCTTATACCCTGACATCCCTGGGGAAATGCAAAAAAAATAGCTCAAGATTAGTCCCCTCTGGTACCATTGATTTATAATTATGCAGGAACACAATAGAATAAAGATATAAACATAAAAAAAGAGATGCAGTGGAAAAAAAACATAATTTCATTAATATCAAAGAAATAAAATATGCTTACATGTAGAATGGAAACAAACTAGCTCAGGCGATGGTAGCTTATCTCTGAGAAGAGATGTCGTAGCTACATGCCTCTAAATTGTGTTACAATGAGTCTCAAAAACCTAATCCTAAGAGATGAATCACCAAATTTTTTCACCTCGTTGGCATAAATTGGCACATCAACTTCCTGGGATTGTAACTTTGGCATACAATGTTCGTTTGACATGTACGATATCTCGTTAGAAATATTTATCTGATGACTAAAAATTTCAACTAAAATCATGATTTAATGAAAAAAGTTTTCCCATTTTCCAAAAAAACATCATTTAGGGCGTCAAAACGACTATGGAAATTCAGGACCTGAAAAACTGCCAAAAATAGTAAATTGGGCTAAAATTAAGGAAACTAAAAAAATAAAAGAAACAATGGTGGGGTTCTAAGTGAATAGATGGGTGGCCACAAAATATCCACTTTTATCATTGAATAATGTTAAAAAAAGCATTTATGTTCAAGTTAAGTGAACTTTTACCATTTCATGTTACAGGCAAAAGTCTAGTCTTATTTATTGCAGAGATCAACTAATTATAAGTGATTGCAAGTTCATCCATGTTGAATGTGGGATAAAATATGATAGTTATAATCCTACACTTTTGAATCAGGTATATGGAAGGATTCATAGCCAAGTAGTGGTTCATGATGCTTTTGTAAAACAAATAACATCTAGAGATAAAGAAGCAAAACGAGGGATAGTTAGCATTTATCAAAAACCACGGTTGTTGGTTAACTATCTTATAGATTTATGTTAAAATGAAGGATATTGGGTTTTGGATTTATTTTAGGCTCATGTAAGTTTTATTATATAAAATTTAATTTCAATAATAAATATTTTTTTATTTTTTTATGTGTTTATACTAATTTACTTAATTGTTTGTTTTGTACTTGATAATTAGGTACATCACTAGAATGTTTCCTACGAAAAATAAGAAATATCATTCTCGCTCAGAAAGAATCAATACAACGAAAATTTATCTAGCAAATAATATAAACATACAACATATTGAGTCTTATGATCCATTAATCTTAAAGTTTCAAGCTTTCAAAATATTCAATAAGGTTTACAATTCTATCCCTGCTCACATTAAACCTCCCCCAGGAGCTTCCCAATTGCATTATGTTGAAGCATTTGACTATGATTTCTCAATTTTACTAAGGGAGGGAGAATTTTCCTCTTTAACTAACATGAAAAATGATGTCATAAAATTTGAAGTAAATATGGTTACAGCAAAGAGGTCCAAAATGGGAAAAGCTAGATTAAAAGAAGAAGAAAAACCTTCCTCATCTTCTGATGTAAAATTCGATACCATGATGAAAACTATGGAAATTATTATGCATAAGCTTGCTCTTGGTAATAATCCCCTACCTTTTGCACAACAAGAAACAAAGATTAGGAATCCTCAGATTAGAAGGCTTCAAAATTAAGAAAGACCTAGGGACAATAGAAACAATCTTAATCAATAATTTAGGCATCCCTTTCAAAAAAATATAGTGGATGAGAAATAAACACAACCTAAATTTAAAGAAGACATCATTAATTGTTTAGATTAGGATGTATGAGGGATTTTCTTCACCAGAAAAGATGATGAATCTAGCCATGATATAGGGAATCATGAAGATGAAAAGCAATCTGATTATTTGAAAGGCTACCAACATGTTATCTTTGAGATGAAAAACAATACAATTTGAGGAACATAGATGTTCCTATTACATCCAATAAATTTTATCCAAATAAAGATGCTCCAAAGCTAGTTAAACAGAAGAAAGACATGCCACCTCATGGTAAAGAGATTGAAAAGACACCATCAGTTTTCAATCTAGAAAGTGAGACGTCTAAGATAAGAATTGTTTTCCCTTTTGGTGAGATCATTAAGGTCACTGAATATAGGATCCAAATTGTTAAAATTCTTAGTACTCAACATGGACCTTTTGACATTCTAAATCTACAAGAATACCATCCTACTATCTTTCTACGACTAAGAGTTGAAGATGAACAAAATGAAGAAGTTCCACCTTTCTATGTAAGTCTGAACATCCATGACATGACTTTAAATAATGTTATATAATATTCATGGGCCTCCCATAACTTAATGCCTAAGGTGACCATGGAGATAACGGACTTAGACATAACCAGACCTTACAAAGACTTGTTTTCCTTTGATTCTAAAAGAGTTCAGTGTATTGGTCTCATTAAGGATGTGGTTGTTAGTTTAGCTCAATTGCCTACTAAGACAGTGTTAATGGATATAGTTCTGGCTGATGTTCTTCCAAAATTTGGTATTCTTTTATCTAGATCATGGGCTTCTAAAATTAAAGGAACTATGCAGATGGACATGACTTATGACACTATTCCAGTTTTTGGTGAGAAAAGAAGCTTGCACAGAGAATCTATAATGGCCTATATGGTTAGTAGCAAAGATAAGATAAAAAAATTCCAATCTATGAAGTAAATATTGAGTTGGGGTCTTACATTTTGTTCAATGAGGTCAATAATGAAACTAAAATTTAAAAAAAAAAAAAAATCAGCATGCTGAAATTTAGTAGTTTTCAAATAAATTTGATCAATGTAAATGGTCTAGGTCAGAAATGGAGCTCCCCTTATTCCATCCATGTCCATCATCATCTCATAGGTCATGTCACTCATTCTCATTTAGAGTTTTAGGTCAGTCACTCCATCTCTATCCAGGTCTATTGTCTAAGTGTCCTTGTTTTTCCACTGAAAAGGCCAAAAATGTCACCAAAGAGGGTTGAAAGGATAAAAAGAGGTAAATTTTATATCAAGAGATTTATCCTAAACTATAGGATTATTAGTGCACTTTATCCAAAGTTTGAGAAACATTATAAAAAATATGCTCATAGACTAATGTTTGGGTTCATTACGTCTATACCCATAGTTTAAAGGCATTATGTACTATAACCAAAGTTTTCTACTCATGTAATAAAGGTTTGAAAATGACAGAATTTTTTTTTTGCTCCTGGTTAAATCTGAGGATCCTCCCATTCAATAGATAATTCCTCCCTCAAATCAAGGTTCTATAAGCATTTTCAGCCACCCTATCCATCCTAGCTTTATAGGTGGAGGGGGGTCCGAAAAGTTCGTTTCACTTACCTCAACCCCACCTTACATGTCAGCCCCTCATCGTTTTTCACCCCCACTTTCTCAAACCTCTTACCACTCCTACCCGCCCACCATAAATCCACCAAACCAACCCATTTTACCACTCTCCTTCCTATGTGCTACCCCTTGTCCACTCCCCTCCTAGCATGTATCTCCTCCCGCTTGATCCAACTCACGCTTACCATTCCACTCTCTGTGCCTTCCTCCGTTCATCTCCTGACACTTGGCATAGACCGTAAACCAATTAAATTTCTCACCCTTCCTTCATCGTGAAAGCTCTGTCATTGCAGCCAATGTAGAAACAAAGTGGTTCAGTCAGTTAACATCGGGCCATCTGTTTTAGGGGCAGCAAAATAGTCCATTCCAGATGGTTAACATGGTTAAAACATCTCACCATTTCTACCACTTCACCAACATACAACTCATCCTCAAATTCCAAATATCAGAGCCTAAATTCTAGCATGGTAGTTTTCCACCTGATCATGGTTATTGTTGCCTTAGACAAAGTTGTTTGGTTCGATAAGAATTATTATTTGGGTTATTTAATGTTTTTTGATGAAATTATTAGTGATAGATCCCTTTTATGTTACAAATTATTTGCAACATAATTATCTCAAAATACTCTCAATGTAATGAATTCATTTTGGGATTAGAACTCTACATCAGTCTCGAGAGATTGGCCTGGGTTGAAGACCTATGTAAAAGGTTTTCACTCTATTAATAGGGAAGATTTAGAGTTAGAGGGGGTTGATGGATAATGTGAGGAGAACCACTTTTGTAACATTTTTCTTCAGCTAATATACATTTGCATCAGACTTTCTTTTTCACCTGAGATTTCTCATATGTTACATCTTCATGTCTTATGTATTGTTATCAGTTTCATAGCAATTTGATTACTTGGAATTCATGTCACATGCTCCAACTTCCTTCATTTGCAGTGTGCTACTGTAAAAGTTTATTTGATATCATATTAAAGACAAATTTTCCTCAATTTCCATGAAAGAAATTATTTTGTAATTTATTTTCCATAGTTTTCTCCATGTCCAATGGTGGCTTTCATCACATTTTTTCACGTGCATAATATCATGAAAAATATAGAATTAGCCTTTTGAATTTTTCAGCTTTATACTAAGAATCTATAGGAATTTTGAGAGAGCCCTCTGAGACTGGAAGGGCCAACTTCAAGCTAAAATTTAGCTTGAAATAGTTACACTGAATTGATTGTTGAGTAGCCCAATTAGTCCGAGTTTGGCAATAACACCCGCATCCAACTAGAACTCATAAAACTAAGTTATCAACAAAACACAATGGGATTGACAAACTCAAGATGATCCCAATTCCTAGCTCCTATCCACTTTTATAGGCTTGATGAACTCTCTAGAAGCCTTATTTTAGTATTTCCCTCAAGAAACAAAGGAAAATATCAAGGGAAGATACTACAGGAAAATAACACAGCTAATACCATGGGTAGGTCTTGTCCATTTTGACAATATGAAAAAACACGAATATACAAATCCTCTCACCCAAAGATTGTTTTCCCTCAAGCAATCCATTGTTATCGATAAACGACGCATGTGTACATTGATACCAAGATCCCATATAGCCGAGTGTGTTATTCCATACCTTCGTGATAAATGCTCCTCAATGGATCCTTAGATACCTCGATCCTAAACAATCCTCTCACCAACTCAGAATGATCAAATGGCTAGCTCCTATCCCCTTTTATACGCTTGATGGACTCTCTAGTAGCCTTATCTTATTATTTCCCTGGAAAAACTAAGGAAGTAATAAAAAAAATGAATATTACACTGATCATACCATGGCTTATCAATACTACATTACCAAAGAACCACAACTCACTTGTATGAAACTCGTTCATATGACATTTTTTAATTAATCAATGTAATCAAAACTTCAAAAAGGACATAATTACTTTTGAGATAAATCTCAATCTTTGATTTTTGTATACTTCAAAGAATATTATAGAATATTTCATGGAGGTTCTCTACCATCCACCTAATAATTATTGATAATTAAATTAAAATTTTAGCTTACAACCAATGTCCACTGTAATGATGACATGTTCATTGAGCTAATATCCTCTACAGAAGAGATGTTCAACACCGTCAAATTACATAAAAATAAGAAATAAAATAAAATAGAGGTAAAATTATTTTATTTTACTCCTAGTTTTAACAAATCGTGGTATTGACCCATGGTATTTATGTGGAATATAATTTATTTAAGGGAGAAATTCTAGAGGTCAATTTGTTATGCAACCATCATATGGTCAAGGAAATTTGATCCCATAATTAGGGCTAGCGAGAATAGTTGTAATTTTCTAAAGGGTAATTCTAAGATTTGTTTTCAGAACCAAATTTTTCTAGCTTTCTTTATTTTCTAGGTGGATCTCTTCAACTTGACCATCAATGATGATGATGACATCCACTGAGACCAAACTTTGGTCTATCCGACCTATAATTTTCTTAGTTCTTAATTGTTTGGCTTCTCGTATTTCTTGGCCAGGTTGGTGTTCTAGAATTAGGGCTAGCATGAGTTGCTCGAAATTTAGAAAGGGAAATTCTAATATTTCTTCAAAGAATTAGTTTTTTCTAAGTTTCTTTATTTTCTAAATAATATTTGTTGAGAGAATAAGTTTTTTCTAAGTTTCATTATTTTCTAATTGGATCTCTTCAACATGAACCATTACCTTGTTTTTACAACAATATTGATTATGTTTGATATTTTTCATTACATTGTAGAAGCAAATTTCGGTGAGGGGCATTGTAAGATTTTCTACCACTATGAGTTTTTTCTTGGTTTCTTCATCATAAACCATTGCCTTCTTTTTGGGAAATTATTGACATAAATAATTTCCTTTTTTACATTATTGATTGTGTTTGATATTTTACATTATATTGTAAAACTAGATTTCAAACAGGGGAAAGGGAAATTTAAAGATTTGTTCCTATAATGTGTCTCCATTTTAAACATATTGATTGTGTTGAATATTTTACATTATATTGTAGAAGAAAAAGTTTATTTATTTAGGATTCTTTATTTCCCAGTGGATTTCTTCAACATAAACCATTGCCTTCTTTTTAGGACATTATTGACATAAACCATTGCCCTTTTTACTACATTATTGATTGTGTTTGATATTTTGCATTATATTGCAAAAAAAAATTCAAATACCATAAAGGGGAATTTTAAGATTTGTTCCCATAATCTTCTTCATGTCACATTATTGATTTTGTTTGATATATTACATTATATTGCAAAGGAAAAGTTGAAGCAACAACAGTTCTTACAATAAAACATTTAATGGATCTTTCATTTTGGCACTGGAACTGGTACCCACAATCCTGTAGCCCTAATTTTCATGTGTTTATATCAATATAGTATAGTTTCTATAGCCGAGATTTCCACAAACATAAATGTCTTATAATTTTTTATGATAAATTAATCTTACAACATTTGACTTTCTTGTATACAATAAATTTATATCTTTTTTTAACAATTATATATTGCACATTTTATAGATATGTATTATAAATCATATATTTTTTTTAAATTTCTTTCAAGATTAATAAAAAATATATACATATGGAGTTAAAATTTTATAAATCCCAAAAAAACATGTAATTAGACTAGAGTATATTTAGTGCAAGCTAAAAATATCCAAACTCTAAGTTTTATTTCCGAAACAAGATCAACCCTCCTCATGGCTATTTCATTAGAAATATAATTGTATATTGAATTTTTATTTTGAAATCAAATTTTATTAAAAAGAACAGCAACTTCTTTAGCCATGGCCAACGTGCCAAATCATTTTCGAGTCCTGTTAGACGCTCTAATGTCAGCTACCCATTTATAGATGTGTATGATAAATCATATTTTATTTTTTAACTTCTTACAAAATTAATAGAAAGGTGCATGCATATGGATTCAAAATTTTTAAGACATTATTCACATAAACCATTTCCTTTTTTACAGTATTGATTGTATTTGATATTTTATATTATATTGCAAAAGTAGATTTCAAACAGCTAAAAGGGGATTTTAAGATTTGTTCCCATAATCTGCAACAACAATTCTAACAATAAAACATTTGATGGATCTTTCATTTGGAAAGTGGTACTCATAATTCTTCAACCATAAATGTCATCTTCTTATATTAGTATAGGCATAGATATGAATGTTTTATAATTTTCTATAAGAAATTAATTTTATAGTATTTGGGTTTATTGTATATAATAAATTTATATTTCTTTTTAAAAATTTAAGAATGCATTGCACCTTTTCTAGATATGTATAACAAGTCAGATTGTTTTTTAACCTTTGTTGAAGATAAATAGAAAGGTGGATGGATATAGAGTCTAAATTTTATATATGTCCAAAAAATAGCATGCAATGAGACTCTATTATAGGAAAATGGTCATGCTCTACTTTCATGAGGGTATTACTGTTAAAATATCTAACACTCTAAGGTTTATTCTGGCAACATGATGGATCCCTTTTAGTGGCTTTCAAACTTTACATAGTTGAGTGAATAACATAAATTTCTTTAGAAATATAATTGTATATTGAATTTTTTACTTGAAATAAAATTTTATTAAAAAAAATGTTTTCATATAGAATTTCATCAATATATTAACCAGTCTAGATCCATTTTAATTCTCGATCTATGAAGCGTCGTAGAGGGATCAAATGTGTCAACGTAAAAACCTATTTTCTAATTGCAAAACTTGAAGAAAGGTTTGCAGAGATTTCATGTCTATGATAGCTTGATAGCTCCAAAGTTAAGATGGATCTTGGATTGTTTAATTATTAATTTTATTTTTTAGTTTATGTTTTTTAGTGTAGTGTAATTTCACAAGTCAAAATGTTTTAAATAATTTTTTATTTTTTATTTTTTATTTTATTTTTATGTAATTTTACTGGGTCAAATTAGATAATGTTATACAACCCAAAAATGTAATAAAATTAAATTAAAAAAAAATGTCTATAAAATATTTTGATTGTGAGATGAGATGTGGTTTTTGGGCATGTGGTAATGATGAGCCATGATATTGGCCCATAGTATGGTACAATTACTAAAATCCATGTTAATTAATAATATCCATGGTAAAGTATAGTAATTATTAAGTTTTTATGTCCTTATTAATGAAATTTAAATATTGTTAGAAAATTATCTTAATTTATATGGTAAAATGAATACTAATTTATACCTATTATTTATATATATAATTTATACCTATTATATATATATATATTTTTATATATCTATATATATCTATATATATATATTTATATATATATCATAGAGGTGTAGATATTTATCAAAAGTAATTATAATCATTTTTCTTTTATATTTAATCAAAAAAATATTTTAAAATTAAATTCAAATTAAATATTTATAAAAATATTTGATTGTGAAATGATGATGGTTTTGGGCATGTTGTATTGATGAGCCATGATATTAGCTCATCTTAGTATAACAAAGTCTATTTACAAGTTAATAATATCTATGACAATGTGGACTTCACTATCCATGGTTAGGCATTTTATTATATTGTAAGTTTATTCTAAGTATTAATGTTTTTATGTGCTTATTAGTTAAATTTAATTATGGTTGCAAAATCATTATTATATTTTATAAGGTAAAATAGATTTGGTGCTAATGGGCTCTATATTACATTTAACCGACATGTAAATGTTTACTAGTCAATATTTTATGTATCATAGATTGGACATATTAATATAGGTTCAACATATTAAGCTAGACATGTAAAAATAATTACAAACTTTTTTACATTACACCTACACATCACACCTATAATGGGTTGTAACATATCACACCTATAGTGAACTGTAGAGTGCTTCCTTCAAAGGAATTAATATTTATTATTCTAATAATTTTGTAAACCAAATTTTAAATAAATTGATTAAAAAAAACTATACTTTTTACATGTTATAAAACAACAATTAGCTTGAAAGAAATTAGATCTTCTTATGGTATTTTTAAAATCTAATTAGATTCATCTTGTTTCCAAATTTACCAAACTAAAAAAAAATTTCTTTTGATCTCTTATATTTGGTAGATTAAGAATTAATATGGATTTAAATTAGTTAAATTTTTAAAATAAAATATCACATAAAAATTGAAAAAAGTAAAATTATTTCAATCTTTCAAAATAATTTATGCTATGGATCATGGATACCATGTAATTTAATATACTTATGATGACTTTATTTGAAAATGCATTTTTTTTATTTGGCCTGATTGAATATTATTGTTTATATAGTTACTTCTTATCACAATTATAACCATGGATTTCTTAGCAAAATGTTTGAAAATAATTTTAGTAATAAATAAAACTTGTTATAAAAATTCTTTTGAACTTTACAATTTTCCAAAAATATAAATATGTTTTTATAGAAATGGCTATGATATTTAAATAATAGTCTTTTTCCTTCTATAAAATCTAATCTTGGCGTATCAAGCAGCCACTACTTCCTAGAAAGGGTAATATACTTGTGCACTGATACAATTGAGAGAGGTAAGGAAAATTCTGCAACATGGTAAGGAAAATTTTGCAAGATCCAACAGAGTTTTGTTCTGGCAACATGATGGATTCGTCCTGATGTCTTTTCAGCTTTGCATAGTTGAGTGAATAACATAAATTTTATTAGAAATATAATTGTATGTTGAATTTGAAATGAAATTGTTTTACTGTAGAATTTCATCTCATCAATAATAAAAGTAAAGCTTTAAAATTCAAAAGAAATTCTGCAAGATGGAGTCTGCCAGGGTAGACCTGGGAAATGGGTAGCAGAGCTCAAAGCACCGAATGAGTACTAAAAATTGCTGGGCCATGGTGAATACGTTGTTTTATTTATTGATCATACAAAATCTTGTGGTATATTACTATTCATTTTACAGTTCTTGGTTTTCACCGCAAGTCTATAAATAATTTAAATAAAATAAAATAAAAAAACAACAATTTCTTCAGCCATGGTGTCAAACCATTTTCGAGTCCTGTTGGACGCTCTTATCTCGGCTACCTATTTCTCCGGATTTGTAATTCCGTTACCTGCATTTGTAATTCCGTTACTCCGCCGGTATTATGACTACTGCTCCCTTTCCTTTCTGTCCGAGTCTCAATAGTACATTAATTACACTCTCGCGAAATGGGTTATGTGTTTTGGTTAGAGTTTTTTTTTTTTTTTTATGTCATGTCTTGGTTTGCAAAAATAAGGCAAGCTTTAATTTTTGGGCTACTAGGCTAGGCATATATTTCTTATCCTTAAATTTAAATCTAACAACTAGGAATATATGGAAAAGCTTGGCAGTATATGGAGAGTCTCATTTAATAAGGTATAGATTACAACCCAAAAACAATCTCCAAACCTGCAAAACATTCTCTGAAATATAAATTAATTCAGACAATGACAAGAGATCACATCATTAGTGAATGTCAATGGTTTTTTCAAACAACTACATCGCATAAATGATTTTCTGACCAAAATCCCTAACCCATTCCGCAACCGAGTGCATTGTAGGATACCCGGTTGTCTTGGCGTGTCCATCCCCATTTTCCATAAAATCAAAATCCGTTTGGCTATCGGACTAATGAACGGAATTAATTGAACCTTTTTCAGGTTATCAAACCAAAATTTTTAACTTGTTCTTTTGGAATAATTTTAATATTTTATTTTCCTAATTTTATTATTATTAATAATTTTTTAATTTGTTAATGTAATTATTATTTAGTTATTTTTAAATATAACATTAGGTAACAACATTTTCTTGCTACTAAATTGTATAGAGGTCTTTTTCCACTGTGGTGTGTTGGAGAAAAAAATCACAGCGGAAACTTAAATGATCACACACATCATAAACAAACATGAAAAAATAGAGATTTAACGTGGTTAACCCAACCAATTTGGGCTACGTCCACCAAACAGAGGCATCGGCAATCTAATTCAACAAAAGGAGAATTACAACAACAGAGTTTTTCATCTGCACATCTTTTCCACTCACCTGACATTCCTCATGCAAATTTGCCTCTACCGGCTTACATTTTATAGCTCGGAGTAGAAACTGAATCATAGATTCAATCACAACAAAAAAAAGATGCAATAACTCCACATAAGGATTAGATGGAGTCAATTTAGCAACAAATCCTATTGTTGTCATTTTCATGAGATTTTCTCCAAATTTAATTAAAAGAAATCTCAACATGGTGAAGGTGTCAACTGTCAGGCCAAGTCCTTTGGGAGTCTTTTTGTAACATGAAATGAAGATCACGGACTCCACTAAAGTAGAACATGCACCGAAGATCACGGACTCCACTAAAGTAGAGAATGCACTAAGATCACAGACTCCACTGAAGTAGAACATGTAGTTAATTGGTTCACCTTTGCCACATGAAATAGAAGATATACTTGGAAATGTTTCTAAGAGAAAAACTTTAATACTTCATTAAATGATGATAATAAACAAAAGACATCTTAGGAAAAAAGCATATGAAGCATGGAAATAGAAATGGAAGGTAAAATGCATTCAACCATTAAATAACATACCACAAGTATCCCATTACAATAGATGCAAATTATGTCTATTACTTCCTGCCAAATTCACAAGTACAATAGTATCCACAAGGCTCAATTCCACAAAATTCAACCTTTGAAAATGATTACAAAGCGCCTTATATAGTCACTCAGGTTTGAATCCTCCCTTGGAGGTCAAATTTCCAACAAGAAAAGCCAAATACATGCACCTATCCAATGTCTATTGCATACAAGGGATGTTACTCAACCATTTCCTCATTTCCTCAAAGCATTAGATGCACGATAAGACACCTAAGAAACCCTATTTTTACCCATTTATAGCTAATTTGACCCCTTACATTCATTTACTTTAACATCTTGAATTTTACCAAAGTCAAGCTCAAAATTTCCAAAATTTACATAATGAAATTTCATGAAAATTATCAGTATTTTGGAGATGTGCAATGAGCTCCTTGAGGGCACGTTTGTGTGCCTCGTTGAAATCAAAATAAAATTTTGAGACCTGTTATGGAAATAAGGGAGAGTTTAGTTGTCTTTAAAGAATTTAAGCATGCAAAATGACCATTTCTAGGTTGAGATATGGTCATTCTCCCAAGGTGTCTCCAAGTGCGCAGCGAAAGTGAGAAAGAGAGGCAGAGTGGTTTTTCTTTTTTACCCCTTTTTTGGATTTTTCTCAAAATTAGTGCCCTGGACCAGAAAATTGAGAAAATGGGTTTTGAGAGGAGGCCACCAGCTTTCCAAAAATGTATAGTTTTGGCCAATAGGGCGAGGAAAGAAGCGTTTCTTGAGCTCGCTACACTTTTGGACATAGCCAAAATTTCTAAAATATTCAAAAATTCACAAAATTTTCCAACAATGGGGCTCAACGACGGAGAGATATCTCACTAACCATGGAAATTTTGGAACCAATGAGAGAGATTTTTTTTTTTTTGCATGTTAGGAAAAAAAAACTCTTCCAGTTTCTAAAGATGCTTCTCTAATTGTCCATAATCTTTTATGCAAAAATGTGACTTAAATAGGACATTGCATAGTGAGAAACATAGGTTATGAATATGTGAATCGATCTTTCATTCTGTAATACTTGTGTAAACTCTGAAGTTGGTTATTGTACTTTGTTATCTTAGGAACAAAAACCTCCTCCAGTTTCCCAATATTCATCTTTTTTTTGCCACAATATGTTCTTCAAAAGGTTGATTAAACAAAACATTTACGGAAAATTTGCAGTTTTTCAAATTTCCCAAATTTTCTCCAAATTTCCTTAAAATTGCTCCAGATTTGGTTTATGGATAACTAATATGTTATGCCATGCTATGAGGGAAGCATTAGTATGAAAATCCAACTTACCCTTCTCCTTTTGACTTATTAGGGTTTCCTTGTACTGTGATTTTAAGTAGGGCTTGTATTCTTCAAGGTCTAGTTTCATGCCTTTCAACCAATTCTCACCATGATTTGATATTCTTGTAGCATGAGATATGGTATCTACTAAAAATATGAAATCAATCCCTGCAATATTCTTTTTCTTCCCTTTAAGTGATGGAAAAAATATGTGTGACCACTCATGATAACCCACTTCCTCCACCCTTTAAAAAAACCCTAAAAAATTCAAACCTTTGAAGCACTTCTTGATAAATGGAGAGGAAGTTATTTCATTGAAATTGGAGGGCTAAAACCTCAGTATTTCCCCCCGTTTGTTAAACTTCCTTTTCTCTTATGGTGATGAGTCAGCTTTCATACTTTCAAACCCTAGGTTGAAGCTAAGCAAAACAGTGAATTTTGTAGCTATGAGTGGATGAAGTGATAAGATGGGATTGGGAGTTTCCTAAAATTTTGAGAAAATTTTGGATGGTAAGGAGTGATGTTAGTGAGTAGGGGAAATGGAAATTTGGGAAATGAGTGAGAGGAGGGGGTGGTAATGAGAAAAAAACAGTCCTAACCTAGAAGGACATAAGGTAGAGTAGGGTTTATAGGGGAAAATGATAGAAATGAAGGGGTGATGTTGTGTAGTGTATGGAGGTAGTCTATCAACTGCGAATAGGGGAGTAGGGGAAAGAAAAATAGGTTTTTTAATAGAAATTCATCATTCGGAAACTAAAACCATGAAATGTAAACAAACCATAGGAGAAGAATTTTTTGACTTAATTTCTTGGTAAACAATGCAAGGGAAGATATGAAATGCTTTGACTTACATCTGGTAGTGGTTGGAGGTTGTAATGACTGAAGAAAAGCTTTGAAAAACCGATTTGGTAGCTATACATCACTTCTGCAAAGCTCTACCAGATGTGCAGCGTAGTCTCCCTGTGCGCAACACCTGTGTCTGTATGCGCAATTCCCTTCTCAGATGCGTAGCGTAGTGTCTCTATGCATAGCGAGATTGGAAAAGTGACTTTCAAAGGCCTTCCTGAGGTCCAAATAAATATATGAAGTTACCATTGGAAAGCTTAGGATTTTCGCTACACAATGGAGTCATCAATAACTGCAAACACCCTCTCCAAACCCCTCAAAAACTATTTTCAATTCAAGTTGTCGAGAAGTGCAGAAAACCTCCTCTGACAATTGTATTTTTGGAATTTCTACCAAATCACAATAGCTGTGTATAAACTAAAGGATATTTTGTTCCTTGGTCTATTAGGGACAAAAACCTCTTTCACTTTTGGAAAATTCATCTCTATTTGGTGAGAAACACATTTTAAATAAAAAATGTTCATGTGTGCACTTTAAACCCTAGAGAGCCCATAACTTGGAAAGGTAAAGCTATGATTTCTTGGAATTTGGCACTGCTTGGCAAGTGGAGAGGATGTAATATCAAGAAAAGGAAAAGAGAGGAATATAGAACGTATACATAATACCAAATAAGAATAAAATATGTAGAACTGGAAAAATGTCAGAATGCATCAAAAAATCATACATATGAGCAGAAATAGCTCAGCCATATCATTATGTATCAACAGAAAATGAATATACACAGTGCTCCAAAAAGGGATGCAGTCAAGCCATCTAAAGATGGTCGAAACAAATCTACTAAAAACTAGCACTAGAAAGTAAAAATTGTTGTTGTTGTAGGAAACTATTACTGGTCAGAAGACGATATATCTGCGATAGGCTTCTAGAGTGGTCAGAAAGACTTGGAATTTGAACCATGGACTCTACACAAAAAACCGAGAATAACCCATAAATGGTTTGGCCATATTTTGATTTTGAAATTTTGGCCCTTTTTGGGTTGCACACTACACCCCTACCGGGTGAGTTACGCACTACCTGGAGAAAAATGTTGATATGGGGCTGAAATAATGATATATTTTCTGCAATATAACCCCATTCATCACAATAAATGAAGGGCTGGTCCCTTCTCCCGATTTCCAATCTCAAAAATTGAGATCTAGCTCCTCCACTGAATATGTTGTTGCATGCACAACTGCTGGGAAATACTGCATTGTCTAGGAAGGCTAATGATGTAGCCTACTGATAGATAATACAATGTTGATCCTAGGCTACTAAATTGGTCCCCATAATGAAGGATTAATCCCTCACAAGATTCCAACCTGAGTTTCTTGGAACTTCCTCTTCTCCTCAAACCCTCACTGCAGAATTACGCAATTCCTCTAGGAAATGTTGCTAGATAGGAGAATAGATGGATGGCCTAGTGTCGGATATGTAAAGGAAACTCTCAGAAGAACACAATGAATCCACAGTGTGAAGGGTTGATCCCTCCACATGTTTCTCAGTTGAAGTACTTAGAATAACCTTCCTACTCTCAAACCGAAGTTCATGAATGTGTAATTCAGGTAGATGGAAGTGCATATGAGAGTGAATGAAAGTGGTATTGATAATCGGATGATGAATTCTACCCAAGAAAATCTTCCCAGAGTAGGCACTCAAAGTCCCCCATGCGTAAGGGTGGATTTACACTAAAAAAAACTAGGTGCTAAACAACTGAAGCGTGAAAGGAAATGTCTTACAACACTCTCCAATAAAAATCCAGACTGCCCTCCTTTGCTACTATTGGAACAGGGTCTCCTACAATGTTGCGAATTTGGTCCATTTTGTATATTTTTTATTACATTTAGTCTAACGTAGGGGTTTTTGGGTGGGTCAAAGCCCCTATTGCATTGTAAGCGGGTCAAGGGTAGACCAAAAGTCTGCAAACCACGGTTTGTGGACCATTGGATGTGTAGGCTAAAATAGTATAAATAGTTGAACCTTTTTGAGTCGATAGGCAGAGAAAGAATAGAGCTTGAATGGAGTCCGAATTGCTAGCTCCCGATTGGGTTGTTTTGGGTTAGGACTCCTGTTGGCTGTGTGCACGAAGATCCTCTATCCTGCTGTGTGCGTACCCTGCTAGCTTTGTGCGCAGGTGGTATTTGGGGAATGTATGAATATTTTGATATATAATATATGCGAAGTATTGTTGAACCTTCTATTGTTATCTAGATCTGTTTTGTTATGATTAATGTGAACTAAGATTATCTGATTAAGTTGCAAACTTGTCTATTTTATCTCTATGATATGAACGTCGTTTCATTTAGTATATTACTATGATAAGACTGAAATTGAACTTGTTGATTGCATCTTTGTTAATGAACGCAAACTATCTATGTTGACGTTACTGGCTACGATTATGCAGTTTTATGGTTATGATTGATGATGTGCACATAGATGTGAGCCTGCTAGAGTAGATCTAATAAGAACGATAGGTTGGTTACGTCTGGAACCCTGCGAATCACCCTTCTGTGTAGATTAGATAATTCCAGTCCTAAGTTATTTCATTTTCTCTCTAAGGGTGCAGAAACCTGCTTCCAACACCCTCCCATACTGCTTCAGGTGAGACTTTGACCTACATAAGCAGATCACTGCCAAAAGGGCCAGTAATATAGGGGTTTTTTGGCCAAGGTTCTTCAAGGGTTTCTGGGGTAACTTTCTAAAAACTATGTCGTTACTAATTAAGATCTTATTGTGAAAAAAGAGTATCCTATGTAGCCATACCAAGTAAATGAGCTCCGATCATAGAGAGGGTACAATGCGCAACGACAAGTACTACAGAACTAATCAAGAGGGGGATCGATCTGTCTATAGTCCAGTGACTAATTTCACTACGCATAGCCCTCCATGAACACCATATTCGAGTCCGCGCAGGGGCAAGAACTCACCACCGTGTAATATTCCAAAATTTGCAAGCAAAAAATTGGAATATTAATTTTTTCTTATATCATCTAGGAGGTGAATAAAATGGGTAAAAGGCCCATGAGTAGGAATCAAATCCCTCATAGTGTGAAAGGGATCAAGGGAGCATATTTATTTTGCACCTTCTAGTGTGAAAAGGGGCAAATGCATGAGGACAAGGTCAAGCTTAACAAAGTCAACAACGTTGCCTAAGAGGGTGTGGCTTGCTTGGGAAGATAGCGCAGTTTGAGAGGGAGAAAGATTCCTTGTGGAAGAAACCCTAATGTGTGGGGCCTAGGGAAAAGAGACATTCGCTTGCATAAAAGGAGGATGAGGCAGCCATATTGAGACCTTTTTTTATATGATTTTGGTTTGGAAGACTATTTGCATTCTTCGGCTGTTCAACTGAGTTTTAGTGTTGTTTAGCACGAGGGATTCCTGTTTATGATTTCACTTCATTTCTCCACATCTTGGATCAAGGCCAAATCCACTTCCATCAGTCACTATGTTATTTCTGCTGAAGTATAACATAGTGTTGCTGGGTGTTGTAGTGGAGGGTTCCACAACACCTTTCCTTGGCTCATATTTCATAGGAGGGAGCTCATATTCCTCCAGGAGGTTAGTGAAGGAGGTTTCAAAGCTTATCAACATATCTTGGCATCAGGCGAAACATCTCCCATCATCAACAACACAGTCCCTTCTCCAGAATGCATTATTTCAGTGAGTATCTGCAGTGGGGGTTTGCACCACTATCTTCGAGGGTGAGATCTTTAGTGTTAGGATCAGCCTATCAATTGAGATATCTGTTGGAGGAGGTCTATTTCAGATTATGCATCATCTTCATCCATCTCCTTCTATATTCTGAGTTGCAGCAGCTTCCCAGCAACTCCGACATTTTTGCAGATTTTCCGTTTGTACATATATTTCAGCCAATCCTCTTAAGGATTGTTGTATTGTTATTTTCAAGGGTTGAGAGCTTTATCCCCCACCTTTCTTGAGTTTATATTGCTATATCATTGTATTATCTATTATTATGCTGCAGTGTCTCCTATAAACTACGTTTTTATAACCTTTTCTAAATTTTGTGTAGCAGTGTTCTTCAGTTTCTAGTACATGTTCTGTCGAGGCTTCCATTGCCAAGCTTGAGTGATTGATTCCTCAAAGCATTGCACTCTATGCTGCTATATTATACATTGGTTGGCTACTTATATCATCATGAGTTCATGGCTATAAAATAATGGTGTTATTCCATTGTATGCTCATACATTGTTGCAGTCCTTTCATCGAGCATTTTCTGAATACAACTAGGTGTGGGAGACCTGTTTAACCCAACTAGAGGGATTTCTTTGGAGCCTCCTCTTGGATTTTGGACTTAGATACATAGATATAAGGAATCGAGGTCATGGTTTCAAATCCTGTAGTAGCCATTCCTGGAAAATGTGTTTTCCAGTGATGCCTTGCTAGCTATTCCAAATTTGGAATATTATAGTGGTATCAGAGCAACTTTCTTGGCTCATCCTGTGAGTCTCCGCTAGAGAGATCAGAATATTGAAGAGGATGGGTTTTATCTCATCATATTTCAGATCCATGAAGAACCTCCCCAAGGAGGAAAATAAAATAGAAGAGGAAGGCCCATGCACTTCCTATTCTCATCATGAAGGAGACAGAGAAAGAAGCAGGAAAAAGACTCCGTCTTCTCGAAGAGAAAAAGGGGATAAGCTCACAAAGCTTCTTCCTAAATATGTACATGATATTTATGAATATTTCAAGAAGATAAGGAGGGAGATGTATGACGGATCTGCAAAAGGGTTTGAGTGTAAAGAAAAATCTAGATTGACATACGAGGAGTGTGAGCATGCAACCACACCCTGTGGTACACAACGCAGTCACATGCCCAGGATCTCTAGAAGAGAGATGGAAAGAGGAGAAGAGGTTTCTACAAGCAGAACTCTTAGTGATTTCCTGAAAGAGTATGAGTCTCAAACTCAGAAATTTCGAGATTATGTCTATTTTTCAGATTTTTGGCAAGTTGAAGAGAAGAGAGCAGCATGATAAATTTCTTCTATCTACCTTTGAGGGGTCACCTGCATGTTCAGCCAAAGCTTGGGTGGAGGAGTTAAATACCTTCTTGCAGCACCACCAAATTCCTAAAGATGAAGCCATCAAATTTTTAGTGTTGCATATGAGAGGTAAGGCCTATGCTTGGTGGATCTTTGAATCCTTTTCTTTGAAAAATGCAAACACTGCATCTTATGTAAGTTTCACTAGGGCCTTAGTGAGAAGATTTGGTGGGAGGATTCATGAGACACACATGGAGGGGCTAAAAAAGGGAGCTCAAACAAAACCATTTCATGAAAACGCAATTCCACTTCAAAAAACCATAGAGGAGGCTAAAAACATGCACCATACCTTTCCGGAAGAAAGTCTTTCATCTTACACCTTTGAGCAAGGAAGTATGGAGATCTCTTTTTCAAAAAGGGATCCAATCATTGGGAGGTTTCCCATTCATGTTGCATAGATTGAGGGCAACAACGTTGTCTCATCTAGAGATTATCTAGTGCCTCATGTAGAGGAAGGAGGAGCTCTTGCTCGAAGTAGAGGTATTCTTACATCTTTGCAAGGAAGTCTCCAGGATCTCATGTGTGTAGATCAAGGCACAAATCATGTGCCATTGTTTAGGAGGTGTGGAACCATGGAGACACAAGAAGGAGCTAGGGAGAATACCCAAGATCATGAGATGAGGAGTACACATCCCTATTCATTTTTGGAGGTTGTTACACATAGGAGGGAGATTAGATTACGCAGTAAGAGCATGGGAATATTTGTCCATTCATATATCCAATCATTTCTTGACGATGATGTCTCTTTGCATGGATACATTTCACCAGGGAGACCTCTAGATCAGCAGAGGAGGATGGATGCTTCACATGTTGAGGTACCACTCATTGATTTCAGAGGAGTGGAGACCTTGGGAGAGATGGGTACAACGCCGAGAATCTTGGGTGGACTCAAGGAGGAGAGAAGCACTCTCTCAAAATCATTTTTAACCACTCACATTTCAGATTCTGCGCTATGGCAGAAGCAGGGGGGGAAGGATAACAACCTTCCAACTTTCATTTTTGACATGGGAGATGTCAAAGGAGATGGCAACCATGTGACAAACGTTCTTCATGATAGTTCATCAGCGTTGTCACTATGGAGGATAGATCCATATTGGAGCTCCCAGCTGTTGGTGGAGTATTCCAAGGATCTTCATGCTTGTAGGATATTGGATGACCAGTTGCATGAGGAGTATTCAGTCGGATATGGGGTCATCTACTATCATGGTAGGATCTTCTTATCTAGAGCTTCCAAGCTCAAGGAGAAGTTGCTACAAGCAACACATATGGATTTCCTTTTCAGCCACAAACATTCTATGAGAGCATACCACACCATCATGGAGGGGTACTTTTGGGAAGGCTTTGAGGAGTAAATATATCAACATATGAGGAGATGCATGAATCATGAGACATAACTCCTTAGAAGAGTTAGCACAACCACCTCTTTTCTCTTTGAGGATGAGAGGAGACTCATTTATGAGCCACTCCCTTTGTATGAGTGGAACATGTGGTAAGGGTATTCACTGTTGTTTACATGATTATTCATATAATGTATGTATATATCCCTTAACCATGTATGTGCAAGATGTTGCTCGAAGGAGGAGCATTCTTTCTTTTAGGCTTCATAGTCTACTTGACGCCATAAGCATGATTAATGACCATTCCCTAGGAGGACTTGGGGAAGAGGCATGTTATGGAGGACATGCTCATTTTACACCATGTATCATTCACTTCCTCCATACTTATGAGGAGATTGGAGTAGCAAGCAAGTGGTTGAGAGGCCACACATCTTATCAGTCTCTATTGCAGTTGAGGGTCAAGCTGCATTAGTTGCACTTAAGGGACCATTGTCCTTCTCACTTGTTACACATGGCAGCAATAATTATTCTCATTGTTTCTCCCTATGGTTCTATTGTCTCTATCTTTATGAGGAGCATGCTTGGGAGGAAGACACATTGGGTGAATGTGTCCTTTGAGGGAGAATCCTCCCAGACTTTTTGCACTACATGTTCTAAGAGGAACATGGGAGATGCTATGGCCACTAGAGCAACACATCTGTTTCCTTATGAGTTGAGCCATATGATGGATATGATGCCATATGATGATGACTTCCAACTCAACATATATGGGGATGTTTGGGCCAGCATGATTTGCAGCGTTGGAGGAGAGATCTTTGGAGATCTAGTCCTCATCTTGCCAGTTGAGGGAAACCTTATTGTAGCCCAGGAGAAACAGACACTCTACGCTTATCTTAAGTGGACAGATGGATAGCGTGGGGTAGGCTACATTGTCTACCATGTGTAGATTTTCATCTCACCTACTTTGCCGGAGCCAAAGGTGGAGGACAGTTTTTAGGAGTTGCCTAGTTGGGAGGTGACTCATTTTGCATGACTAATAGCTTGGGGATGGAGGGTCCATATGGGAGAGATAGTTCCCATTATATTCCAGATCCCATTCCTCAATGGGACCTCTAGACATCACTTTGCTATCCTTTGAGTATTTCACCTTTACATGATGATAGCTTGATAGATGATTTGCATGCTGAGGGGGAGCAATGTGGAGACTTGATTGATGAGATAACATCTCTTTCCTTGCAGGAGATCATCATACATGGATGCTACAAGGAGGGGAGGAGAAATAACTTAGTCCATCCTTGCACTTGCCTGAGGACAAGCAATCTTTGAGAGGGGAGGACTATAATATTCCAAAATTTGCATGCAGTAAATAGGAATATTAATTTTTTCTTATATCATCTAGGAGGTGAATAAAATGGGTAAAAGGCCCATGCATAGGAATAAAATCCCTCATAGTGTGAAAGGGATCAAGGGAGCAACCTTATTTTTCCTTCCAGTGTGAAAAGGGGCAATTGCATGAGGACAAGGTCAAGTTTTACCACGTCAACAGCGCTGCCTAAGAGGCTGTGGCTTGCTTGGGAAGAAAACACAATTTGAGAGGGAGAAAGATTCCTTGTGGAATAAACCCTAATTTCTGGGGTCCAGGGCAAAGAGACATTCACTTGCATAAAATGAGGATGAGGCAGCCATAGTGAGACATGTTTTTGTATATGATTTTGGTCTCGAAGACTATTTGCATTCTCCGACTATTCAGCTGAGTTGTAGTGATGTTTAGCACGAGGGATTCCTATTTAGGATTTCCTCTCCTTCTTGAGAGGTCTCTTGAAGGATTTCACTTCATTTCTCTAAATCTTGGCTCAAGTCCAAAGCCACTTCCATTAGTCACTGCATTATTTTTGCTGAAGTATAACATAGTGTTACTGGGTGTTGTAGTGGAGGGTTCCACAACACCTTTCCTTGGCTCATATTTCAGAGGAGGGAGCTCCTATTCCTCCGGGAGGTTAGTGAAGGAGGTTTTAGAGCTAATATTCATATCTTGGCATCAGGCCACATATCTCCCATCATCAACAGTGCAGTCCCTTCTCCAGACTGCGTTATTTGAGTGAGTATCTGCTGTGGGGGTTTGCATCACTATCTTGGAGGGTGAGATCTTCAGTGTTAGGATCAGCCTATCACTTGAGAGATCTACTGGAGGAGGTCTATTTCAGATTGTGCATCATCTTCAACCATCATTTACATCAGAAATAAAATGAAAATGATTATGTACAAAATATTTTTTCTTAATCATCAACAAAGTCAAATTTTGACTTGCATTGACAAACCTTTTCAATTTCCCTGCACTCACTAAAGAAGATTCTAGCTTCTTCTCATGTGCTCTCACAATAAACTCCTTTCCATCCTTGAATATATGATACTTTTTCTCATGGCGATCGAAGGTTGTTTTCTTGTCATATAAGTAAGGAATACCCAACACCACACTTATAATGTTTAGCAATACCACATCTAATTCAACCATGTCAACATAATGATATGTTATGGTGAAGCGCAACATGCACTTCCTTGAAACTTTTAAATTAGCATCCTTGCAAATCCATCCAAGTGGATGTGGCTTTGGATGTGGAATGGTCTGAGGCTTCAGCTTCTTGACTAAGTCTTCCTAGATGAGATTCACTTGTGACCCACTGTAAAATAGTGTGTCTATCTTTGTATGTTTTGAAATGATCCTCACATGAAACAACTATATCCTTATGTCTTCATTTGGAGCATCTATGTGACAGTTTAAAGTTCTAGAATTGGGATTTGTTTCATTTACAATCTCTTTCCCCTTTATTTTCTTTAGTGACAAAGCTATGCTTTTAGTTTCATCTCCTGATTTAGACCCTAAGTCTTGTTCAGATATTGCAACCGTCTTGCCCTTTTCTTTGGCCTTATCCTTGGTTTTAAATTTTTCTGGTTTCAATTCTGGATGAAGTTTCCAGTAATAGTCTTCATCATGGCTTGTTTTGGAATAGTTTTTACAAAATAATTTTCCCTTCTCTTTCCTGGAGTTTGCATTTCTCTTTTTCCCTTTTGTTTTAAATTCACTATCCTCATTCCCATGAAAATATTGTTTACCTCCAGCCTCTAAATCCATGGCTTGGACAACAAACCTCGTTTAGACTAGTAGGATTGAACATAAGAATAGTATGTATAAGATAGTTGTGTAAACCACCTATATATGTCAGCAAAGTCTCTTGGGTATGAAAATCAATTCCTAACAAAAGAGCCCTTCGTCTAAACTCTTGAGTGTAATCTTGTAAATTTTGTCCCTTAAGTTGTCCAAAACTTTGCCAATTCATGGAAGCCTTTTGTAAACGAGCTAATGGATAAAATGGTTGCTTAATTGCAATAATAAAATAAGCCCATGATAAAGTGATATTACCATGTTTTTTAATTTCATACTTGGTTTTTGCTTCCCACCATACCAATGCTACTCCTTCCATTCTCAAAGAGGCTAACTAAATCTTGGTGTTGTCTTCATGAAGGTTTTGTATCCTCAAATAAACTTCCAATTGTCTTATCCAATTGTCAAGTTTTTCTTCATTGACTTCACCATTAAACATAGGTAACTCAAACTTAACATCAAGCTTTAAAAATGGAATTTTACCAGTGTTTTTGGACTTGTGATATTGATTCACCGAAGTAGAGGATGGCGATGTAGAGGAAGAGGATGAATATGGGGATGGTGGATCACCATTTCCTCCATGTCCTTTCTTTGACTTGTCGTCACTTTTTTTTACTCCTGAAGAACCCTCTCCTTCCTTGTGATGTTTGGACCCTTCTCCTTCAAGCCTTTCATTCATTTCTTGGTAGTGTATCCTCACCATCTCAGTCATGTCCAGGAATTCCTTTCTGAACACCCATTCTTCTTCTTTGGGATCAATGTCTTCAGGAAATTCTCCTTCTCTTAAAGACATGCTTAAGGAATTTTAGCTTCTCTTCAAGGTGAAATAGAAGGTGGAGATAATGGCACTCTGGCCCTCCTTGGTTGAGGATTACTTTGAGCTCTAACCAATTGTCCTTCTCCTCTCTTGAGCTTAAGCCTAGTAAACATAAAAACTTGCAAACAGTCAAATATATATTTGCACAAAAACGAATTCTCAAATCTTGAGCTCTGATACCAACTTGATATCAAATGGAACTATTTGTAATGCTATGCAAAGTATCCATTCCGATATAATTTAGTGTGCAAAGTGTTCTCCATGAGTTGCAGGTTAAACAAAGTAGTTTTGGTTTGTTTCTGATTTTTATGTGTGAGGATTTGTTAATCCAATTTATTGTTTAACATATCACAACAGAAATACACAACAAGTAAAATTCACCATAACATAACACAACAAATTGTTGAGGCAGTTCACCCATCCTGGGTTATATCTGTTGGTCCAAGGCTCCCCAATGGCATGTTCATGCTCTATTAATTTTCTGAAAATGGTTACACAGGTAAAAATATGCCTAAACAGGGAAAACCAACTATAAATTTGACTTCAAAAGATAGAAAATAGCTATAAATGGCTTTTGTTTCACCTTAAATAGTGAAATACAACCCAGTACAATGCCGTCTCCATGATGGCACCATCATCTTCCCTGAAGAAAAATATGTTGTAGATCACCTCTGTTCGGTCTAAAACTTGTCCCAAACTGCTCAGAATGCTGAATAAACCCAAAATTAACTAAAGTTTCATCCAATTTCATTCAATATTGAGGGAGTTATGGCAAAAACAAATTTGTCCCAATATCCCTAAACAAACTCCACAAAATGTGGAGAAACTGAAGTTAACTAGAGTTAAGTTTGGAGAAATTCCCCAAATTTGGGCAAACCCTCCAGATCCAGCAGAACCGCTAACTGTGTCAATAAATGTCAGTATGGGCGGGGTGACATGTGACCTCCGCCAAATCCGCTGTTGTAATTGCAACCAGAACTGTTTAGAAAAAAAACGTTGTTTACAAACTGTGACATTTATTATTAATTGAGTTGTCACATAATTTTGGTTAACTAACCACCATACAATATTCCACCGTAACAATAAACCGTGGCATAAAATTTCTTGAACATGGTCAAATGGACCTTTGCTAACCGTGTTTTAAACAACTTCGGAGTTGTGAAGCCCCAGTCAAGTGAAGTGTGGTTGTATGGTGTAGGGCTAGCCCTAAGGGGCTAGGTATTTAATTTCCACCCATTGATAATTTAAACAATAAATATGTGTGCTGCCCCTTATTAGTTAAGAACTATGAAGCAACCCGGTAGGTCGGACCACCCAGCTGGCAGCGGGGAGACGAGGGTTCGAATCATGTCGACTTACAACTCTTTTACATAGCCAAATTCTCCATAATCTAGGGCCACGTGGCAGCCTTTGGGCCTGCCTAGAATATTCCGAGGAATATTCTTGGAATCTTCCTTGGAATATTCTTTTTTTAATTTTTCCAAATTCAAAAGTCAAACTTGGTCAACTGAAAAATGGAGTTTACTGGCAATTTCAAAGCTTCATAAGTTTCAGATACGACCTCGGTTTTAACAAGTAATTTTAATTTAACAAAAAATTATAGATCGTGCAACATTACTTTACATGTCAAATGTACTTCAACCATCCAAAACATGAATTTTAAAAACTTTTTGATATAATATCAAAACATTACTTCACATGTCATGCCAATTGTAGTTCAACTATCCAATAAAAACATTTAACATTATATCACATGTCAAATGTAGATCAACCATCCAAACTTACCTTTTTTAATTTAACAAAAAATTATAGATCACAACATTACTTCACATGCCAAATGTACTTCCTCCATACAAAACTTGAGTTTTAAAAACCTTTTGATTATAGATCAAAACATTACTTCACATGTCATGCCAATTGTAGTTCAACTATCCAATAAAAACATTTAACATTATATCACATCTGCCAAATGTAGATCAACCATCCAAAACTTAACTTTTAATTTAACAAAAAATTATAGATCACAACATTACCTCACATGCCAAATGTACTTCAACCATCAGAAACTTGAGTTTTAAAAACTTTTTGATTATATCACAACATTAATTCACATGCCATGCCAATTGTAGTTCAACTATCCAATAAAAACATTTAACACTATATCACATGCCAAATGTAGATTGAAACCATCCAAAAATTAAACTGTAATTTAACAAAAAATTATAGATCACAACATTACTTCACATGCCAAAAATTAAGTTTTAAAACCAAACAAATTATACAACAACATTACTTCAAATTCACATGCCAAAATTACTTCATCCATCCAAAACTTAACTTTTAAAAACAAAACAAATTATATCAACACAATAAAATATATGTCCAAAAATTGTAGATCTCACAAGTATCAAGTATCAAGCTATATATATATATATATATATATATTCAACTATGCATATAGATAATATATATAAAAAAGTAAATTTAAGACTAGAAATCACATCCATCAAATACAGATGGATGTAGTGTCTTTCCTAACAGAGTCTCAATCCGCGCACTATCATGTGAAGCGTGGGGAACCTGTACACAATGCACGTACAAATATTAAAACTTGATGTTTTAAAAATGAGTAAGAATATATAGAGCTTCATGTAAAATACAAAATATAAAAAAAAACATCATGCAATACCTCATGAGGTTCCCTCTCCATTTCTTGCTCACCTACTACAACTTTCCCCATGAAAATGCACATGTATATATAAACTTATTTTTAACAATATTAAAAAAAAGTTAGACAACTTGTTCAAATGGTTGAAATGGTGTGGATGTTCCTATATCCATTGCTAGAGTTCGTGGATTAAATAAATCTTGTATAGAAACCTAAAATTCAAAATTTTAAAAGTATAAAATAAATCAAGATCAAAATCTCAATTTATAATAAAAATTTTAAACTTTGAAATTTCTAAAATTATAACTTTTAAAAAAACATATATATTTAAAAGTGAAAAATTGAATACTTCTGTAGGTGAATTTGGGACATCTCCTAACAGAGGCTCCAAAAGAAAATCTCCAAAAACCTAAAATTCAAAAGAAAATAACTCAAGGTATAGATATATCTCATTTTTTAATGGAACTTTTTGAGGTGGAATATATATAAATTAAAAACATAAATTTTAAAATTGAAAATTTGTCCATACTTGTTGTCGATCTCGCACATCTCCTAAGGAAGTAGAAGGTACATCTCCAAAGGAAGAAGAAGGTACCTCCATCCCAATAACATCGGACACAATCAGAATCTATTAAAACATTTTATTATTATATACATGTACATGTACATGTGTCCACAATTATTTATTTTAAAAATATCACTTAAAAAACACTAACATTTGTCAACATATCTTGATGGTGAGGCCCATCTTGATTGTTTGAACCAGAGTCTCCGACCGTGATATTAACATTTTCGTCATTCATCATGTGTGACAAATGAAAATGGTTTTTTAACATATAATGATACATTTTTGTTAGATTAATGTACAGACAAATAAACATATACATATACATGTGTATTTATTACAAATTGTACATGTATGTGTTAAAAAAATTGAACCCTAGTGTAATGTTCCAAATTTTATGGAACATTAATTTTTGTTAAGGAGATGAATAAAATGGGTAGGGGACCCATTCCTTGCATGGTTAGAGGATAAAAATCCTGTAAATATGAAAGGGGATCATATTAGAGCTGGATTTCACACCTCCATGTGTGAAAAGAGGCTTTTGCATACATTCCTAGCCAAGGTTGACCAAGTCAAACTGCGTTGGCATGAGTTGGAAAGCACTATGTGGGAAAAGGTAGCAGGGAAGATTCTAGATGGAGGAAACCCTAATTTGAAGTAGGGCCCATGGAGGGAAGGCTCAATTTTTAAAAGAGGAGCAAGGAATCCATTGTACACATCTTTGATTGTTTTACATTTGAGTCTTGAAGACTTGTTACTTCCTCTTGTTGTTCAGGAGAGCTGCAGTGCCTTCGGGCACGAGGGAGTCCTGTTTAGGAATTCCTCTCCTTCTTGAGTAGCTCATGAAGGATTTCACTCATCCTCCATATTCAGGCATTCAGTCCATGAGCTTCAGTCGTCTACATCAGCACAGTTTCTATAGCAGAGATTGTGCAGTGTTGCTGGGTGTTGCTGGGGAGGTTTCCACATACCATCTAGAGCTAGTTTTTCAGTGGAGAGAGGTTATATCCATTGGGAGGTTAGGAAAGGAGGGTTATGAGCAGATCCCATCATCTTGGGCATCAATCCAACCAAATTCCATCATTGGCATCACAGTCCCTCTCTTGGACAACGTTTTTCTGAGTGAGTATTTGCTGTGAGGGATTAGCATATTTTGGAGGGGAAGTCTTGGGTGAAAGGCTCAGCCTTTCACTTCAGATTTTCATTGGAGAATGGCTCTTCATCTACAACAGCTATTTCAGCCTTCTCCATCCATTTCCAGCTCTTGAGTTGTAGCAGCTACTGCAACTCCGTCATTTTTGTATTATAGTATTTCTGCATAGATTTCAACCAATCCTCTTAAAGGATTGATGATATGTATTTTCAGTGGTTGAGATCTTGCTCCCTCTTCTTATTTGAGCTCATATTGTCATATATTTGTATGTTCATCATTTATGCAGCATTTCCTCTCTATAACTGTGCAGTCATGGCCTAGGGCTTTATTGATGCAACTATGTATTTCACATTTTCATGTACAGGTTTGTTGAGGCTTGTTGTGCATTTCTTGAGTTACCATTTCCTCAAGAAGATGTATATTTCATGCTGCTATGTTCTAATATGATGGCCATTATATTCTCATTCATTTCATGTGTATAATGAATCACTGCTATTTTCCATTTGGTGTATTTGTTATTACTGTAGCTGCAATATTGGGAGTTTCCCAATCTTGTTGTATTTCCCTATTAGGGATATTGTCCATTGACAATCACTCTATAGATAGAGTCTGCTAGTGGGCCAAGTAGCCTCTGGAGCTCATCCTTTGTTCAAAGGTGACAAATCCAGTAAATGCCTCTGCAGTCTATATTTGGAATAGATTTATCTTGTCATTTGACAATGTTTCTGAAAAAGGAACATTACAGTGGTATCAGAGCATCGAACTGGCATAGCTTGTGAGTTCGATTTTAGAGGAGAATGATGAAGAAAATGAGCCTAACCTCATCTAATTTTGAAATAAAGAAGAGCATGGGAGATGCTTGGATTTCTAGATCTTAAGCAAGTACATGGGTGACTATAAACCTCATTCTTAAGCATTCAGGGGAGCTACATCGTTCTCATAGTCTATTCAGTAGATGGAGGAGAGAAGGCCCTGTGGAAGAGGATAAATCAGAGGCAATAGGTTTCTATATCTACATTTGATGGGGTTACTTCAGCTAGAGCTTGGGAGAAGAAGCTGGAGGCATTTTTATTACTGCATCCAGTGGTAGGGAATGAAGCAGTGGAGATGGAAGCACTGCACATGGAGGAGGAAACATCTGTTTGGTGGTTCAAACCCTTGGCCCATTCAAGGGTGAGTCATTTTGCAGTGTTTGTTGAAAGGTTGATCCAAACCTTTGATGGAGAAATAAAAAAGGAAGAGAAGCTCACACCACCATGGGAGGAGGATTGCACCAATGCTGCTACATCTTTGGAGGAGTAGCCTTCTACATCTATGGACGAGGAAGCCATTGCATTAGAAGAGAAATCCATTGTAGCCACCCAAGAAGGTCCCAAGATCCACCAAGGTATGATTAAAGTTCCACTTTCTATTTCAACAAATAATCTTAAGGATAGTGGAATTTAATATGAAGAGGTCCAAGGATCAAATCACATGGACACTTTAGGGCCTCATGTTTGCACTGCGATGTGCAAAGGGTTCAAGGAGGAGAAGAACCCTCATCCCAATACATCCTTGATGATTTTCATTCGGCCTTCAAGGTGGGAGTGTAAACTTTTGGAGGATGAAATAAACCATGACACCTCCATGGAGAGTCATGAAACAATTTGTGAACTGGAGGAAGAGACAACTACTACATCATTGGAGGAACCAGCAGCACTGTTGAACATGGGTGGAGAGGAGTCATCACCTCCATCAAATTTGGATCCTCATGGGTCCAGCATAGTCATGGGAAAGAGGCCTTCCCTAAGGGGTCTCCAAGGAGCTGCATTTCAAACTGTCATGAAATGAAAAGAGAAGGATGGTAGCCCTCATGGGAGGAGTACCAAAAAGGATGGAAAAGAGATGGCAGGATACTTGCATCATTGAGCAGCATAGAGTATGGATGCATGATGCTGATTTGATGCTCATATCATTCATTGTGTCTTCATCACATTAGTTGTATGATGGAAGTATGGGAGGGTAGCAAAAAATTTTTTTTCTTTGCTTGGGAGAGCAAGGGAAGAATTGCTCTCATACTTTGCATGATATTGCAGGAGGAGGAGATGGAATTATCTCCTTGGACTTTGATGATAGAGAGGTACTTCCACCTTGGGAGGGGCTTCTTATGTATTGCATCATTATGAGAGATATATTTGACAAAAATCATGTCAAAGAATGGAGCTTGGTATTGATGGGAGCCTATGCGTATATGCCAACAACGTTGTCTCTTTGGGGCAGAGACCTATGGATGAAGTGTGCCCGGCGGAAGTGTGGTGGATCCATAACCCACAATTCCCAGGAACATTTCATATTTTTTGCAATTTATGGATAAAGAGGAGGTGGATAAGGTAGCCATATATTACTATGCTACATTCTTCTTGACTTGGATGCCCAAGCATGAGAAGAAGGATCTTCTTGCAGCACCTAGTTCATTCCTCTTCGTGGGAGCATGCCAAACAACTATGGAGGGTTCATTCATGGATCCATACATCATCTTACTCCTGGTATATGGTAAGAGATCTATTTTTACATTGGCTGATTTGTATACTCTTATCATCACTTTGCAATGCATGGCTCTACAAGAGGGCAAGTGATCCGGATTTTATGCAGGAACGCAACAGAATACAGATATAACCATAGATACAGAGATGCAGCGGAAATAATGCTTCATTTTATTAATAAAATAATGACTGCAATAAGCTTACAAACATAATGGAAATAAGCTAGGGCACTGGTAGCGTATCTCTGAGAAGAGATGTAGCGTACGCAGGCCTCTGAACTGTGTTACATTGAGGCTCGCAGGCCTATTACAGACATAATGGAAATAGATGAGCTAGGGTACTGGTAGCGTATCCCTGAGAAGAGATGTGGTGGCTACCAGCCCCTGAACTGTGTTACAATGCAGACATGATGGAGATGTGGCGAGCTAGGGCACTGGTAGCGCTTATCTCTGAGAAGAGATGTATCGGCTCCCAGCCCCCTGAACTGTGTTACAATGAGGCTCGAGGGCCTATTTATTGTTGAGAAACAATGTAGAATCCGAAACGTCCAAAACCCTAACCGCAGGAGATGAAGCGCCAAAACTGTGGGCGTCCGTTTGGGTAAATTGGTGGTTCAACTTCCCGGGGGCGTAACTTGGGCATCCGATCTCCGTTTGATGCGCACAATAGCTCGTTAGAAAGATCTATCCGAGGAGTACAATTTTTGAACGAGCAACATTGGTCCATGGACCCATGTTGCTCTCCACTTTCCCAAAAAATGTCGTTTAGGGCCTCAAAACGGCTCTGGAAGTTTAAGACCCGAAAAACTGCTAAAAATAGTAAGTTGTGCCGAAACTTACAAACTGAAATAACTGATGGTGGGGGTTCAAATGGACTCGATGGGTGGCCACCAATATCCACCTGGATTATTAATGCCCCAAAACGGCTCCAGGTGTGCAGGACCCGAAAACCTGCTATAAATAGTAAGCTGTGCTGAAGCTGAAAAACTGAAAGAATTGATGCTGCGGGTCCAAATGGAATAGGTGGGAGGCCACCGATATCCACCTGGATCATTCCTCCCTCCTTAGGAAAGCAATGGTCTCCATTGCGTTAAGTTCCTCCATGGGGGGGGGGGGGGAATTTTGCTGAACTTGGTGTTGGCAGCCGTGCTGGATGTAGATGTCCCACCGCTGGGCAGCCATTGAAGGATCTGAAAAAAAAATTGTCCATCATCGCGTTCCTCTGTTTCTCGAGGGCATCCTCGAGCAAGATTTTGACAGGACCTCCTGCTCCCTCGTCTTTCTTTCCTTCCGCCATGGGGGGGTCGTCGGGGTTGTGAGGTTGAACTCCTTATACCCTGGCCGCATTGGGGACATGAAGAGAAAACAGAGAAAGAGCAGACCCGCTCTGATACCACTGATCCGGATTTATGCAGGAACGCAACAGAATAAACATATAACCATAAAGACAGAGATGCAGCGGAAATAATGCTTCATTTTGACACGTCAATGACCGCAATAAGCTTACAAACATAATAAAAATGTCAGGGTACCGTAAAGCATCTCCGAGAAGAGATGCTTTACTGTGCCCTTAAACTCGGTGTTGTTACTGAAGTCGCAGCTCATTAAGTGCATATACACAGAAACAGATGAGCTAGGCACCGGCAGCTGCATCCCCGAGAAGAGATGTGGTGCCACCACTTCCGAACCGTGCTGGGCCTACGTACATAATGGAGAGTGCGCACAGCTGTATACCGGTCGCGCTTATCTCTCGAGAAGAGACGGTGGCTCTGCCTCCCGAAATTTCTAAACTGTCTTAAAATGAGGCTCGAGGGCCTATTTATTGTTGAGAAACAATGTAGAATCCGAAACGTCCAAAACCCTAACCGTAGGAGATGAAGCGCCAAAACTGTGGGCCCCGGTTGGGTAAATTGGTGGTTCAACTTCCCGGGGACGTAACTTTGGCATCCGATCACGGACGCGCACAATAGCTCGTTAGAAATATCTAACTGGTGACTATAGTCAAGCCGAAACTATCTGATCAAGAATTTGATACGCTTTTCATACCCAAAAACGTCGTTTAGGGCCTCAAAACGGCTCCGGAAGTTCAGGACCCGAAAAACTGCTAAAAATAGTAAGTTATGCCGAAACTGAAAAACTGAAAGAGACAATGGTGGGGGGCCAAGTGGAATAGGTGGGTGGCCACCAATATCCACCTGGATTATTAATGCCCCAAAACGGCTCCGGGTGTGCAGGACCCGAAAACCTGCTATAAATAGTAAGCTGTGCTGAAGCTGAAAAACTGAAAGAATTAATGCTGCGGGTCCAAATGGAATAGGTGGGAGGCCACCGATATCCACCTGGATCAGCAAGCTTATTAGATTGCTCCATGGGCAAAATTGGACAAAATTGTATGATGGAGACAACCATCCTTTATATGGCCTTGGGAAAGTGTTTTATTTCATGTATGATGAGTTAATATGCTCAGCCATTTTCTATTTATCAGTAGCTATCATGACATACATATCTATTCATGTAACACAAAACAACTTGCCATGTGATTTTCTAAAGTAGCAGTTTGTAAAACTACGCTGCCACCTTTGGGAAAACTGTTGGTACATTCTTACAACACATGAAACCTTCAGCATTTTCCTCATTGTATTGCTGATCATGAATTCCTCTATGATATGGATCAGATTTGTATAAGAAGCATGATTATGAGAAAGGCACATGAGTTGGATGTGTCTTTGAGTGAGAAAAACTCTCACATTTTCTGCGGTGCATGTTCTAAAGGGAACGTGAGAGGAGGCATGGCTACAGCCACATATTCACTTAATTGTGGGGTAAGCCATGGGCTTGGTGATGTTATCCATCCATTGTATGTATATGGGCAGGTGTTTGACCTTATATTGCTGATTCACTCATCTATTTACTATTCAATAGTAGAGGTGATATTTTCTGTACAATGCTTGCCATGCTCTTTTCTGCAGCTACAGTGGGTGAGATTGAGTTGTAACCCTATGAGGAATTGTTTTCATTTTTCTGCACATGGTATAACCTAATAAAAAATGTCATGGGGGCATTATATGGTGATCTTGTCCCATTCATCATAGATGACATGTCTCGGGCCGACTGATTTTTCATTGATGGAGGAGAGATTCTTGGGGAATTACTTTTCATTTTTCCATTTGAGGGCAATATATTTGCAACCTAGGATCATAATACACTCCACACTTGTCATGAGTGGGAGAGAGGACAGCATGGGGTAAGTTATATCACTTTTCATGAGCATATTGTCAGCCCACCTTCATTTCCGGAGCTCAAGGTGGAGGGAGATTTTCCATGAGTTGTCTTGTTGACAGGAAACTTATTTTTTATGATTGATGGCTTGGGGATGAAAGATTAATATGGGGGATGATAATTCCCATTATATATCAGATCCCATGCCTCAAGGAGGCCCTTGGATAGCTCTTAGTTCCTTCCTGGATATTTGTTTCTACATGATAGCTATTTGGGAATGTTCACCCCAAGGCTAGATTGCATTTGTTGAAGGGACAATTTGGAGATTTGATTGTTGATATGGAATCCTTTTCTTGAGGATATCATCACACAGGGATGATATAAGAGGAAGGGCAGAAATAAACTTAGTTAATCCTTACAATTTCTTGAGGGCAAGCAATATTTTGAGAGGGGAGGACTGTAATGTTCCAAATTTTATGGAACATTAATTTCTGTTAAGGAGATGAATAAAATTGGTAGGGGTCCCATTCCTTGCATGGTTAGAGAAAAAAAATCCTCTAAATATGAAAGGGGATCATATTATAATTGGATTTCACACCTCCACGTGTGAAAAGAGGTTTTGCATACATGCATGGCCAAGGTTGACCAAGTCAAACTACATTGGCATGAGTTGGAAAGCACCATGTGGGACAATGTAGGAGGGAAGATTCTCGATGGAGGAAACCATAATTAGAATTAGGGCCCATGGAGGGAAGGATCATTGTTTAAAAGAAGAGAAAGGCAGCCATTCTACACATCTTTGATCATTTTACATTTGAGTCTTGAAGACTTGTTGCTGCCTCTTGCTATTCAACAGAGTTGCAGTGCCTTTGTGCACGAGGGAGTCTTGTTTATGAATTCCTCTCCTTCTTGAGTAGCTCATGAAGGATTTCACTCATCCTCCATATTCAGGCATTCAGGCCATGAGCTTCAGTCATCCACATCAGCGTAGTTTCTACAACAGAGATTGTGCAGTGTTGCTGGGTGTTGCTGGGGAGGTTTCCACATACCATCTGGAGATATTTCTTCAGTGGAGAGAGGTTCTATCCATTGGGAGGTCAGAAAAGGAGGTTTATGAGAAGATCCCATCATATTTGGCATCAGGCCAACCACATTCCATCATTGGTAGTGCAGTCCCTCTGTTAGACAGCATTTTTCTGAGTGAGTATTTGCTGTGAGGGGTTAGCAGATTTTGGAGGGGAAGTCTTGGGTGAAAGGATCAGCCTTTCACTTCATATTTTCATTGGATAAGGGATCTTCATCTACAACATCTATTTCAGCCTTCTCCATCCATTTCCAGCTCTTGAGTTGTAGCAGCTACTACAACTCTGGCATTTTTGTATTATAGTATTTCTACATAGATTTTAGCCAATCCTCTTAAAGGATTGATGATATATATTTTCAGGGGTTGAGATCTTGCTCCCCCTTCTTATTTGAGCTCATATTGTCATATATTTTTATGTTCATCATTTATGTAGCAGTTCCTCTCTATAACTGCGCAGTCATGGCCTAGGGCTTTATTCATGCAGCTATCTATTTCACATTTTCATGTATAGGTTTCTTGAGGCTTATTGTGCCTTTCTTGAGTGATCATTTACTCAAGAAGATGTATATTTGATGCTGCTATGTTCTAATATGATGGCCATTATATTCTCCAGCATTTCATGTGTATAATGAATCACTGTTATTTTCCATTTGGTGTATTTGTTATTACTAAAGCTGCAATATTGGGAGTTTCCCAATCTTGTTGTATTTCCCTATTGGGGATATTTTCCATTGAAAATCACTCTATAGACAGAGTCGTCTAGTGGGCCCAGTAGCCTCTGGAGCTCATCCTTTGTTCAAAGGTGAAAAATCTAGTAAATGCCCCTGCAGTCTATCTCTGGAATAGATTTTCCTTCTCATTTGACAATGTTTCTGAAAAAGGAACATTACACCTAGCCATTAACACATACCATTCCCGTGCCCTCTTCCTCATGAAGAATTAGATCTTTCCAACCATTTAGACAATTCTTTGCATATATTTTGAGATGTTAAACACTCATTTTGTCAATCTCTTCATCTGTAAAATACAAAAAATTGGCATGTGCATTCTCACGTGCACTTTGTAAATTTAGGAAAACATCAACTGCACCCAATCCACTTTGAACATTGTCGATGATGGCATCCCTTGCTTCTCAACTAATTTTAGAAGTGGCATCCATCTCTGACTGCAATGTTTTGACCCAAAAAGGTCGACTAACCAATGGTAGCTCTAGACAAGGCAAATCAACATCACGGCTAGAACCCCGACGGTCACATAACCAACCTTTCCCAGGACCAAAAGATTCAAAAGGAAGGTCGTTGTAATTGGGTTTCATTTCCAAAAAGAATTCTGCATAAAATAATTTTGCAAAACAAAGAGGAACCTCATCCTTCCATTGGGGTCTTCCATAGGCCCCAAGGTGCCTATCATACAAATAGTGAGCTATATTAGGGTGCTTGAAATATTTCACCTTCAGCATCTTTCTTTTTAGCCCTTCTTTGAAATTGAACATTGACTTCGCATTTTTTTTTGTAACTCTTTGTTTTACATTCTCACATTTATCGGGACCCATTACTGTTTCTTTTTTTTTCTCATGGCTTCTACAAATTTATCAGTCGTTGGCCCAAGATTTCGGTACATGGCTACTAGTTCGCCTAAAGAATGTGTAACTATTTCAAGGATTTTTCGACTCTCAGTAGGTACAGTCAAAGCCACGAGATCTCTCTGCAATTTTGCATGAAGTTTTTGAAACCTTTCTAAGGTGCATTGTGCCATGTTTCTTTCCCATGGTATATCATAAATATCAGCTGGATAAGTCATGGTGGGTGGACAACCTTCTTCTTGAATGTAGCGTTCTGCCCTGGGCCTTTTTTGACCAATATTTGGAGCATTTTCACCCTCTCCATCAATATATAAATTTTTAATATTAGAAAAAACATATATAAACAAATTTATACAAATTGAATGAAAAAAATATTGAAATTGATGGCAACCTCGACGTGGTTGGCTAGCATCTTCCCCACCCTGAAACTGTTGAGAACCAGAACGACCCTGCTGAGAACCAGCACCCCCAGCCGTTGATTGGCCTCGGGGGGAATAAATATCACCACCTTCACGCAACATGCTAGCACTTATTGATGGCCCTCTAAGGGGATTTTGAACCACCACCAACCTCTCGAGATGAGATAGAAGCTTCATAAAAAATATGAAATTATAATCAATTTAAAAATACGTTCATACATATAAATACACACGTACATATTCATTGATTAAATTGCGTTCAAACCATACCACGACTTGATGAACCATGGGCATGCTCCATGGATGGAGTAGAGACCCTTATCGTCTTATTAGCTACTAAAAAATAAAGAATGAAACTTACTGGTTCAACTAATTTAACTCACAAAGTTGATAAAAAATCAATTCCATATGTACACACATGTATGGAGATTTAATATTATATATAAATACCATGAACATCACTCGATCCTTGATCCTCCCCTCTCATAGAGATATGGGATTCTGTTGATATTCTTCGTTCATCCTCCATGATATATATATCTATAGTGGACATTTACAATTATTTTTTTAAATGACTAATTTAAAATAAATTCAAAATAAATTTCAGAAAATTACTGTATTTTAGTATACACAAATTATGTAAAACACAATTTTCAAAGCACTAATTGATGTGTGAAACTCAATTTAAGCAATAAAATATTATAAAAATGATAAGTTCACCAAATTTCACTTTACATGGTGGGAGCACACTTGGTATAAAATTGAAAAAAACACATTCTCATTAAAAAAGAAGTGAAACTCCATTTAAACAAAAATTTGTTGAAGTCCCACATTTTAATTTTATAAAAATGTGAAGTTTACCACTTGTTGCAAATGTGAAGTTCACCAAGTTGCGCTTTACATGGTGTGGTGGGAGCACACTTGGTATATAATTGAAAAAAAACACATGGTCAATAAAAAAGACGCATTTAGAAGTACACAAAACACACATATCCAAGATATCTTACAATGTCCACGAATAAATTTTGAAGGAGAGCGTCTCAACAATAATTCATCTTTGAGAGATGAATCTTGAATTTTTGAAGAAGAGCGTCTCAAAACTAATTCATCTTTGAGAGATGGATCTTGAATTTTTAAAGAAGAGCATCTCGAAATGAACTCATCTTTGAGAGATGAATCTTGCATTGGCATTGCCTCGTATAATTCTAATTCATCTATTAATAATTCATCTTTGATAGATGAATCATGAATTTGTATTTCCCCACACAATAGATCAACAGACATCTTATTCACATTTGTACAATGCCTTATACTAAAAAATTGAAATTGGCTAACAATATTGTTTGCTATTCCATCCAGTTCTTTTAGCCTCTTCTTCTTAACTAGGTACACACCATTCATCTGGTTGCATACAAGTTCAGAATTGGTGAAAACTACAATTCCATTTGATCCATACTCCATAGTTGTTCTCAAGCCTTCTATCAATCCAATATAATATGCTTCATTGTTTGTTGTTCTTCCTGATATAATCATTTTCCTTTGGATGACTTTGCTAGTCGCAATATTGGAAAGCACATATGTAATCATTATTTCCCTAGATTGGGATAGCAAGAAACCTCTATGCATAATTTCCATTTTTCAACCATATTTAATGGTTTTCTTATCCCTAAAAAAAAAAAAATTCAATAAAAATATATACATTAAATTGACATTTATTGCAAATGCATGGGAGAAAAGACACAAGATCATGAGATAAATGACATGTGCATGGTTTATCTTATGGTAGAATTCACATCTAGAATTAATGGTAGGAAGCCTTTAGTTTATGGGAGAAATGACACATGTACACAATTTACCTTAAAGTGGTTGCGTTTTATGGATATTAAAATGAAGAACTTCTATTTAGATCTATTCCAGAGATTGACTTTAAGGGCATTTACTAGATATGTCACCTTTCATAAAAGATGAGATCTAGAGGCTACCTGGCCCTTTACAAACTCTGCCTATAGAACTTGTAGAAGTTAGTTCACTTCCTGTCCCAATTATACACTATGAAGGGTGTAGATGACCTGTGGAATCACTAGCACTACTTTACGTAGACATAAGGGTGTATAAGAATGCATTTGTTTTACCTCGGATATTAAAATGAAGAACTTCTATTTAGATCTATTCCAGAGATTGACTGTAGGGGCATTTACTAGATATGTCACCTTTCATAAAAGATGAGATCCATAGGATACCTGGCCCTTTACAGACTCTGCCTATAGAACTTGTAGAAGTTAACACTACCCGTCCCAATTATACCCTATGAAGGGTGTAGAGGACCCATGGAATCGCTCACACTACTTTACGTAGACATAAGGGCATATAAGAATGCATTTTTTTTAAATTGAACATTTTTCATAATTTCAAATTAGGAATCTATTTGAAACAATTACCTATATAAGGTTAAAACCTATGTTTTGTATCAAATCACTTTTGGTTTCAATGGGAAACTTTTAGGGCTTTAATATGTTTTTCTCGAAATGTGATACACCCCACTAAAATGGGAGATATATCGAAATGATTCCTATGGTGCAATAAAATATAGATGCATAAATTCAATGAGCATATTTTTGAGAGATAAAAGTCCAAAATGGAAGAGTTGTTTGTGAACAAATATCAATGCCACTATGGATATATATCTGCTTCATTAAAAGGGATTTTTCTAGAAGGATGTCCACTAAGTTGGAAAGAAGGGAAAATGTCACAATTATATGTTAATGCATGTGTTTTACATTGAATATTTTTCATTTTATTAAAAATATATTTGAAACATAAAACTATATATAAGGTTAAAACCTAGATGTTTTGAATCAAATTACTTTTGGTTTCAATGGAAAACTTATATGGCTAATGTGTTTTTCTCACAATTATATGTTAATGCATGTGTTTTACATTGAGTATTTTTCATTTTATTAAAAATCCATTTGAAACATTAAACTATATATAAGGTTAAAACCTAGATGTTTTATATCAAATTAATTTTGGTTTCAATGGAAAAAATTTATTGCTAATGTGTTTTTTTCAAAATGTGATACACCTCATTAAAATGGGAGATATATCAAAATGAATCATATGGTGTAATAAAATAGTTTCAAGTAGTTTAAAAATATAGATGCATAAATTCAATGAGCATAAATATAGTTTTGGGATATTTTTAGAAGGATGGACTTAAGTTGGAAGGAAGGGAAAATATCACAATTATATGTTTATGCGCATGTGTTTTACATTGAATATTTTTCATTTTGTTAAGAACCTATTTTCAAAATATTTAAAACTATATACTTGGTTAAAACCTATGTTTTGTATCAAATTAATTTTTGTTTCTAAATAATATACATGTTTTACATCGAATATTTTTCATTTTATTAAAAATATATTTGAAACAATTAAACTATATAAGTTTAAAACCTATGTTTTTTATCAAATCACTTTTGGTTTCAATGGGAAACATTTATGGCTAATTTCTGTTTTTCTCGAAATGTGATATGCCCATTACAATGGGAGATATATATGGGAATGATTCCTATGGTGTAATAAAATAGTTTCAAGTAATTTAAAGATATATAGATGCATAAATTCAATGAGCATAGTTTTGAGATATAAAAGTCCAAAATGGAATAGTTGTTTGTGAACAAATATGAGTGGGTCACTATAGATATAGATCTGCTTCATTAAAAGGGATTTTTCTAGAAGGATGTCCACTAAGTTGGAAAGAAGGGAAAATATCACAATTATATATGTTAATGTGCATGTGTTTTACATTGAATATTTTTCATTTTATTAAAAATCTATTTCAAACAATTAACTATATAAGGTTAAAACCTTTGTTTTGTATCAAATCACTTTTGGTTTCGATGGGAAACTTTTATTACTAACGTGTTTTTCTGGAAATGATTCATATGGTGTAATAAAATAGTTTCAAGTAGTTTAAAGATATAGATGCATAAATTCAATGAGCATAGTTTTGAGATATATAAGTAAAAAATGGAATAGTTTTTGATGAAAAAATATCAGTGGATCACTAAGGATATATGTGCCTCATTAAAAGGGATTTTTCTAGAAGGATGGACTAAGTTGGAAAGAAGGAAAAATATCACAATTATATGTTAATTTGCATGTATGTTTTACATTGAATATAAAAGGTTTTCTCTCTCTCTCATTGTTTGAGACCATGGATATGGAAATGAAAAACTTGAATTTAGATCCATTCCAGAGATTGACTGTAGGGGCATTTACTAGATATGTCACCTTTCATAAAAGATGAGATCCCGAGGCTACCTGGACCTTTACAGACTCTACCTATAGTACTTGTAGAAGTTAGTTCACTACATGTCCCAATTATACCCATGAAGGGTGTAACGGACCCATGGAATCACTCAAACTACTTTACATAGACATAAGGGTGTATAAGAATGCATGTGTTTTACATTGAATATTTTTCATTTTAAATTAAAAGAATCTATTTGAAACAAAACTTACCTATATAAGGTTAAAACCTATATTTTGTATCAAAACACTTTTGGTTTCGATGGGAAACTTTTATGGTAATTTGTGTTTTTTTCTCGAAATGTGATACACTCGATTAAAATGGGAGATATATCGAAATAATTCTTATGATGTAATAAAATAGTTAATGGTTTAAAGATATAGATCTGCATAAATTCAATGAGCATATATTTGAGATATAAAGTCCAAAATAGAATAGTTGTTGGTGAACAAATATCAATGGATCACTATGGCTATATTTGCTTCATTAAAAGGGATATTTCTAGAAGGACGGACTAAGTTGGAAAGAAGGGAAAATATCACAATTATATGTTAATATGCATGTGTTTTACGTTGAATATTTTTTATTTTATTAAGAATCTATTTTCAAAACAATTAACATAGTATAAGGTTAAAACCTATGTTTTGTATCAAATTACTTTTTGTTTCTAAATACTATGTGTTTTACATTGAATATTTTTCATTTTATTAAAAATCTATTTGAAACAATTAAACTATATAAGGTTATAACCTATGTTTTATATAAATCACTTTTGGTTTCAGTGGGAAAATTTTATGGCTAATGTGTTTTTCTCGAAATTTGATACACGCCATTAAAATGGGAGATATATCGAAATGATTCCTATGGTGTAATAAAATAGTTTTAACTAGTTTAAAAATAAAGATGCATAAATTCAATGAGTATAGTTTTGAGATATAAAAGTCCAAAATGGAAGAGTTGTTTGTGAACAAATATCAGTGGATCACTATGGATATATCTGCTTCATTAAAAGAGATTTTTCTAGAAGGATGTCCACTAACTTGGAAATAAGGGAAAAATTCACAATTATTTGTTAATGTGTGCATGTGTATTACATTGAGTATTTTTTAATTTATTAAAAATTTATTTGAAACAATTAACTATATAAGATTAAAACCTATGTTTTGTATCAAATCACTTTTGGTTTCAATGGGAAAATTTATGGCTAATGTGTTTTTCTCGAAATGGTTCCTATGGTGTAATAAAATAGTTTCAAGTAGTTTAAAGATATAGATGCATAAATTCAATGAGAATATTTTTGAGATATGAAAGTCCAAAATGGAATAGTTGTTGGTGAACAAATATTAGTGGATCAATATGGATATATCTCCTTCATTAAAAGGGATTTTTCTAGAAGGATGGACTAAGTTGGAAAGAAGGGAAAATATCACAATTGTTTGAGTCTTGATCTTATAAAAGGTTTCCACTAAATCCATCCCTGTTACTTTTCATGTGAACCACATTCCCAAACCCACACATCTATGTACCTACGAGCCAAGCCAAGTGTAAAAAGGCCTTACTTCATATTCTACCTTAACACATATATTTGATTAATTATTGCTAGAATATATATGGTACAAATACATATAAAGAGTAATCCTTCGAATTTATATGGTAAAAATACATATAAAGGGTAGTCCTTAGTATAGACCTATTTTGACTTTAAGGAAAAAAGGTAAGTTTTTTAGAAAATTTATCTTAGGAGGTAGAACTAAACCTTCTATAACCCACAAAAGAAATAATGGCCCATGAGCATCACATCCAAACACGAGTTACTCCCATGTTTGAAACACTGCTTCACATCATCATAAGGGATCGAAACCACTAAGCAACCCATACTAAGTTCCATAGAAGGGATAACTATCATATTTAATGATTGGGTTTATCTCCAAGGTCAAAAGGAAAATCAAAGTTAGGAACGGGAATTAGAATAGAAATTAAGGTAAGACCGTGACCTTTTACCCAATATTGAACGAAGGTGAGCATCCATATATATCATGAAGGAAGTTTAAGAAATATTATGATATAATAAATATTAAATGAAAATTAAAGTTAGGAAGTTAGGAAAGGGAATTAGAATAGAAATTAAGGTAAGACTATGACTGTTTACCGAATATTGGAAAAAGGTGAGCAACCATATATATCATGAAGGAAGTTCAAGAAATATTATGATAAGAAATATTAAATGAAAATCAAAGTTAGGAAGTTAGGAAAGGGAATTAGAATAGAAATTAAGGTAAGACCATGACCTTTTACCCAATATTGAACAATGGTGAGCAGCCATATATATCATGAAGGAAGTTGAAGAAATATTATGATAAGAAATATTAAATGAAAATCAAAGTTAGGAAGCTAGGAAAGGGAATTAGAATAGAAATTAAGGTAAGACCATGGATTTTTACCCAATATGAACGAAGGTGAGAAACCATATATATCATGAGGGAATTTCAAGAAATATTATGATAAGAAATATTAAATGAAAAACAAAGTGGGGAAGTTAGGAAAGTGAATTAGAATATAAATTAAGGTAAGACCATGACCTTTAAAACAATATTGAACGAAGGTGAGCAACCATAGATATCATGAAGGAAGTTCAAGAAATATTATGATAAGAAATATTAAATGAAAATCAAAGTTAGGAAAGCGAATTAGAATAGAAATTAACGTAAGACCATGACCTTTTACCCAATATTGAACGAAGGTGATCAACCATAGATATTATGAAGGAAGTTCAAGAAATATTATGATAAGAAATATTAAATCTTTTTTGAAAATTATGAATAAATTTAATTTAACTACTTTTAATATGAGATATGAACAGTCAATTCTTAGCATAAGCAATGAGCCTTAATGAGTTCTACGGATCTAATAACACCAATAATAGCATGTAGAAAAACCATTGTTCCGAGTATTGTGATTACTGTAACTAACATAAGATGTTACCTATTCTAACAAAGGTTGTACATATTCGATAAGGGGGGATGCAATAAGCCTTAATGAGGTCTACAAGTCTAATAACACCATTAATAACATGTTGAAAGACCATTGATACCATTATTGTGATTACTGTAACTAAGATAAGCTGTTACCTATTCTAACAAAGGTTGTACATATTCCATAAGGCTGAATACACTGTAACCACTTCCATGATAATAGAAGCTCTCATTACACTAGTTAACACAAGGAATAGAACACATATACCAGTGTAGATTACATAACTAGTATTGGTTATTCTCTAAGCTATCAAGAAATAAATTGGCTATTCTTCAATATTGAACGAATGTGAGCAACCATAGATATCATGAATGAATTTCAAGAAATATTATGATAAGAAATATTAAATCATTTTTTGTAGAGGCTTAAATTCTGAGTAAATTTAATTTAACTACTTTTAGTATGAGATATGAACAGTCAATTCTTAACATAATAATTTAGCCTTAATGAATAGTAAATTCTTATCAGTCAATGCTTTTTTAGTGTCTAGTTTTCCAGATGGTCAGGTGACTTGAAACATGGAATACTTCTCATAGATGTTGTAGTGGTTGTATTACAGTACTTGAATACAAAGGTAAATATGACAAAACCACTAGATGAATTGATTGAGTTGGCCCCATTCTTGGTGGCTTGGGAATTATGGCATGTGGCGCACATCTATCTGTATTGATAGTTGTAACTCTCGGGAGGGAAAATTTTATACATGATGGGCATAAATACTTTGAAAAACAAAGAAGGAAAAAAAAAGTGACGTTAAAGTGAGATGAGTAGGATGCTGCACCCTGATCCCATTGTATTAGGGGTATAAAATCGGACCAACAGAGTCTAGTATAGTTTAAAAGTAGAGAGTATCCTGTCCTATATCTATGAAAGTAATGGAGTACAAGCATAAACTACGTAGAATTTTTCAACTTAGATATGCAATGTCTTATATATACAAGTTGTTTGTATACTTTCATTCATATGGCATCCTGCTTGTCATATCAAAACTGACTGAAATGGATAGCACTTATTCCTTATTTTCCATCATACCGGTGTTCTTCTGAGGTTTCCTATGCCTCACAGAGAGTCCTACTTTGTCCCCCTATAAATGATTATGTTATCCATAACTATATTTGCTAAAAGTTTAGATATGATGCGCATAAATACTTTGAAAAACATAGACGGGAAAATGAAGTGACGTTAAAATGAGATGAGAAAGATACTGCACCCAAATATTTTAAAGGTGGGAGATGTTTATTGAATTTCTATTGTGACAAAATAACTAGGGTAAGGACTGTAACTATGAGGATGAGGCAAAATGCAAAACAAGAAGAAATTTGGTGAGAAATTCGGTATTCTAGTGGTCATGATGGAAGATTTTTTCATAAGGAGAATGTTAAACATCTGAATGTTAAACTACAAACTGTAAGAACTTTGGAAATTTTTTTTAATATCTAACACGAAAAATTTGACAATCATAAATTTACTGAAAACGTAAATTGACAGGGATGGAAAAAAACAACCATCTTCAAATTTTCAATTCATAGGCAAAATATATTTGAAATTCCAGGCCTGATTGGAATCGTCATATCTAATTCTATTTTTCTATTTGAAATTACCAGAAAGTCGCACCTGGAAAGTCGCAGCAGAAGACGCTGAAGACGCTAAAGACGATCCTTGAAGACGCTGAAGACCCTGAAGATGTCATGGAAGAACTCTACGAACAAAAAAATACAACAAAAAAAATTACAGAAAATAACAAATTTAACAGAACTTACCTCCTCAGTGTGGAGAAAATCAACAAAACTTCCGTGGCGCAACAAAAAATCAAGTAAATTCACGTGATACAATAACAAATCGACTAAATTTGCACGTGACAACAGCAAATCAACTCAATTCATGAGGGACAACAACAAATCAACTCAATTCACATGGAACAGATGTGAACAAAAACCCTGAACAATTTTTGGGCGATATTTATAAAATAATAGTTTGGCTGAACAATTTTCAGGTGATATTTATGGGAAAATGAGAGTCAGCCTCGTGGCATTACGGATGGGTCTGTCTTAGTGGTGGCGACTGTGGAAGCCTGCTCTCCTTACAGTTCAACATTGCCCCAACTTTGAATGGAGTACTACTCTCATGAGTCTCATTATTTTTGAATTGAATCCTTCCATTATGTTTTTATGCAAGTTAACTTTATGACACCTTGTCCTATTACTGCGACACACTCGGCCTCATCAAATTTTTCGGGTGCAATGGATTTAAGTTCACCATCGCCCGCCTTCCTGTGCGGCAAGACTAAGAACGAGCCATGATGACGTGTAGCCTGAGTTATATGTATAATAACACTGCCAATAGTCCCTAGATGTTCTTCGAAGTATAGAATGGAGCGGGTTTGTGTTTTCATATTTATCATTTTTTCATGTTTATGCGGTCTACTGTGTTGGTTGGTTAGAGATATGGTATTTATATAAAAGTATGCTACGAAAATTAATGGATTATGCGGTCTACTATGTTTTTTTTCTTCTGAATTGGACTAATTCTATTAATCAAAAATATGGTGCAAGATGATATAAGCAAGAGAGACAGAGAACCGGCAACCAGAAATGATAGTGTTATCAACCTCGGTTCCGAAGAAGGAATGAAACAAGCAAGAAGCTACAACATATAGCTAAAAGCAAAAAGACAGACTTCTACCCAGAATGGGCAGAAGCCTCCACACGAAGCTTTTTCCCTTTCCTTTTTTTGACTTCGACCCAACCTTCCTCGGGTGAATGAGCAATAACAACTTGAAGATTGGGGTACTCCACAGGGGGGCCCTCCTTATCTGATTCAGAGGAGGAGGTCATATGGACGCGTTTCTGAGCGATAGTTGTATCAGAGGAATGCGCCGGACCCTCGGTGGAAGGGACCACGGTATGAGGGTTGATCCAATTCTGCATCACTGCCTTCATCTTCAGAGCTAGAGGAATCAAAATCCACCACTGGAGGTGGATAGCAAGGAGCCCATCGTTTGGACTTGGGCTTGGAGAGGTTATCCTTTTTCTTTTTTGCCGAGAGAGATGGGCATGAGTTCTGCAGATGCCCGGCAATGGCGGCAATAGAATGCAGTGTTTTCATAATCGAGTGTCTACTATGTTAATTGGTTAGAGATATGGTATTTATATAAAAGTATGTTACCAAAATTAATGGATTTGGTATGTAATGAATTTGAATGGATTGGGTTATTTTATTATTTTTATTTGGTACTTATAACAGAAATGTAATTATTACTAAAAAATAATAATTTTTAAGTATATTATTTTACATATGTTATTTAATTGTTATAGCCTGGAATTGTTATAGTTGTTATAAGAAATAATTATCTAAACAATAATATTTAAAGTTCAAATTCTAGTGAGCCAAGCTAAACAAAACAATTGCATTTTCACATAGAGTCACCATAAATATATTAAACTACTACATGAAATCCATGATCCATGGCATATATTATTTTGAAAGATTCAAATAATATTACTAACTAAATCCATATTGATTCCTACTCTACAAGTATAAGAGATTAAAAGAAATGTATTTCTTCTGGGAACTTGGTAAATCTGGAAATAAGAATCTGACTGGATTTTAAAAATACCATAAAAGATCTAATTTATTTTAAGCTAATTGTTATTTTATAACATGTAAAAAATATATATTTTTTTAATTATTTTATAACATGTAAGAAGTATATATATATTTTTAATTATTTTATTTAAAATTTGGTCTAAACCATTATTTCTATTTAATATTTAAAAATGCTCAGTATTTGTTCCCAAAAAAACTATAATTTTATTAATGATAATTTTTAATTTTAATAATTTTTCACTAATACAATTTTAATAAATGCACTGATACAATTGAGAGGCAGACAGAAAGGAAAATTTTCCAAGATAAACGGAGTGCAGACACGGTGTGGTTAGCGATAATATTGGCAGAGTGGAGACACGGCAACAAAAAGATGAATTTGTGCAGAATTGCAGGTGATGGAATTATAGCGTCCGTCCGTAAACGTAATCAAAGGCTTCACAGAAATCAGTAAACGTAGCGCTGGGAAATGGGTAGCCGACATTAGAGCGTCTGACAAGACTCGAAAATGGTTTGGCACGTTGGCCATGGCTGAAGAAGTTGCTGTTCTTTTTTATAAAATTTCATTTCAAAATAAAAATTCAACATACATTTATATTTCTAATGAAATTTAAGCTATTCATGGCAACTATGTAAAACTTGAAAGCCATGAGGAGGGATCGATCATGTTCCAGAAATAAAACTTATTTCGATCTTTTAACACTTATAGAGCATGGTCATTTTCCTGCAGTAAATATACTCGAGCCTAATTACATGTTTTTTCTGGATTTATAAAGTCTTGACTTCTTATGCATGCACCTTTCTATTAATTTTTGAAGAAGTTAAAAATATATATATTTTGATTCCATATGCATGCACCTTTCTATTTATTTTGAAAGAAGTTAAAAAAAAATATGATTTATCACACATCTATAAATGGGTAGCCTACATTAGAGCGTCTAACAGGACTCGAAAATGGTTTGGCGCGTTGGCCATGGCCGAAGAAGTTGCTGTTCTTTTTAATAAAATCTCATTTCAAAATAAAAATTCAATATACAATTATATTTCTAATGAAATAGCCATGAGGAAGGTTCGATCCTGTTTTGGAAATAAAACTTAGGGTTTGGATATTTTTAGTCTTCATTTTCCTACAGTAAATATACTCTAGTCTAAATACATGTTTTTTTGGGATTTATAAAATTTTAACTCCATATGCATACATTTTTTATTAATATTGAAAGAAATTAAAAAAAAATTGATTTATCATACATATCTATAAAATGTAAAATATATAATTGTTAAAAAGAAATATAAATTTGTTATATACAAGAAAGTCAAATGTTGTAAGATTAATTTCTCATAAAAAATTATAAGACATTTATGTCTGTGAATGTCTCCGCTAAAGAAATTATACTATATTGATATAAACACATGAAAATTAGGGCTAGAGGATTATGGGTACCACTTCCAGTGCCCAAATGAAAGATCCATTAAATGTTTTATTGTAAGAACTGTTGTTGCTTCAACTTTCCTTTTGCAATATAATGTAATATATCAAACACAATCAATAATGTGACATGAAGAAGATTATGGGAACAAATCTTAAAATTCCCCTTTAAGGTATTTGAATATTTTTTTGCAATATAATGCAAAATATCAAACACAATCAATAATGTAGTAAAAAAGGCAATGGTTTATGTCAATAATTTCCTAAAAAGAATACAATGGTTTATGTTGAAAAGATCCAACTAGAAAATAAAGAAACTTAGGAAAAAATCATCCTCTCACAAATCTTAGAATTCCCTTTCCCCATGTTTGAAATTTGCTTCTACAATATAATGAAAAATAGCAAACACAATCTTAGAATTCCCTTTCCAGATGTTTGAAATTTTCTTCTATAATATAATGAAAAATACCAAACACAATCAATAATGTCTTAAAAATAATACAATGATTTATGTTGAAAAAATTCACATAGAAAATAAAAAACCAAAAAAAATCTCTTCTCTCAAAAAATCTTAAAATTCCTCTTTCGAAATTTCCACATATTCAAGCTAGCTCTAATCATCCTAACCCTCCTCATGGGCTCATAAATTTACCTCAACACTTTTCCCCTTAAATAGATTATATCCCACATAAATACCATGGGTCAATACCACAGTTTGATAAAACTAGGAGTAAAATAAAATAATTTAACCTCTATTTTATTTTAAATATTAATTTGATTAATTCTATTTTATTTTTTATTTGTTATGTAATTTGACCGTGTCAAACATATCTTCCATATAGTGTCTTAGTGCAATGAACATGCCATCATTACACTTAACATTGGACGAATGAATACTAACATTACCTACTTATGGAATAAGAATGGTTTTATATTTATGCTAATAAGGGCGCTAAAATTTTAATTTGATTATCAATAATGATTATGTGGATGGTAGAGAACCTCCATGACATATTCTATAATATTCTTTGAAGTATACAAAAATCAAAAGTTGAGATTTATCTCCAAAGTAATTATGTCCTTTATGACCATTTAATTAAATTGATTAATTAAAAAAATGTCATATGAACTATTGTCATACAAGTGAGTTATGGTTCTTTGGGCATGTAGTATTGATTAACCTTTGTGGTCAAAATAGACAGAACCTACCCATGGTATTTACTGTGGTATTCTCCCATGGTATCTACCCTCCAAGTTTCCTTCATTTTTCAAGAGAAATAATAAAATAAGGCTTCTAAAGAGTCCATCAAGCCTAAAAAATGGAATAGGAGCTAGGCATTGGATCATGTGAAGTTTTTAAATCTTATTGTGTTTTGTTGAGAACTTTCATTGCGCGGTTCTAGTTGCATCCACAGACGAAAAACCGGTCGTGAATTTGTATGGTGGATCTAGTGAGGATTCACAAAGGTGCTTCAGTGTATTAGGTTTGTGTTTAATAAGTATTCTTGCATGTCATTTGTAGGGGCTCCATTCTTATTTGAATGGGCATGCATCTTTATTTCCAGCTAATAATATAAATAAGAGGTTGGGAGGCTGCATTTTCAGATCCCTCCTATGTTCGTTGTTTTTGATAGCAATCATTTTCATTATAACACTCAAGTGTGACACATCCATTGATAATATTATTTTTTGGGATCTTATAGTAGTATGAGAGTTGTGCATTGTGCTAGCTTGAGGGTTCTTGTTAGCATATCAAGATTTTTATTTACAAGATTGAAAATTACTATCGTAAAGTGTCCAACTACAAGATTTTTATATACAGGATTGAAAATTCTTGTCCAAATACAATGAATAAATCACAGGAGCAACAAGTGACCGATGTGTCATACGTGAAAGACCGCAAGGCCATTATACATCACAAAGTTTGATCATTGAATAACATCTACAACCAAGTAGCTTTTACGCTAAATTTGAAGTGTTGAGTCTCCTATGTCACAAAGGGACGAGTTAAGTAAAGTATAATGATTTTATCATGCCAATTTTCCTGTGCCTTCAACAATCTATTTCTTTAATTAGCAATATTGGGAGAGATGGAAAAATATTTGAGATTCCATATTGATCGAATCATCTAATCCTTCACCATTAACTAAGAGATGAATGGTGGGAAGAATAATAAATTAAATAATGGATAACTTTTAATATGTTGATTTGGGGCTTGGGTCGATTCTATAAATAAAATTAAAGGAAACTTTTTGGAAGGCATGATGGACAAGATGTTGATGTGATCTCCCTATGATGAATTAGTGTATTCTTGCATATGTTCTTGCCTAGCATGGGAGAATATGGGTTGTATTGAAGAGATCTTGGAAAGTACCCATAAACTTCTTGATGAACTAGTGACAATATATGGTCCTTTAGATAAAAATATTTTCTTAGACAAAAATGATGGTCAAAGAAATAGGCCTAAAAAATAATCGATGCCATCCTGCAACATAAGTGTCCATGGGAAGTGAAGGAAGGATAGGGAATAGGGGATAAGATATTCACACTTGGATCTGAGATACAATGAATGAAGTTAGCCATAGAAATTTGTAAGTTGGAGGACATAGACACATGTCCCTCGGAGGTGGGGAAACCAAAATGCAAGAAACTCAGTTGGCCTCTCAATCCATGCATGGTTGCATTAATGCAACAATAAAATTGGGAAAATACTTGTGAGTAGGTTAGACTCACAATTTCTTCTTATCTCAATAGGGTCATAGCTCTAACATTGCCACTACTGCCCTATAATAATGATCTCAACTAAAATATACTGCAATTGATAGTAGAAGCCCTTTAGGGGTTGAATAATACTTCCTACCTTTCAGAAGTGACGTAGAATTTTAAAATTCATGGAAGAGTTCGATTTTGGAATCTCTATGCTGAATTTGGATTGCAACAACTTGATATTTCAGTTACCTCAAATTTGTTACACCAACATTACATAAGCTTATCCACACTATGTCGAAACAAGTATGCAAAATATTGTGTCTCTATTATTAGAAGGATATGCTCACATCTGCAAGGTACTAAGATCCATATGGAGGAAGGAACCAAAGGTATGACCAACTTCCTATGATCTAGTCAAGAAGTTGGTCATGAAAAACATAAAATTACTTAGAATTTTGTTGACTAGGAAGGACCTAAGAAGTATTGATGGAGGAAGCACGAAGAAAATCCGTGAGAAGAATGACAAAGGAGGAGTGTAATATTATTTATCTACAAGGGACCTTGGGCCCTTAACCATTCATGTCCAGGTAATATGAAGGCAACAAGGTCAGAACATATATATACTTTTTCAGATCATTGAGATTCATCCATAGTTGGGTTCACCAGTTTTAAGGGAAGAACCTATGAAGGATTCGAGCAGTAAAGTACAGAAGGTGAGAAACAACACCATTTTTTTCTAAAAACATGCAGGAGAAGTTGATGATAATTAGTCATCTTGAAAAATTTTATGGAGAAAAGGTGGAGGTAGTTGCTACTATTGTTAGGTCCCTATATTACTAGTGTAGTCCCTTATTGTTGTTAGTGTATCCCCCTTATTGTTATTGTTGTACCCCTCTAACACCCATATTGTTATTATTGTGCCCTAACATTGTTATTATTATGTCAGTTAGGATTATATTATGACCCCATGGACTCTTATATATAGAAAGGAGGTTCTATCATTTGTATCATCTAAGAATTGTTCATTTATGTAATGTAAAGGAGGTTTCCCCCTCGAAGTGGCTTATTTCTAAGGGGTTGATCTCTCTTTTTTCCTATTTTTGGATCTAGTTTCATAACATTTGGTATAAGATATTTGGATTCCAGGGTTTCGTTGCACCAAACAGGTCATTATGGAATTTTCACTATAATGTTTTCTCTATGAAGGTTCAAAAGCTGAAATTTTTTTCACTAGAAGATGAAATCCCGAGTAAATTCATAAAACAAATTTAGAACTTGGTTCGAAATATTTTCAGAGATACGATCTGTGGAAGTTAGGGTTTTTTCATGCTCCTGAATTTAATCGCAAAGAGGTGACCTTGGGAAAATCTTCATAAATATCTCTGTCAGCATCGAATTGGAATTTTGTAAAAAGTGACCGCAATTACACGAACCATAGTCTACTGTGTATCAATTTGAGAGTCGAAGGAGGAAACAGGGACACATGGCACGTTGTACAAGTTCTCTCTACTGAACTAGTCCATAATGAGGTCATTGTGGGAGATTGGGAATAACGTTTTCTTGAAGGATCAAAATCCATTTAGACCTGTGGCATTTGAAATAATATTCACAAGGCTACTACAGGACCAACTTTCATATATTGAAGATCTAAAATCAGGGAGATAATTTAGTTTCAATATCGAGCTCAAAAAAAGCAAGAAAAAGGTTTGTATTTGTTTTTCAAATTGTTTGTATTGGAGAGACACACTGAGAATACTACTATTGTGTTTGACCGAGAAAGAGGTGGAAGAAGCGATGAACGCGTTTCATGATGGAATATGTGGTGGACACTGAAACTGGTGCGCAACAACATGTAAGATCCTCAAAGTAGGTTTATTCTAGCCACATTTATTCGGTGATGTTCGAGCTTGTGTTAGAGCTTGTGAGAAGTGCCATACTTCCACCGAGAGACAGAAATTTTTGCCCCTCCCACTAATCATGGTCCATGTTAAAGAGACATCCAAATAGTGGGGAATTGACTTCATATGCGAAATCCATCTGGCCTCCAGTATCCAACATTGATGGATCCTAACCGCCATGGATTACTTCCCAAGTTGATTGAGGTGGTGTCTACGAGGAATGCTACTGACAAAGTGCTAATAATGTTTTTGGAGGAGAATATAGCAGCAAGGTTTGGATGTCCGTCAAATATAATCATGGATAATTTGCAGGGTTCCATGTAATATTCCTAAATTAGCATGCAGCTAATTGGAATATTAATTTTTCTCTTGGCATTTAGTTAGATGAATAAATGGGTAGGGAGGCACATAAATCTTTTAAGTAGTCATTAAACCCCTCTTAATGTGGAAAGGGATCATATTCATAGCTGGATAAAGCATCGTCATGTGTGAATAGGGGCTAATGGATGTGAACAATGTCAAGTTTGGCTAAGTGAACAGCGCTGGTATGGGAGGAGTGGATCATCAATAGAGACAACACAGTGTGAATGGAAGGAAGATTCCATGATGGTGGAAACCCTAATGAGTGGGACCGAAGGTGAGAAGGCTCACATATTTTTATAATGAGGGAAAGGCAGCCATAGTAGGGCAGGTTATTCATTATTGATTTTATGGTCTACATGAATATTTTTCATTCTTTAGTTGTTTACTTGAGATTGTTGTGTTGTTTACCACCGGGTGTTCCCGAGCGGGAATCCCATATCCTTCATTGAGAGGCCTCTTGGAGGAGCACTTCACTTAATTTCCACACTTAGGTTTAAGCCCAAGCTTTAGTCTTTAGCTACAGTGAAATTTCTACAGAGCATTATGTTGTGTTGTAGGGTGTTGCAGGGGAGGGTTAAGAAACCCACTTCTGGAGCTATTTTCTCAAAGGAGAAAGCATTCTTCTCTTTGGGAGGTCAGAAAGGGAGTTTATTGAGGTTTCTTTCACATATTGGCACCAAGCCAACATTTCCCCATCATCTACAACATATTATCCCTCTTTGACAGCGTTATTTCAATGAGCATTTGCAGTGGGGGTTTTAGTGCTTGATTTGGAGGGTGATATCTTCAGTGGTAAGATCAACCTTTCACTTGAATGATATATTGGAGGATATCTATTCATTATTTGTATTATCTATAGCAATATTCATCCAGTTATTCAATAGTAGCTGCTAATTAGCCCTAGGGCTACATTCTGACATTTTGGTTATTTTGTATATTTCAAGAAACCCTTCCCGGGTTGTCTTGAAAATGTGTTTGTGAGTATAGATATTTGTTCTCGGCATTATTTGAGCCCTATAACTTGATATATATGTATTGAAATTTTCCAGTAGTATTTATATCTAATAAAACTGCGCTGTCATAGCCTTGGGTATTTTCTGTGTAGCAGTGCTCTTTATATTTCATGTACATGTTGTCTTGAGGCTTGTTTTGCCAAGCTTGAGTGACTATTTCGTTAAGGACTTGTATATAATTTATTGCTATGATCTTAATGTGATGGCTATATGATCTTCTTAAATTTGTCACTACTATTTCCATTTTTTGTGTTCATGTATTGTTGCTCTCCCATTTAGGAATATTATAGTGGTACCAGAGCATAATCTTGGCTCAGCCTGTGAGTTTCAATATAAAATGGTATAAGAAGAAGAAGAGAAGAAAACGAGATCTAAAATGATGGAATGAATGAGCTTTGTCTCATGAATTTTCAGATCTATGAAGAACCTCTCCAAGGGGGTAAAGCAAATGAAAAAGGAGAGATGTAATGAAACCTTTAAAGGGTTTCAAGAAGAGGAAGGTCTATGTACTTCCTATCATCAGAAGAAAGAACCGGTTTTACGTAGAAATCCAAAGCAATATACTATGCCCTTCTCTTTTGAGGAATAAGGAAAGAGGTGTGGATATGGAGGGCACTTGGAACATGAGATTCTAAGTAAATACCTGGAAAAATATAAGTGTCAACCTAGAGCTTTCAAGGAGACTCTAACTCCACCACAGTTCATTCGGCTCAAAGAAGAAAGGAGACCTTGTAGCAATAGGAAAATAAAGGGCAATAGATTTCTATTGTCTACCTTTGATGGCTCATCCTCATGAATAACAAGAGATTGGGGAATGAATTTGGATGCATTTTTTATGCTACATCCAGTAGTAGAGAAAGAATCTGTTGAGATTGCAGCACTGCACCTTGAGGGTGAAGCAAATATTTGGTGGTTCAGCCATTTGAGTCATGCAAGAGTGACTTCATATGCAGATTTTACTCAAAAATTGATCAAAATGTTTGACAAGAAGAGATCAGAGGAGCAGAGGCCTTCACCACCACTTGCTGCGGTACCACTTGCAGCAGGAGAAAGAACACTTGCACCTTTTCAAAGTGGTCTTAATCCCTTGACATTTAGAGTCATGTGCACTATTTTGGAAATGCATGAGGAGGAGGAGACTTATACCAGTGCTAATGCAGCCAAAGAAGAGCATCGATCATCATCAATAGTTGGGGAAGTCATCACATCGGAGGAAGGAACCCTTGTAGAAATACAAGATGTTCCCAAGTTTCACCAAGGTATGCATATGTTTCCACTTTATGTTATTTTAGCACAGCTAATGGAGGGTTGTGGGAATATACCATTGCATGACCAAGGGTCAAATCATATTGATGATTTGGAGAAATAGACTATCATTGTGCTGAGCAGCCCTTCGTTGTTCAACGATGGGATAAACACAACTCCTGGGGTTGTAGTGTGGATTCCTCGAGGATAGGATGAGAATTTTCCTCAAAAAACCAATGCATAATTGTATGTTCAACATTGAGCATGAGCATGAGACAAAAAAAGCACCATTATGGAGATTAGCAGCACTTTCATTGAGTAGCAGTGATGAGTTGGGGGCGCAACTATTATTGGGGCATTCTGATGACCATTTTACTTGTGTGATATTGTATAGGAAGATGATTGATGAGAGGCATCTTATATTTCATTGTTGTGATGGATATTTCTTAATGATAATTTCACAGCTCAATGAAAATCCTTTGCCTTTAGCATACTTGGATCCCTATGGATTTAACATGATCATTGATGAGAGGTCTTCACTTGGGGATCTTGAAGATATTTCATTTCAACAACCCATGAAATGCAAAGGTAGAAATCTGATATGGAAAGATGGTATTCTCCATTGGAGGAGTAACAAGATGGAGTATGGTAGGATACACCCACATTTGGATGAAGGAGTGTGGATGGTAAGCAAGAGGTTGGTGAGTCACCTTCATATCTATTACATGGGGTAGCAAGAGGCATGGCTGCATTGGCTACTCTTGAAAGATTTTGGCCATCATGTGACATATCCTTCCTCTAAGGGTATGTTGGTGGGTGAAATTTGGCATGGCACTCGCATCATATGGCAGTAAGGAGTTTGGGTGCATTGTGTTGCTATCACATTCTTCATGTCAATCATCATATTTTCACCTCATGATTTGTATTATGGAGGTGTGAAGGGGAAGTAAGAGTTATTGTTGCTTTGGCTACTCTTGGGAGAGTATGGGCAAGATTTTTCCCATACTTGGCATAATATTTTAGGAGAAAGGGATGGCACAATCAATGCGCAAGGAGGCTACCCTTCATCATTGAATAATCAAGAGGTATTTCCGCATGGGAAGAAATCTCCCACACATAGCAACATGATGGTGGATGACTTTTTCATATGACGTCAAAGAATGGAGTCATGGAGTGGCAAGAGCCTTATCACTAAGGCCAACAATGTTGTCTCTTGGGAGTATGTATCTATCGATGGAGTGTTCCAAGGGGAGTATGCATCCCTTAATTTTGCAGACTTTTATGAGTATATTCTCATGGGAGGGCTCATCTATGGACCTCACTTTCAGCCTAATCACTATGCATGGTGTTGGCTCGAGGGGTCCTGACCCAGGTTCAAAGGTTTAAGGTTTTCCAACAAACCCCTATACTGCTGGCCCTTTTGGAAGTGTCTTTCTTGCACAGGCCAAAGTCTCACCCTAAGCAGTATGGGAGAGTGTTGGAACCAGGTTTCCACACCTTGGAGAGAGTAGGTAAGTCAAGCAGATCCACATTCGCAACCTATCTAGTTCGCACAAGGTAGGTCCTTTCGCAAGGTTACTAACAGTATGATCCGCAGAATACAGAGTTATTACCATGCAAAGATCTATTCAATAGCACAAATTATTATGGTGCAAGTGTTCTTTCTCCTGATGTGATATGATATAACACAAACATATTCATAGCATAAAAAAATAGCGCAACTGTATTCGTAGCTATAAGAGATTCCAAATGTTTGCATCAATAGTAATACATTAGATCAGATAACACAGAGATACTTTAACTATATCCACATATATTGGCATCCAAAACCCAGTACAATCCAAACATAGCCTGCGCACACAACTAGCAGGGTCCGCACACAGCAGGACTAAGGATCTCCACCCACACGGGAAGCACGATTTCTTACCCAAACGACCCAAAAATATATCTAATAATTCACACTTAGCACCAGACTTGATTCTTACCAACCTTAAGACTCAAAATGTTAATCTATTTATATCAACTTAGCATACGCTTCCAATGATCCGCAAACCATGTTTTGCGGAATCTTAGTCTACCCTTGACCCATTACAATGCATTTGGGGCTTTGACCCACCCCAAACCCCTGCGTTAGACCAAATGATACCAAAAATGTACAAAATTGTACAAAAGTTGCATCTTTAGGGGACCCCTTTCCAACGGTCCCTCAACACAATATTGTGACTCATCCTGAGTCACTGTGGTCGTGGGGTATCCACATGTACCTACAGTAGCCTGATTGTCTCAACCAGAGGGGGTAGCACTCCTTTACTCTGAACAACAGCATTCTGAGCAATATCCACCAACTTCTGCGAAGTTGGTCCTTCTGTTGTAGATGTGACGCTCTCTCGAGTATGGTTCAATTGTTTAATTGTGACATCAATATCCTGAAAGAGCTTGAGGGCTTCATCAGCCCATGGATTAAGGCCATCGTTGAGGGTCATCTTCTTCTACCGGAGTTCATCAATCTCATCCTAAACAGCGTGATTGGTGTTAGCCACCAATAAAATTTGTCATATCAAATGGTGGCTAAAACCTTTTAGGAGCCTTCAAGGAACACGTTTTATTGAAAAAAATGTTATCTCTTGAAGGCTCATGAATACATTTTGCTATTTTTCTAAATCTTCACTGTTGTTTCCTTTTTCCCAACTCAGAAATTCTACTGATTTTAAGAAAAAATACTGCTGCAAACACCATTTTCACCTCCTTCCATTGTAAAAATAACCTCCATTTTTACCCTATTTTATTCCCATGAAACTCCTCTATTTCTCATTTTTCCCCATTTCCCCTTCATAAAATCCTCTTTACAGAGTTTAAAAATCGTTTTTTTACTCTGCTGAAACCCCCAAATCCATTGAAAACTTGAAAGAATTTCATTAAAAACACCTTTTTGTATTACAGGCTTAAGCCCCCTTGGGCTAAGTCCTAAACCACTTCCCCATTATATTCCCTAGTGCTAGAACCAGGCACTAAGCCATTTAAGCACTTATCGCATCGGAATGATCAGAACGCATAAGTCTATCTATCATATTAAAAAGTTCTGATGCGATTAAGCCCTTGTACACAGCTCCCGATCATATTATTGTTTCATATAACCCTCGTGCCCGCAGTCGGGCACTAAAAGAATTGTATAATCCATCTCTGATTGATATTTTCATTTGTAAAGTTCATAAACCCACTTTCCTAAATTTTTGGTCTAAGCTCGCCAGAGACATGTTTTTAATGTAAAAATGGGTAGATTGAAAATCCCACATCAAAAGTAATGATGCGATTGAAGCCCCATTATATTAAACTTCTCCTTCCACTTCACTCCATATAACTTACACCCGGGACCAAGACTTAAGGGTCCAAAGTGCTAATCGCATCGCAAATTTAAAATGGGTAGATTGAAAAGCCCGAAGGCCCGACCTTCCGATTGCGATTGACCCTTTTCATATATAAGCCCCAGACCTATTATCCTTCATATAGACCAAAGGCCCTGCTGTTGGGCGCTAGGTATTTCATATATATATTTTTCGCTCTGATGCATAAAACCTTTATTTTTATTAAATTTTTGGGTTTTTCATAGAGTATAAAGGGTTTCCGCTGATACAAGTTTTGAAACAATATCGACCATTGATCTAAAGTCGATCAACGATCGGCACATGATCGTATTGCAAGTTTTATCAGGCGCATTTTGTTTCTTCCCCCGATTGGTCATTCCCCGATCAATCAAGAGTCGTTGATCTCCCCCCCTCTTTCCAAGATCCAACTGTCTACATTTTCTCCGATTGTTAGCCTTCCTCCACCTTCAAAATCCTCTGATTCATTCCCCACCATTGATTTGATCCACAGATCAACGGCTAGCGCTCAATCGCTCCATCGCACTCCAAATTTTGTGCCCCACCGATCGTCGATCTCCGATTGCATCTGGGTCATCCACGTGTCCCGATCAGATGGTCTATATCGTATTTTCCCGACTTTGGTTCAAATTCATGCGCCCTTCGTTGTAATTTTTTTCGACTAAATCCCGGTCGTTGATATCTGCAGATCAATGGTCCTCATCAGCCCTTCCTCCGCCATTGTATTATTTCATCCAATCCCTATATTTAATCTTCATCATTCAAATCTCACATCCGACGGCCCAGATTGGAACCACCCATCTTCCTACCACCTGCGCATCTTACCAAATTTGTGCTCATTCTCCACCGTCAGATCTGAGGTTCTAGATCTGATGGCCCACATTCCAAGTTGCGTGACTTTCAGTGTGAAGTTTATTTTTCCAAAGGGCACGCGAAATAGGTGGTTTTTTGATGCCACGTGTCGGGCAGGGACGCATATCATGTTCCAAAAGGAAATACTTCCTACCTGCCTTTTTCTCACATGTAAACAGTTGTTTTGCGACCTGAAACCGCTTTCCCTCTTTCCTTTATGTTGCATCGTGTGCCTCCTTAGTCGTTGATCTCATTGGGCCGATCTCATCCGACGGCCCACGATCATCCCGAACTCCCAAAGGCTATTTTCAATACATTTTCCTCTCAACAAAGGTTTTAAACCTTTTTTTGCATATTTCCGCCTTTTCCATATAAAGTGACCCCTTCGCTTTATCTCCTACCGAATCGCTCCTGACCATTGATCTTTGCAGATCGAGGGATCTGACTTAATTCTTCCTCCATATCCTTTTTTAACCTCCACAAACAGATCTCCAACGTTGGATGATGACATCCAATAGCCACGCTCTCTCCCCACACCCTCTGAAGCATTTTACCCAATAAACACAGGATTTCTTAAATATTTTGTGTGTTTTCCAGGTTTCAAATGTTTTTCCCATAATAATAAAGTAAAATAAAGCCAAGAGTGACGATCCTCTGGATTTCTGTTTGTCGAATGGAATGAACTACAGGGATTCAAACTCCATGTTTTGCCAATGCTTCATGGGCATTGATGCCATGTGAGCCCTATGTGGCACTGCACATCAACAAGACACACAACAATGCATTAAATAATTAAAAGAGTATCAGTGTCGAAGACAAAACACAACAAAACAGATGATTGAAGACAGTTTTGGGGGGGATTACGACTAAGATTGATTATCAAAAGCCTAATCCTCCAAATTAAAACACAGTTAAAGAAAATCATAAGTGTTTATCAGACATAAAGGCCTCCACCACCACATTAGAGGAAAATTGATTCCTCTCAGCTACCACAAAGCCACCTGTGCCTTAGAGCATTCAAACAGAGGCCGAATTTATTGATCAAAAATATGATATTTGCCTCAGCGCAGCGAAACAATTAATTATGCTAAAGGAACTTAATGAAAAAATATTAGCAGAGTTATTACATCCTGAACAGAGCCTTAAATGTCAACAAAAGCTCTCACCGAGCTTAAATCTTAAATGTAAAACATTAATACAGACACAACATCTGTAAACTTCTCCATCGAGCCCCTCAAAAGCCGAGAAGTCATTTATCTATATTAAATATCTCGGGAGATATTTTATCCTCTCCCACCTCCTCATTTCTTCTATAAATACTTCTGTAGAAGATGGGAAAATGTTGGTTGCAGAACTTTGAAATATACTTGTGTTTGAAACTTCTACCTATAAATAGCGTCCACGGGCTCTTGAAGCTCTTCTTCTGATAGAATAGTTAGGCTGAGAAGTGAAGATGATTGCTAACCTAAAACACTGGACTTAAAGTTGTAACTGGTTTGAAGCATCAATACAAGCTGATTTATGGGATCCTGGTCTATGTCGACTGTGATGTTATTTCTTATTGTAAATTGTTGTTTTATTTCTGTTTCCACTTTGTTCATCTTCTCTGATAAAGAACAACAAGCATAGAGTTAGGATTTACTATATAACAATACCCTTCTCTGACTGATAATCTTTATCTGAATGTTTTCTTCCAATTTGTGTTATTTATGAATAATTTATTTTAGTTCAAGTAGTAGGAATGTTGGCGTTCCCTCGTCCTCCTGTTTAGCTAATTGTTATTCTTGAAAGTTATTTTCATCTCATGTTAAGTAGAGATGAACTAAGGAAGATATGGTGAGCCCTGGTCCTAGTTTTATCCCAAAAGATTGACTGAAAGTTTCCCTAGGAATGTGTTGAAGGTTGGCTAGTTTCGAAGTACTTACCAGATGTTAGGCCATTATTTGTTATCATTTGTGTTTCCCTTGTGTTTAAATGTTTTCTATTGAAAGTGTATCAAAGGCTGGCTAGTTTCAAAGTACTTACTAGATCCTAGATTGATTTTATGTTTTTCTTAAGTGTTTGTCAAAGGCTAGCTAGTTTCAAATTACTTACCAGATCTTGGGCTGCTCTTTTTTCTTCATTTATTTAATTCCCCTTCTTGTTGTATCATTTCATTCCATAAATCAACTTTGAAGAGATCATGAGACATAGATGACTTGCCCCATAGACCACTCTTGAACCTGGTTGCTTAAATTAAAACCCTATTATGACTCCATATCCCAATGGACTAAAACCTACAATTATCTATTTTTTGGCCGAAGCTTGTTCTACTTGCTTGCAACTTCTCACCTTTGGAACTCTTTCCATTTAGAACTTTCCACTCAAATAATAATCATGCTCAACCATCCAAAAACAAACAAAAACCCTCGGCCTTCATAACTAGCCTAATATCATTACCCAAAACCTCAAAGATAAATCCATCTTTACACTTATTAGAGAGATCCCTCTCCGGATTCAGGAGGGCTAGATCCTAGAATCCCAAAGTGGTTGAAACGGTGTTCTCCCTGCTGTTGAAATTTTCCAATCTTGCTGATTATAGGGAGCTAACATTTCTGGCGACTCCACTGGGGACAGTTTGAGTGTTTTTCATTTCAAATAATCATAAGACATCAGAAATTCCTTTCTTTCAAATGACATTTGCTCTGTTAGCTGGTTAAATCGTTAGGCATAACATCTCTAGGAAACAAACATTGTTTAGTGAGTAAAAGAAACCCTTTTTTGAGCACTACCAACACACAGTAATCATGATGAAACTTGTTTGAATCAGTGACAAACTAGGTAAAGCCCTAGGATTCTCATAAGACTTCATCTAACCTTGAAGGATTAGCTGGCTTAGCCATAAGAGTAAACTATCTTTCTCTCATAACTGTAGCTAAGTATTGAAATGGATTTAGGACACTCTTAGGAACCACACAACTGAAAAATAACCCAAGAAACCCAAAAATATTCCAGATTGATATTTAATAAACATGGTGGTGGACCATAAAACCTTTTACCTCCGAAAGAGCTAAAAACTTCCACTTGGCGACTCGACAATCCTTAACAGACATTAAGACTCCACTGGGAAGAACCCTTATCATTATAATATCATTCAAACTCAGTTAGAGGACTGGAGGATTTAAATTTTTGAAAAACAGTTACTTAACCTCTCAAATATTGTCATATCTAGTTGAACTTTTCTTGTTTAGTAGGGTCTGAAAAACACAACATAGTGGCTCCTAGAAAGATTCTTACTAGAGCCTATCCTGACCCGAACCCACCAGAGATAGTTGATAACCTGGAAAGTATCCTTAGGGAGTATCCTAGGATTAAATTATCAATTGTTTTCAGATCACCCGTGAGAGCTAATTCAGTTCCTGAAAATATTTCAGCTCTACAAAAATCACAAGCTCACTTAGCAAATCCCTTTAGAACTAGGTCATTTCATGATATAATTCAGCTAGACTCTGATCTGAGTCTTCACTTTCATCCCCAGAAGCGAGTGAACATCCTAGTAGTAGAGAAACAACACCACCTGATTTACACTTCTTTCACAATTTAGGTGTCTCTTATCCAAGATCTGCTCAGCAATCTACTGTTGTTCCATCCACATCTCTTCATCCTACATCCACTGTCCAAACCACTCCACTTCAACCCACTTTTTCTCTTATCAATCCACCTCTTGTAAATCCACCTCCAACGCATATCATGGCAGCATGATATGCTCCCTTTGTCCTTCCTGTACCATTAGTCAATCTTCCACAAGACTATCAGTCCAAAATTCCATTATATGATTCTTGTAATGTTACTACTGCATCACAACATGTGGATAAGATGAATGACTACTTTGAAAAAAATGAAATTGATGATGATTCTGTCAAGCTTAGATTATTTGTTCAGAGTCTAGGGGGGGGGAGTAAGAAAATGGTTTAAAGGCTTAACCCCCCATAGTATCAATGATCTCCAAGCCTTACATCATACATTCTTAATAAAATGGGAAGTGAAGAATAATCCTCTCCAAGTCCTTTCCGATTACAAGAACCTCCATAGAGACACTAAGGAAAGTGTGAAAGCTTACTGCACCGGATTTAACAGTGTGTATAATGCACTTTCCCCAGATCTAAAACCTTGACAAGGATCAGCTCTAAACAAGTTTCCTGAAGGGTTTGACCTTGAGATGGCCTATCAGCTGAGAGAGAGAGAGATCCTGCAACTCTTGAATATATGCAAAAATGAGCTCTTGCTGTGGAAGTTAACTTGATGGAGAAGAGAGAAAGAATGAAAAATGAGAAGAGAGTATCCTTTAGAGAGGAATATACCCCTTCTACTTCCAGCTCAAATATGGAAAAAATGATGGAGGATATGATGAAGAAAATGAGCATCCTTGAGAGAGCACAAGCAAATCAAAACCAAACTGCGCCTCAAAACAGAAACCAGAACCAGAATCAGAATTTTAGAAGAAATCAACCTCCAAATAGACGAAGGGAAGATGATCAACAGATCACTCCTCCCTTTCATCAAAATTATGTGAGTGAGGTTGAGGAAATAGATGAAATAATAAAGGAAGATGATATCAACATGCCGGGAGTAGATAATGATGACTTCGAGATTCATGATGATAGAAAACAAGGTCTTTACACACCCTATGATGACAAAAGAGATGATGATGAAATTTATTATCAGGATATGGAAAATTTCATCATCAGGTCTCAAAGAGAATGTGAATTTAGAAGTAAAACCAGTCAACACACTCCCAACACTAAAACCTCTGACAAATATTCACAAACTAGCACTACAACCAAGCCTAAAGTTGTCAAACAGAAGGACAAAACAATAGCTGTAAATTCTGATAAATGTAAAGAGAAAGGCGCTCAAAACGTTACAAAATAGAGTGCAGACCTTAGAAATACTAACACTTTAGTTAGTACTCCTGTGAAAACCATTTTTGTCAAATGTAAATAGAACAAGTCAGCAAGCTGATGTTGCTGATAGAATGGCAGCTAACAATACTAAAACAAGTACTTCAAAGAATCAAATTCCTTTAAGCCTGCAGCAGGAAATTTCAAATATTAAGATCTCTATTTCCTTGACTGAGTTAGCTACCCAATATGTATATAGGACCCAAATTTTGAAGGCTTTAAACATTGAAGAGAATAAGGACACAGTCAATCTTAACGATGACCAAATAGAGCTTATTTTTGGTCCAAATATTGAAGGTAAGTATCAAGAGGGACCTGTTCCTCCCTTTTATGTAAGTTTAAATTTTCATGACAAAATTTTGCACAACGCTATGCATGATTCCAGAGCTTATCATAATTTAATGCCTAAAGCTATGATGGAGAGCATGGTGTTGTGTAGATTAATCCGTCTTGCGGACAAGACCGATCTCTCTAGTACTAAAAGTAACTAGCAACAAACAACCAATTATACTAATCTCTCTCTAAGCATACAAGATTCATAAAATTGCTATATAGGTGTAAGGCCTACCTTATATCCAGCGCTTGCCTGATCTCGTTGAAGTCCTTCCCGTGCACTTGAAAGAATGTTCCTCGTGAATCTGCAGTCACAAACAAGCAAAAATATTACACAGCACCTGTATAGACATTATTATAAACCATACTTATCATAATGATCAAGGAATTTATGAAATAAACCATGAATAGAGAGTTTAATGAGAGAAATGAGTATATTTGTATTAACTTCAAATGAAAGAAAACCTTTACAACCTATGCCTTGATGTTGTGCAGGTCCTCCCGGGGTTCGAAGCAGGAATCTCTTCTAATTTGACAAGCATTGCACTCTTTGAACCAAGACAGATAGAGATGAGTGATTTAACCTCACAGAAAGTCTTAGTTAATTGAGTCTAAATCTCAACAGCATTTAACCTCACATATCTTAAAGCTTGAACTCCCTTTGAGGCTACCCAAGGCCTCTTTTTATAGTGGAAAAGAGGAGGTTTTCTGTTCCAAATATGAAGGGATAGAATCCTCCTTCAAAGGGATTAGCTCCTTACATCAAGGGGTTAGCTCCATCAAGTGAGGGATGCATGAACCTTCTCAAAGTGTATCCATTCCCGAAAATTCCCATCTAGAATATTCTAGAATTCATCTGAAATCAACTTTTTATCTTTACTTTCTTGCCTTTTTGAGTTTTACAGAGGTCTGCACCCATGACACAAAGAACGTGCGGTATGGTTCCGCAGGAGGGCTGAACTTTAGGTGCGGGACCGCAACAAATGAATAGAGAAAGTGCGATACCAATGTTTAGGGGATTTTTAGGAACTTTTCTCTGATTTTGAAAGCTTGAAATGAGGAGCTGATATGTTAGACTTGCAAAAGGAGGAAGTATGAGTAATAATGAGCTCATACTCATAGTAAAATGTCAGGATGACAGTTTTTAGTGTAACAAATTGCCCCCTAAAGTGCAAAGTCTGGAATAGATGAAGCTGAAGTCTGTCATATATGAAGAGTGCAGTACTTTATCATTTCAAAGATCATCCCGTGGACACCCCAGTCGGAACCTGTAAAAACATTCAATGCAAAATATATACATATATATGTCATCACTGAGGTAGGCATTCCCATACTCAGATTAAAACTAACTAGAAACTAACTCAAATTGTTCTGATACAGGAATGATTTTGAATACATCATAGTACAGATATATGTAGACACAGTATGGACGCAACCATTTGTTTATAAATAGTCTACTGTATAGATGATAACAAAATTCCTCGCAGCCTGGATGGTGGAAACTAGATCCAGGGTCTTGATTTCCGCATTTCGAACTAGTAAGATTCTATCCATGTGAATAAATGTGTTCAAGTCAAACATGGTAGAAACCACTTGATTACCAGTCAATGATGTGAACTGTTAACAAGTGTGAGAGAAACCACCAGTAATGTCAATGGTTCTCAAAGTACTCAGTGCAATCCATGAAATGTGAATGAATGAGCTGAAGTTGAACATGTCACGGAATCATTGGATCGAAGGTCAATGATGCAACCTGTCGTCGAAGGCGAGAAACCTACCATTGAGGCATGCAGATTTCAAGGTACTGACAATTTCTGGATCAAATTCCTAGATAATGTACTGATGTCAATAGAAAGTGATCTGTCGTAGGTAAGCCCACAACACGAAATCATAGATCAAGTTTTGAAAATATATTGGCAAGGACTGACTCAGGGATGGTAAAAAATGGATGACAGATATTTTGCAGATGAATGGTTTATTTGAACTGTTCTCTTGAACACATAACGACACTGCAGATGGCTTGGTAACAATTGACCCAAAGCTAATACCCAGAAACCAGCTAAATACTTTCAATTTGGTTTGATTAACTGTTAGGCAAAGGATTTCCCAACCTAGGTGAATGAAAGTGTCGTGTTCAAGAGTTGGTTGACTGAATTTTCAAAAATTTAAAATATAACAAACACGCCCATTTTTCTCTCTTTTTCCCCCACCATTTCTGGCAAGTACCTCTTTATTTTTGACAAGCTTGAGGAGGATAACATTTGCTTGATTATAAGCTCATCCTTCGGATGAGTCCAACTTAGTTTAAAATTCGAACCCTAAGAAGGAGTGGTTCGTTCCCGTTGAAAATTAAACAGGTCCTTTACTGTTAAGTTTTAACGAGTCCAGTATAGGAGAAACTCGGTGTTTTTCAGTTTTAGGGAGTCAGAAGAAAAACTTAAGAAAACTCCATGGGTGTACTTTTTCGTAAATTTAGTCTCTCGAGCTCGAAAAAGGATAAAATAATGCGGGAGAGAACTCTATTGACCGTAATTAGTCAACGTATACCTTTTTTGTAAATAGTCCATTTCAGTCCGTAAAAGGGGTAAACTTATACTGAAGGGACGATCATTCATTTACTTTAACGAGTTCGAATAATCAAGTACTCAACAATCTTTTCATATTTAGAGAGTCTGAAAAGGGCTTAAAAGAGGACTCCAGGGTTTCGCTTTTTCGTAAATTTTTTGAAAGAGTCCGAAAAAGTGATAAAAGTATGCTCTTTGTTGAAAAACGATCAATTCACCTGAAAAATCCAGTTTCTGCACAAAAACTTGAAACTTTACACATACCTGTTTAAGATAAGTAAAAATGCTTTCAAAAAATACCCTTTTTAAAGTGAAAAATAAATAAATTAAAAATTCATCCATTCGAAAAAACTTATAAAAAGGACTTTTTCAACTTCATTTTTACCGTTCAGTTTCAGAGTGAAAAGTAAAAAGCTTTTGGGTAAGAAAGTTCCTGTGAAGATTCTGGAAAATTCGTCCGTTGGAATCGAGAACCGTCAGTCCCAGGTAATCCACAACCTCTCAATCTTGTTTTTCATCCATTTCAAATTTGTTTTTAGGCTTTAGTTTGCATTTTTGGGGCAAAAAATGGTTTAAAAGTTCGCCCGCGGGGTCCGCAGGTGGGACACACGTTACCTGTGGACCCCGAATTTTTCCTATAAGGAAAAAGTCGTGGGTTCCACACCCGGCACACATTACGCGTGCGAATATATGCACTGTGTATAAAGCGTGGGTGCGGTAGCCACGTGGTTGATTTTAAAACATCCATTTCTCATTTGTTTGCCAAAAAATTCCAAATAAGACTATTCTAACTTGCCTTTTTATGTATTGTAGGATTGACAAGATGCTGATCTGGCGAGAACGTGAGCACGAGGAAGTGGATGAAGCCGTAATACTCCATTTTCCCACACAACAGGAATTAAAAGCATGTGGCTTGTACAAATTTTGGGCCATCTCAGGCATGAGGGCACAAGTAGAACTCCTGACATGGTTGGTGAACAGATGGAATGTGCAGGACCAGTGCTTCTTTATTGGTGGCCACCGGCTCGAAATTGAGCTGGAGGATATATATTTCTTAACTGGTTTGTCCAAGAGGGGCGAACAAGTTTATTTGTTTGGGACTAGGCCAGGTGGCCAGTCTGTCGCTAATCTCCAACTAGAATTCTGCAATGACCAGGCAAATCCTCGGGACAAATGGATTGACATAAAACACATCATCCGTCCTGAATTGAAAGTTATTGCTTTTACTGTTACCAAACTGTGTGGGAGTGTTGCGCTTCATGTAGCTACTGGTTCCCAAATGCGTATTGCCGTGGACTGTTTTCGCGGCACCATCTTTAACTGGTGTGAAGTTGTGTTGGCTAATGTAAAAGGCCAACTAACCAGAGCAAAAAATGGGAAACTGAATAACTTTGGATACGGATCCATTGTTGTTTCTTTTGCTCTGGAGAGGATCCCCTTGTTAGCTCCACAGAGTATTGTTGTTGATGCCGGTCGACCTCGAGAACCGAGAATGGTTCGTTGGTCCGCGTTGATGGCTCGTCATGCTATTGAGGGTACTGAGATTGTGCGATTTCCTTCTTCATATTTTCGTTGGCTGGATCGCCAAATTTTTGTGATAGAGGATTTTCCATATGCCGGGATAGATTTCCGCGGCGACCGAGAGATGGTTCTCCCAGCAGGGGAACAGTGGGATGAGTCAGGTAAAATCATTTTTCAATGTTTGCTAAATTCTAATTTTTTTTAATTTTTTATCGTCTTTGAAAACTAATAACCAAAAGTTTTTTGAAAACAGATGTGGGTCCACAAAGACCAGCCCATCTCCAACCTTACGAGAGAAGACAACCAGTTGCGGCCGCACCAGCCCCAGCAGGCCAATCAGCGGAGATTTTGACTGATTTAGAGCATCATCTAGAGTGTTTGACTCTAGATATTCCAGAGACGAGCATAGATGACATTCCTCTCAGGTTGCAGAGATATGTGATTGGAGTTCCAGGACCTTTTAGGAGGTTCCTATGCAGGGTAGCTCGGGCAGTGGTTTCTTATCGTGATCACCATCAGTGATGGGATGATCGTGTAGACTCATATTTTTGACTTTTGTATTATCATTTTTTCCGATCATAAGGTGTTTCCAACCTATGATCGAAGACGGTGTATATTTTTTGAAAACACTCCTATACTATGATATATCACTATTTGTCGGCTATCTGTGTACACATGTGAATGTTGTTTGTTTTACTGCTTTTGATTATTGCAAATGTCTACTTATCATACTAGAAGAAATTGAATCTGCTAATGTATTTAAATGTCTTGGAATATGATGATATTCAATGTAATCAAATTCACGTTCCAAGAGACGAACTCTCAAAAATAACCGTAACAATATTGGATTTCTAATGGTATAAACCCTGTTAAGCTGTAATACAACAAGTTCACAATCCAACCTTACAATCAAACTCTGAATTCCAAATGATATGGATTCAGACAATAAATCAATCACTGCACTATACTCAGCAATGTTATTTGTTGTTTGACCAAGGCTTACCCCATGCATGGATACTAACTCGTCAGAGGGTGAATAGATAACCCAGGCTGCGGAAGAAATGTTCCGTGTACTATGACAAGCACCATCATCAAAACCAATGTAGGTTTGAAGAGACGTCGAAATCTGCAATATCAAGAGTAAAACTCAGATAAGCAGGAATAGTGACAAAAACACACTTCTAAACTAGGCACACTTTTCTAATCTAAAACACACCAGCAGTAAAGGAATCTAAACTAACAAAAATCTCCACACCTCATTTAAGCATAATATCGCTTTAGATAAAGCCCATTTCTAGGTTTATCCAAAGGAACACCGTCAAAATCTATCAACTCATAGGCCCCTTTTGCTAACTTTCATTTCACAATGTAAGGACCATGCCACATAGGCACGAATTTCCCAGCTCCTAGTTTGTCGTTAGCTTGATCATAAAGTAAAACTAGGTCTCCTTCTGAAAAATTTCGAGGGGTCACACTTCTATCATACTGAGCTTTTATCCTTTTAACATGAGCCTCGTTTTCTATTGCAGCATTTCGTCGATTCTCATCTAATTGGGCTAAGTACAAGAAACGTTTCTCCTCTTCAGAAGTAGCTGGAAGTAATTCTACGGCTAATTTTAATGACGGTATTTCGCATTCAATCGGCAACACAGCTTCCAAACCGTAAACCAGTTGAAAAGGAGTGAAACCCGTTGATGTTTTGACTGAGGTTCGATATGCCCAAAGCGCTGAAAATAACATGGAATGCCAATTCGTCTTGTGAATACCAATGATTCATTTAATCATGGTGACTAAAACTTTGTTAATGGCTTCAACCAGACCATTGGCTTGCGGATAGTACGGAGTGGAACTATCGTGGCGTAGGCCAAGTTGTTCTGTCAGTTCAGTCATCATGACATTCCAAAAATGACTTCCATGATCCGTAATAATAGCTTGAGGAACACCGAACCTAGCAATTATGTGATTAAATACGAATGTTGCAGCAGTCTTGCCATCAGCTGAAAATGTAGGCATCGCCTCGGCCCATTTTGTAAAATAATCTACTGCTAAGATAATATAGGCATGCCCCCCCGCGGAGTGAGGGTTACATGTAATAAAATCGATACCCCAATTTTCGAAAGGACCAACAGTAATTATAGGGTGAAGAGGAGCGGGTGGCGCGCACATTTTCCGATCAAAAATTTGACAGTTGTGGCATTTCCGAACCGCATAAATGCAATCTTTGAACAACGTTGGCCAGAAATAACCTGCACGCAATATCTTTTGGGCTGTGGCATACCCAGACATATGACCGCCACATGCTCCAGAATGACAGTCATTTAACACCTTTTCAGCTTCTTCATGAGTTAGACAACGTCGGAAAACCGAATCCGCTCCACGTCGATAAAGTGTATCACCAATGATATTATACTGTTGGGATTGGAAGCATATTTTCCATCGCTGAGTTCGTGAAATGTTAGGCCGAAAAGATTGGGTTTGGAGATAAACAATAATATCCCCATACCATGGATCAAGTGTATTGATAAGAAACAAAGATTCGTCCGTAATGGACTCTTCTGCCACTGTTTCAGTATCAGTAAAAGGGAAATCACACATCAGTTCCGCAAATACTAAAGATTTATTTGCCTTGGATTTTTCAAATTCCAAGTCAAATTCCTGTAGGATAACTATCCATTTGGAATATTTTCCCCCTAGCAATTGTTTGGTCAAAATATACATCATAGGGTTGCAATCAGAAATTACCGTGGTTTTACGTAACAAGATGTAATGTCTAAAACGTTGGACAGCTTGAACAGCTGCCAAGGCCAATTTCTCCACATGTGTGTATTTGATTTCAATCGGATGCAGATTCCGACTAAGATAATAAATCACATGTTCATTGTGAGATTCATCTTCCTGAACTAGTACCATCCCAATGGTGGAATGAGAAGCAGCGAGGTACAAAATGTAATCTTGGTTGTAGTTGGGAGGATGCAATAACGGTGCATGGGTCAACGCGTGTTTAAGTGCATCAAAAGATCGATCAGTGATCTCGTCCTAGAAGAATGGAATGTTCTGTTTCAACAACCGGGTAAAACCCTTTGTAAGCTCGGCATAGTTAGGAATAAACCTACATAAAAAGTTTTCTTTCCCCTGCAAACTTTGGAGTTGGTGCAAAGTCGAAGGAGGAGGCAATTTAACAATGGCTTTGACCTTCGATGGATCGACGCGAATACCTGCTTTCTAGACAACAAATCCCAGTAATCGACCTGATTCTACACAGAAAACACATTTATGCGGATTCAGCCTTATCCGATAATGCCTACATCTCATAAAAATTTCTCGTAAATGAGTGGGATGGTCGGCCCTATGTAATGAATGAGTAGGTAAATCATCGAGATATAGCTGGACAATGTGCTTAATGTCATGAAATGCATAAGACATAGCCCGTTGAAAAGTTGCTCGAGCGTTCTTTAGTCCAAAAGGTAGTTCACAATAAGAAAATGTTCCCCATGGACAAATAAAAGTTGCTTTGGGTTGATCTGCAGGGAGTATGTTTATTTGATTGTAGCCGGAAAAGCCATCCATGAAGGAAAACAATTCACTACCAGCACAATCATCGATTATTTGATCAATATAGGGAGTTAGATAATTATCTTTTGGATACGCTCGATTAATATCCCTATAATCGATACATACTCTTATCGTTCCTTGTTTTTTAGTCACAGGAACAATATTCGATACCCAATCCGTTAATGGAATTGGATAAATGAATCCTACTCGAAGTAATTTTTCAACTTCTGTTTTTATAGCAGCAGCTTTTCTAGGATGAATTTGACGTAATCATTGACGAACAGGTTTAGCATCCGGGTAAGTCTTAATTTCATGAAAAACGATCGATGGATCGATTCCTGGCATTTCTTCATAAGACCAGGCAAACACGTCACATAATTCTTGAAATAGGGCTTTATAAGTATGAATTTCTTCATCTGTACAACAAGCACCTATATGAATGTTTTCAATTATTCCTGGTTTTATTGAAATGTCAATTGGAACCGTTCTAGATATATTTTCCAAATTTAACTCAGAATAAGGATTTTGCAATGGATTCTGAGGTTCCTTAGCATATTCAGCAGTAAAAATCGAAGCGAAATCATTTTCAAAATGATCTAATTCAGGTAAAAATGAACACCGGTGATGTAGATCTTCCCATGGTAAATCATCTACAGACAAAAACTCACGAATTTGCTCATCTGTATGAACAAGTTCAGGAAATGTCGTTGTAACTGAACTAGATATAGAAAGTGATTCCTCTTGGATCCCATTCATTGGATCAGTTTCGGTTGAAAAGGGGTCGGAAAAAGACTATACAGCCTGGTATGCAATTTCAAATGGACTCAAAGGCATCATGCCATCAATTGAATCTATCTCGGATTCGGAAGGTACGATCCAAGGATCATCAAACATAACAGTGTCTGACGAAATCATGTGAATACTTGCAGTAGAAGGCGATACGTTAGGAGGAGGAAAAGAAAAATTTCCTAGTAAACTAGAATCTTTAATCAAACCTACTCCAACATCCTTATAAGGGATAGCTGTTTTACCGACATGCTGGATTGTTTCTGTAGAGGCTGGGTCGGACGAGAAATAAGTTAACTGATCTATTGTCACAATCTTTCCTTGATATGGAAATTTTATGAGTCGAAAGACCGAAGAAACAACAGCAGTCATAGCATAGGACCAACTACGACCCAGAAGAAGGTTGTAATCTAGAGGGGCATCAACCACTTCCACATCTAGATTAACGATTTTACCTTCGACCCCTATGGGTAAATCCTGAAAAATACCAAAAGGTTGAAAACCTCGACCATCAAAAGCTTTTAGAATTGTCAGAGATTGGTTAAGTGTAGGAGAACCAAGTGATTTCCAACACTGAATTGACATAATACATGTTGAAGCTCCCTCATCAATCACAGTCCGAAAAATAGGTCTGTTTTTTACTAACACTGGAATCTGGAAAGCCATTTGGTGAGGAAGACGTGGTGTACTATTTTCTAAATCGAAGATTATAAGGTTAGAATCCTGAACATCGATAGCTCCTATAGTAGACAATAATAATTTACGTTGTGCTGGACACGATTGCAGCACTTCCAAAGCCGACATTGCTGAAGGAGAAACGGCTAAGTCTTCAACAATGTTGTAATTCTGAGCAGCTCTCGCATGTGGATTGAAAGCTGATTTACGAAGAACACCTTTATAGGCGGTTTGATTATTAAGTCTAGATTTTGTTTCTCGATCTGTAGCGGACCAGAGACAGGAGGAGGTGTCTTTGATGTATTTGCATTAGAAGATTCTTCTTCTTTGCCATCAACAGGATTCTTAGAACCGTAATCTTGCGATCGCGTCGCAATCCTTACATGAGACATCATCATAATACGCTCTTCTAAAGTAGTCGAGGAAGAACCAATCATCTTACTATCTTGAATTGGAAAAGGATCCTTCAATACAGCAGGTTGTTGCGATCCTTTAATGAATTTTGTAACTTCGTCTCGATATGGACATTCTTTTGTGAAATGATCTTGTTCACAAATGAAACAAGGATAGCGAGGTTTACGTTTTTCGTCATTAGATTCATCTTTATCATTTTTCTCTTTCGAATTCTTTTTGTTTTTGTTCCTCCCCTTCTTTTTACCACCATATTTTGATTTTTTCGTAGATGTTTCAACGACATGAATGTCGGCAGAAACTTCAGGAGAAGATTCTCCTTTCGGGGAATCAGGTAAAATTATAATTGGAGAAGAATTCTTTGAAGATTTCTTCTTTCTTTTAGAATTTATTGTACCAATCATACCGTCAGCGGCATGAGACCCTGAAGGAGCAGCAACTATTTGACCTTGTTTTGGAAGGTCTGGTATTTTTTCATGTAGAGTACCTGACTGCGTATAAACGAGGTCAAGGTACTGAGCTTGAGAAATTACTTGCTCTTCAGTAACAACACCAGCCTTAGCTACATCTTCAGTGATCTTGGGTAACAATGATTTAACAAACCATTCTGCCAAAATTTGATCCGGAATATAAAATTTCACCAAACGTCGTCTACGTCGCCATTCATGAATATGATTAGAAATATACGTGGATGTAGATTGTTTTAGAGAAGTTAATAATTCTTTGTCGTTGTCGAATCTGACAGGAAACTAAAAATGAGTCAAGAAATTTGTTGCTAACTGACTGAAATTATGGAACGAGCCGCGTGGTAACTCAATGTACCATTTAGCCGCAAGACCTATAAGGGTTCTTTGGAAAAGACGTAAGCGAATCGAATCATCAATGATTGAATTAGATGCACACCAAAGGTGATAAGTCATAACATGATTCGATGGATCCTCTCCTGACTTACCTTCGAATTTTGGTATATCACTGGGCAACTTATGAGGCATTGGCGGCCAATTCTGATAATAAAAAATGGGATCATTTGTAAGGCGCGTCAAATCAGGTAAGTCCAAAGTTGCGATAAACGGTAATTGACGGTTAGGGTCGCGAAAACCTTGAGAAGCCAAAGCAGATCCAGGAGGTGGATACCCAGGATAACTAGGAATTGGATTTGCATTAGGTATTGTGTAACCTCCCGGAAAACCAAGATGAACCGGACCATACTGAGGTTGTTGATAAGTATAACCGGGGTATGGTTGATACTGATAGCTTGGATTCTGTACATAGGGACCGAACTGCGGCTGTCCCTGGTATGGTTGATATGTAAATTGAGGTTGACTTGTAACAACTGTACTTGTACCGGTTTGTCCTATAGGTATCTGAACCGAAGTCTGAACTCAAGGTCCTGACTGAGGTACAAAGACTTGAGGGATTTGCACGGATACAGGGGTAGCCGAACTCGGGGCTACAGACACTCCAGAAACAGGTGTGACAAGTTGAACAGATGTTGCAGCAGTTGTAGCAGTTTGAGGCGGAGTCTGAGGTGTACTAGGCCCAGTCTACTGAACTGAACTAGGTGCAGGAGTTTGAATAGCTGGCTGAACAGGTTGCTGGGTTGAACCAGAAACCAGTGGCTAGCCAGGTTGATAAGGTAACTGCACATTAGGCTGCAAAGGCTGTTGATATTGGGACGGATCCCACACCATCATTTCGGGGTACTGTCCCGTAGAAGGTTGAACATAAGGACCATAACCTGGTTGAACGTAGGGTTGATAATTGAAAGGTAAATTTCCGGCTCCTTGAATAGATGGTTGCCCAGAAGGCTGTTGGTAACCTTGAATTGGGTACTGCCCTTGAGGTTGATAACCTTGAGGTGCGTACTGAAGCTGGGGTTGTTGAGGACCTTGAGGAACATATTGAGTTTGGGGTTGTCCTTGAGGTATGTACTGTCCTTGGGGTTGCCCCCCAAAATAATATGATTCCACAGTTTGTCCTGGGAAAAAGCTACCTTGAGGTTGTCCTCCAGGTGGTAACTGACTACTTGAAGGTTGTCCCCCAGGCGGTAACGGATTTCCTTGAGGTTTCCCCCCAGGCGGTAACTGACTGCCTTGTGTTTGAGGATTGGGAACGTTACCAGACATCATAAAAATTTTCTCTGGGTTCGACGTTTCAATTTTAAGACCATTAAGACCAGATGATAACACGTTTTCAATGGGTTGAGGAGCTGCTCCCGAGAAAGTACCAGATAGAGCTTGGTATCCTGAAGGAACAGAAGGACCACCATGTAAAAATGATTCCGGAGTCTGAGAAAACATTGACGACTCTCCTGCCATAATGGATGGCGGATAGTAACCTTTGGGTGTAGGATGAAATGGAACTCGAGGTGGATGAAATGCTAGTCCCAGATTTTCTAAAAAGTTCGTTAAGGATAGATACCAAGCATCAGTTCGAATAGGGTTGTAGAAAATAGATTCACGCTCCCTAAGATTTATAGATTGAGGGGATTCGGGAAGATATATGTCTTCGTCTGGATTAGTAAGTTCTTCAATAGAAATAAGTCCAGAGGGAAGATTGTCTGTAATGATATTTCTTACCCTAGGTGAACCTGGATCGCTAGAAGTTGGTGTAATAAATCCTGAGGATGTTTCCAAAACAGAAGATTCAGTTTTAGGTTCAGAGATTTCAGGTTCGTCAGATAATTCACCAGAAGGAGAAATACTTCCAGTAACTTCAGAAACTGAAATCGGTTCTTGAATGTATTCTGTTGTAGGTATTTGATGATCAGGATGTATAACTATAGATGAACTTCCAATTTCCGTTGATCTAATTCTACTACTACTGGATGATACCAGAGCACGAAGCCCTTCAAGTTGACTTGGTGAATATTCAGGGGGTTTCCCTTGTATTCTCCGAGATTGTCTCAGCAATTCCGCCACGATTAAAAATTATCTAATCACACGCAAACAAAGAAAAATTTCAATGAAAACACCTAAAGTCTCTAAGAAACAAACAATTGAATCATTCGCTTAAAAAATATAAGAGTTCAAACCACACACAAACAGTAACTTTCCGTACTAAAAACACTAGTTGATGATGAAATCCAACTTAGTAGAATTTTAACATGAAAAGGGCGGTTAGAACAGTTAGCTCGACAACCTGCTTAATGAAACAGACCGGTGCAAGTTTCTCCACTATACCATCTCAAATGAAGATAACCCTCCGGAGAGTCCAAGTGAGTCTAGCCGACGTCTGTTCCAGGTACAGTGGGATCTTCCCTCCACCGTCACCTTAGGAAAGAATCCTAAAGATTATGGCCACTAAGGTTACCAACTGAAACAAATATACCTAGGGGAACAGTCTACGATCCGACACACATGCAAGGGCAGAGTAACAAAGCTCAATCCCCTTGAATGCTCCTTGAAATAATCCAAGGTTTACCGACAAGTGACCCCAGGCTCCTCGACAATGGTCTATCCAAGGTTTACCATTTTTAATACGTGTATATCTTCTATCCTTCCCAATGAGGAAGGATTGATTTCCCCACTGGTTCAGATATGATCTCGTGCTTAACTCCTTTAAGAGGAGCTTCCCAGAGCATACATGCAACAATTGAAATTCTTCTTACTACAAGATCATCTACTTGTTTGTTTTAGCTATCTTGGAGAGTTAATTACTCCCTACTCCAAGATACTAGAAAAGCTATGTTGGTGATAAGAGCCCTAGAAATAAAAAGATTACTAGATGAATTTTAATCAAGCGTTACTTTTAGGAGCTGTTTCTTAAGTCAATGGGTGCGGAAATGAAACTTTGGATGATGTGAAGACTCGATTTCCAAAAAACACTGAAATGCACCTAGAATGATAATCAATTCTTTTTCTTTCAATGAACTTTCTATATAAAGAAAGAGTTGGAGAATGCAATCCTTTTAATTCCTTCTTTAAATATGAAAAATAATTGAAAGAAACTACTTTGTCTTTTCAATAATGAGATAAATGATCAAAGCTCATAACAAAATCCTTTTTCTTTCCAAGCTTGAAGCTACAAAACAATTTTCCTTCGAAAGAAAGCTACAAAATTAAAACTACTCAAAACTACAAAATCTAATCTTTAGATCTAAAATCTAAATTGAGTAAAAAAATTAAGATTTTTTGAAGAATGTTTTCCTTAGTTGTTTAGAAAACTAAGAATCTATTTGTTTAGAATAACAAACAGATCAAAAACACTCAAAATATGTTTTTTTTTATAAAAATGAAATTCAAAACTTTCAACCAAGTTTTTTCGAAGATTCGCAAAGAAACAAAAGGATCAATTTCTCAATATAGGATGTTTTCACAATTAGGTCGGATTCAAAAGAAAAAAAGAGATCAATGTAATCTGAGATACTGCAAATTCTCAAAAGTTTGAATCGCTACAAAGACCAAGCGGAAAAACAATCCAAACTGCAAAATCTTCCAGAAAATCATCAAAACATCAACACTGTTGGAGTTCATTCACAAAAAATTCTTGACAGAAACAATAATCAGTCTGGGTAGAAACCAAAAGGATAAATCCAAATAAAAATAAACTAGAGAAAAAAATCTAGAGATTTTCTAAAATTTTAACAGGTTCCGCAGGTAACCAGTATTGACAGGTGCGGTCCCGCACTGTATTCTTTACAAAAAGTGCGAACCTGCCCGCACTGTCAAAGTAAGGCAGAGTGCAGTCCTAGGAAAATTATAGAAAAACTTAAAATATTTCTAAATTTTCAAAAATAGGGAAAATCTAAATTACCCAGACAGATATGTATCAATCAAAAACCAGGAAAAAATGTTTCCTCAAATAAAAAATAAAAGAGAACCAAAAACAACAAGTTCTTTCCCCAGTGGAGTCGCCATTTTGTTGTGTAGATTAATCCGTCTTGCGGACAAGACCGATCTCTCTAGTACTAAAAGTAACTAGCAAAAAACATCCAATTATACTAATCTCTCTCTAAGCATACAAGATTCATAAAAATGCTATATAGGTGTAAGGCCTACCTTATGTCTAGCGCTTGCTTGATCTCGTTGAAGTCCTTCCCGTGCACTTGAAAGAACGTTCCTCGTGAATCTGCAGTCACAAACAAGAAAAAAGATTACATAGCACCTGTATAGACATTATTATAAACCATACTCATCATAATGATCAAGGAATTTATGAAATAAACCATGAATAGACATTTTAATGAGAGAAATGAGTATATTTGTATTAACTTCAAATAAAGAAAACCTTTACAACCTGTGCCTTGATGTCGTGCAGGTCTTCCTGGGGTCCGAAGCAGGAATCTCTTCTAATTTGACAAGCATTGCACTCTTTGAACCAAGACAGATAGAGATGAGTGATTTAACCTCACAGAAAGTCTTAGTTAACCTAGTCTGAATCTCAACAGCATTTAACTTCAAATATCTTAAGCTTGAACTCCCTTTGAGGCTACCCAAGGCCTCTTTTTATAGTGGAAAAGAGGAGGTTTCTTGTTCCAAATATGAAGGGATAGAATCATCCTTCAAAGGGATTAGCTCCTTACATCAAGGGGTTAGCTCCATCAAGTGAGGGATGCATGAACCTTCTCAAAGCGTATCCATTCCCGAAAATTCCCATCTAGAATCTTCTAGAATTCATCTGAAATCAACTTTTTATCTTTAATTTCTCGCCTTTTTGAGTTTTACAGAGCTCTGCACCCATGACACAAAGAACGTGCGGTATGGTTCCGCAGGAGGGTTGAACTTTAGGTGCGGGACCGCAGGAAATGAATAGAGAAAGTGCGATACCAATGTTTAGGGGATTTTTAGGAACTTTTCTCTGATTTTGAAAGCTTGACATGAGGAGCTGATATGTTAGACTTGCAAAAGGAGGAAGTATGAGTAATAATGAGCTCATACTCATAGTAAAATGTTAGTATGACAGTTTTTAGTGTAACACATGGGTTTAGAAATGACCATACCTTATAAAGACCTTTACTCCTTTGACTCAAGCAGAGTAAAATGTTTAGGATTGATCAAAGACCTCTGCATTAAGTTAGCCCAGATTCCAGCCAAATGCTTAGTCATGGATATTGTTGTGGCTGATGTGCCCCGAAAGTATGGAATGTTGTTATCTAGGTCTTGGGGCACTAAGTTACAAGGGACTATGCAGATGGACGTTACCTATGCGACCATCCCTATTTTCAACCAGACAAGAAGACTTTACAGGGAGTCCCATATGCAATACATAGTTACAAGCCAAGACAGATCACAAAACTCTCCTCTGTATTCTGTAAATATAGGCCTTGATTATTTTATCCTATTTAACGATGAATCTTTCTCTGAACAAGTGACTTTAATAAAATAAATGGCCGATAGAGAGGAAGAAGAACACAAGGTAGAAGTGTCAAAACACTTTTCTGCATTTGAAAACTTTAGCAAACTGAACACAGGTCTTGAGCTTCAAGTCATGTGTCTTGTGCTTTTAAACCTTGACAATCAATAAAGTAACTCCCAAAACATCGAAAAACCTGAGGAGTTGAAACAAATAGAACTAAGTGTTGATATTCCACAACAACCTAAAATCACTTTAGTCGAATAGGAAAAACACCAAACAGATGAACTCGAATCTAGTCCTCTGTGGAGTATGAACTTTGATGGGTCATGCACTAGAACTAATGATAGTGCAAGTGTCTAGATTTGCAACGCTGAGAATAACCACACAGAAAACATTTCCTGTAGATGAAACTTCCAGTGTTCAAATAACATAGCAGAATATGAATCCCTGCTTTTAGGGTTGCGTTTGTTGAAAAAGTTAGGAGCCAAAAGAATCAAAGCATATGGGGATTCTGAGTTGATAATTAGGAAAGTCAATGGGGAATACAATGCACATCACCCAAGACTTAGGGCCTATCGAAACGATGTCATGTATCTTTTAAAAACTTTTGAGGAGTACCAGGTAATTTTTGTCCCAAGAAACACAAATATCGCTGCCCACGACTTAGCCTTTGCAGCTAGAACATTCTTAATACCATATTAAACCAAAGACTGTACAACTTAGATAAAATTCAAACCAGCCATTCCTGATAACGAAAAATATTGGCAAGTGTTTGACGGAGACAAACAAATAGAAGACTTCATGCAATTCAGAAATGAATTCGAACTACACAGTTCGGATTCAGATTATGAAATAGACTGCAACAGTGAAGAAAATTTTCTTGGTGAAGAAGAACCGTCTCCTGAGGTTGCCAATATAAATATACTATCCAACAAACTTGAAAACAAAATAGAATGGACTGCAGAGTTAGAAACAGAGGAGTTAGAAACTTTGTAGTCTAAGGATCAGAGTTTGCCTAAGGGTCAGGCCCCTTTAGAAGAGTTGTTTGATTTTAATGATGTGGCCAACAAGCCAAAACTGGAGCCTGTAGAGACTAAAGTGGAGGAGTGCAATATAGGCAGTGAACTTAAACCTATGATGATCAAACTATCTAATAATTTACTAGATCATATTAAACTCAAATACATAGAGCTGTTTAAAGAATTTTCTGATGTTTTTTCATGGATTTACGAAGATCTTAAATCCTATGACATTGAAATAATACAGCACAAAATCCCTCTCAAAGAAAACCAAAAACCACTCAAACAGAAGCTGCGCAGAATAAACCCTGTTCAGTTGCCTTTGGTTGAGAAGGAAATAAAGAAAATGTGTGAAGCTGGTATTATTGTCCCTATTAGATATTCTGAGTGGGTGTCTAATCTGGTGTCTGTTAGAAAGAAAACAGGATATATTAGGCTTTGTATATTCTTTAGAGACTTAAAAAAAGCCTCATTGAAAGACAACTACCCTTTACCTAAGATGGATCATATTTTACAAATGGTGGTAGGGTCTAGAAGAATTTCTTTGCTTGATGGCTATTCAGGGTACAATCATACTTTAGTCCACCCTGATGATCAATTAAGGACAAATTTTACTACACCTTGGGGAACTTTCATGTATGTGAAAATGCCCTTTGGTCTAATGAATGTTGGTGCAACTTTCCAAAGAGCCATGGACATAGAATTCTCTGAAGAATTGGGCTACTTCATCATTATATACCTTGATGATGTTACTATTTTCTCAAAGACAGATGAAGAACACTTGAACACTTAAGAACAATCTTCGAGATATGCCAAAAGTTTGGTATATATTTGAACCCTAAGAAAACACTTTTCGGTCTCCAAGAAGGTAAAATTCTTGGGCACATTATTTCAGAAGAGGGTATTAAGATAGATCCAAAGAGGATTGAGGCCATAATGCAAATCTCTCATCCTCGAAACATCAAAGAGTTGCAATCTTTCATTGGAAAGATTAAATTTTTGAGAAGGTTCATCCCCAACTTGGCTGAGCTCTTTAGGAATATCACAAACATGTTGAAGAAGGAGCAAGGGGTAAAATGGACATTGGAAGAAAATAAGTCCTTTGAACTGGTGAAATAGGCATTAACCAAAACACTGGTTCTAATAAGTCGTGATTTTTCAAAAGATTTTTATATTTTTTCATTTGCATCAGAAAATACAATAGCTGTTGTCCTTCTACAGAAAAATCCATAAGGACAAGAGCAGCCTATTGCATTCTTTAGCAAGGCTTTGAGGGATGCCCCTCTGAAGTACAACATTATGGAAAAGAAAGCTTTTTCTTTGGTTAAATCTTTAAAGGACTTCAGAATATACATCTTGCACTCACACATCATTGCCTTTGTCCCAAATTCAGTTGTCAAAGATATTCTAACACAGGACCCAAATGGTAAGAGAGGTAAGTGGATTGCTACTATTCTTGAAGATGATTTAGAGATAAAGCCCACTAAACTCATCAAAGGCCAAGGTCTAGCTAGATTGATGGCTGAATCAAATTTTGAAGTTCTTGATATTAATATGATTAATGCTTTAGATGATCAAGAGGAAATCTCAACACGCATTGTTGAAGACCATTTCATGAATTCCTCTTGGTATGCTGATATTCTTTATTTTTTTCTTAATTTGAATACAAATCCTGGTTTGAAAAAAACAAAGGCAAGGTTTTTGAAATTGAATGCTATAAGCTATTGCATTATAGATAGATGTCTTTATTGGAAGAATGCAAGTGGTATATTGCTTAAATGTTTTCTTGAGTTTGATGCAGAGAAGGTTAAGCATGAGTTCCATGAAGGAGAGTGTGGAGGCCATTTATACTGGAAGAGAACAACCAAAAAAATCTTGAGGGATGGTTACTATTGGCCTACTCTTTTTCTTGATGTTCATAAGATGATAGTTGCCTCTCATAAATGTTAACTTTTTGAAGGAAAAATGAAGCTGCTACCTCTGCCTCTGCATCCAATCACTGTTGAAGCACCTTTTCAATAATGGGGATTTGACTTCATAGGTGAAATTCATCCATCATCTTCAGCTCAGCATAGATGGATTCTCACTAACACAGACTAATTCACTAAATGGATAGAAGCCATTCCCTGTAAACAAGACAATGATTCTGTTATCATAAAATTCATGTAGAATAATATTATCTCTAGATTTTCTTGCCCTACCAAGATCATCACTAATAATGCAACAACATTTTGGATCAAAGAATATGGTTGAGTTCTGTCACAAATATCAGATAACATTGGGACATTCCACGGCCTATTACCCACAAGGTAATGGACTTGTGGAATCTTCCAACAAGATTTTTGTGAAATCAAGAATTCTTTGGAAGACAAAAAAAAGTCTTGGCACACAAAAATTGTACATGCACTTTGGGCTGACAGATTGACTTTGAAGAAATCTATTGGTATGTCACCCTACCAGCCTGTGTATGGCACTGATGTACTATTTCCTACCAGCCTTGGTGTGCCAGTTATGAAGTTGATTCAAAAGGTTCAGTATGAGGATAATGACATGATCAGACGGATAAATCAAATAATTCACCTTTAGAAAACCGGAGAGGAGGTTTATAACAAAGCATTGTAGAAGCAACACAGCATCAAAAATATTTTTGACAGAAGAACAAAGGCCAGAAATTTCAATGTTGGGGACAAAGTTTTAAAGTGGGACTCAAGGATGGAAGATAAGGGAAAGCATGGAAAATTTGACAACTTATGCCTTGGCCCTTATCTCATTCATTCAGCTGCTAGTAATAATGTCTTTTGCTTACAAGAGTTGAATGGAGCAGAATTAATTGGGGGTCCTGTCAATGGTAGGATGCTCAAAAATTACTTCTCTTGATCCATGTCATGTTTTGAAAGCCTTTTTATCTTATTCTCATTATAAATATTTCATCCACCATTGCATTCAAAGTTAGAAAAATCAAAAATACAAAAACAGTGAAAGAAAGAAAAGAAGGTAGATTGTAAAAACAATAATGGTATAGCCCCATACAAAAGAAGAGAAACAAATCTGAAAGTGTGCAAGCTTAAATGCCACTCCTGAAAAACACACTTCTAGTTAGTCAAACAGCCTAAAATTGACTAATTAGTTTTAAATTTACTGCTGATAGGATAGTGAATTTGATTTGCCAAACTGTTTAATCTTGGCTTATCAGTAGGTAGATTAGGCTGGAAACTAAAGGTTCAAACATGCTCAAAATATGAACCTATGTTTCCAAACATGGCTGACTCAAATTTGCTTGAAATTTTGAGTCAAAATAGAGGAATAAATAGTTCTAATCAGCTCGAAATATAAACCAGTGGATAAAGGAAAAATAGCTCAAACAGAAGTAAAAACAAAGCTGAAAAAATATGAAGGAAGTGCTTTGAACTTTTAGATCTTAAGCCTTCCATTTTGCTTTAAATCTCTACAAAATAAGATCTATGTGCAGCTTGTTTTTTATGTCATAGATCAGCATCAAGTTAGACTATTCAATCCTGACTTGTATGCTTTTTAATTGATGTTGTAGAATTTAGAGAATAAAAATCTGTTAGACTGTCTAATCCTAATAGATTGGTAGATCAAGTAGAGAAGCATATGGACTCAACTGTTTAATTTGAGTCCATGGAGAAATAAGGAGTAAAATTAGGTTAGTTGTATGCTTTCAAAAGAATAAAATGTTGAGAAAAGAGTTTTCCAATCCAAGTGCACTCTAAAGAAGAAAAAATGTTAGATCAGTAGGATTGGGTAGGTAGAAAGTTTGTATTGATGAAGATCCATTGTTTTTTATGACTGCTAGTATTGTTTCAGAGTAAAATAAGATCATTCAAGTAAAGAAAGGCAGCCCAATGGATAAGGCACTGATCAGCCTCCTAGAGAATGCAAGTCTGAAGTTCTTGATGCCTTCAAGAAGGCACCATCCCCAAGTGGAGCCACTGTTAGCCACCAATAAAATTTGTCATATCAAATGGTGGCTAAAACATTTTTGGAGCCTTCAAGAAACAAGTTTTATGGTAGAAAATGTTATCTCTTAAAGACTCATGAAGACATATTTCTTTTTGTCTAAATCTTGACTACTGTTTCCTTTTTCCCAACTCAGAAATTCTGCTGATTTCAAGAAAAAATACTTCTGCAAACACCATTTTCCCCTCCTTCCACTTCAAAACTAACCTTCATTTTTACCCTATTTCATTCCCATGAAACTCATCTATTTTTCATTTTTCCCCATTTCCCCTTCATAAAATCCTCTTTACAGAGTTTAAAACTCCTTTTTTTACTCTGCCAAAACCCCCAAATCCATTGACAACTTGAAAGAATTTCATTAAAAACACCTTTTTGTATTACAGGCTGAAGCCCCCTTGGGCTAAGTCCTAAATCACTGCCCCATTATATGCCCTGGTTCTAGAATCAGGCGCTAAGCCATTTAACCGCTTATCGCATCAGAAAGATCAGAGCACATAAGTCTACCTGCCATATTAAAAAGTTCTAATGCAATTAAGCCCTTTTACATAGCTCCCGATCATATTATTATTTCATATAACCGTGGTGCCTGTATTCAGGTGCTAAAAACATTGTATAATCCATCTTCGATTGATATTTCCCTTTGTAAAGTTCATAAACCCACTTTCCTAAAGTTTTGTTCTAATCCTGTCGGAGCCATGTTTTTAATGTAAAAATGGGTAGATTGAAAATCCCGCAGCAAAAGTTCCAATGCGATTGAAGCCCCATTATATTAAACTCCACCTTCCACTTCAGTCCATATAACTTGCACCCGAGACCAAGACTTAAGGGTCCCAAGTGCTAATCACATCACAAATTTCAAATGGGGAGATTGAAAAGCGTGAAGGCCCGACCTTCCGATTTCGATTGACCCTTTTCATATATAAGCCCCAGGCCTATTATCCTTCATATAGACCAAAGGTCCCGCAGTTGGGTGCCAGGCATTTAATGTATATATTTTCTGCCCCAATGCATAAAACCTTTTTTTTTATTAAATTTTTGGGTTTTTCATAAAGTATAAAGGGTTTCCACCGATACAAGTTTTGAAACAATATCGACCATTGATCTAAAGCCGATCAATGATCGGCGCATGATCGCATCGCAAGTTTTATCAGGCACATTTTTTCATTCCCCTGATTGGTCATTCCCCGATCAATCAAGAGCCATTGATGTCCCCCCTGCTTTCCCAGATCTAACTGTCTACATTTGCTTCGATTATTATCCTTCCTCCACCTTCAAAATCCTCCGATTCATTCCCCACCGTTGATCTGATCCTTATATCAACGGCCAGCGCCCAATCGCTCCATCGCACTCCAAGTTCTATTCCATGCCGATCATCGATCTCTGATTGTATCTCGGTCGTCCACATGTCCATATCGGACAGTCCAGATCGCATTTTCCCTACTTTGGCTTAAATTCATGTGCCCTGCATTCTAATTTGTTTCGACTAAATCCCAATTGTTGATCTTTGCAGATCAACGACCCTCATCAACCCCTCCTCCGCCATTGTATTATTTCATCTAGCCCCCAGATTTAATCTTCGCCATTCAAATCTCACATCCGACGGCCCAAATTGGAACCACCCATCTTCCTACCACTCGCGCCTCTTTCCAAATTCATGTTCATTCTCCACCATCAGATCTGAGGTTCCATATCTGATGGTCCACATTCCAAGTCATGTGACTTTCAACGCGAATTTTATTTTTCCAAAGGGCATGTGAAATAGGTGGTTTTCTGATGCCATGTGTCGGGCAAGGATGCATATTGCATTCCAAAAGTCAATACCACCTACCCGCCTTTTTCTCACATGAAAACAGTTGTTTTGTGACCTGAAACTACTTTCCCTCTTTCCTTTATGTTGCATCATGCACCTCCTCAGCCGTTGATCTCATTGGGCCGATCTCATCCAATGGCCCACGATCATCCCGAACTCCCAAAGGCTATTTTCAATAAATTTTCCTCTGAACAAAGGTTTTAAACCTTTTTCTTGCATATTTATGCCTTTTCCATATAAAGTGACCCCTTCGCTTTATCTCCTACTGGATCTCTCCTAACCGTCGATCTTTGTAGATTGACAGATCTGATTGAATTCATCCTCCATCTCCTTTTTTAACCTTCGCAAACAAATCTCCACCATTGGATGATGCCATCCAATGGCCACGCTCTCTACCCACACCCGCTGAAGTAGTTTACCCAATAAACGCAGGATTTCTTAAATATTTTGTGTGTTTTGTAGGTTTCAAATGTTTTTTCCATAACAATAAAGGAAAATAAAGGCAAGGGTGACGATCCTCTAGATTTCTGTTTATCGAAGGGAATGAACTACAAGTTTTCAAACTCCATGTCTCATCAATGCTTCATGGGAATTGATGCCATGTGAGCCCTATGTGGCACTATACATCAACAAGACACACACAAATGCATTAAATAATTAAAACAGTATCAGTGTCAAAGACAAAACACAACAAAACAGAATATTGAAGACAATTTTGGGGGGAATTACAACTAAGATTGATTATCAAAAGCCTAATCCCCCAAATTAAAACATAGTTAAAGAAAATCATAAGTGTTTATTAGACAGAAAGGCCTCCACCGCCACATTAGATGCAAATTGATTCCTCTCAGCTACCACAAAGCCACATGTGCCTCAAAGCATTCAAACAGAGGTCGAAGTTATTGATCAAAAATAATATATTTGCCTCAGCGTAGTCGAATAGTTAATTCTGATAAAGGAACTTAATGACAAAATATCAGCAGAGTTATTACATCCTGAACAGAGCCTTAAAAGTCAAAAAAATCTCTCACTGAGCTCAAATCTTAAATGTAAAACATTAATACAGATAGAACATCTATAAACTTCTCCATCGAGCCCCTCAAAGGCCGAGAAGTCATTTATCTGTATTAAATATCTGGGGAGATCTTTCATCCTCTCCCACCTCCTCATTTCTTCTATAAATACTTTTGTAGAAGATGAGAAAATGTTGGTTGCAGAACTTTGAAATATACTTGTGTTTGAAACTTCTACCTGTAAATAGTGTTCACGAGCTCTTGAAGCTCTGCTTGTGATAGAATCGTTAGGCTGAGAAGTGAAGATGATTGCTAACCTGAAACACTGGACTTAAAGCTGTAACTGGTTTGAAGCATCAATACAAGCTGATTTATGGGATCTTGGTCTATGTCGACGGTGATGTTATTTCTTATTTTAAATTGTTATTTTATTTTTGTTTCCACTTTGTTCATCTTCTCTGATAAAGAACAGCAAGGATATAGTTAGGATTTACTATATAACAGTACCCTTCTCTTACTGATAAGCTTTATCTAAATGTTTTCTTCCAATTTGTGTTCTTTAGGAATAATTTAATTCAGTTCAAGCAGTAGGAATGCTGGCGTTCCCTCATCCTCCTGTTTAGCTAATTTTTATTTTTGAAAGTTATTTTCATTTCATGTTAGGTAGAGATGAACTAAGGAAGATATGATGAGCCCTGGTCCTAGTTTTATCTGAAAATACTGACTAAAAGATTCCCTAGGAATGTGTTGAAAGCTGCCTAGTTTCAAAGTACTTACCAGATCGTAGGCCATTCTTTGTCATCATTTTTTTCCCCTTGTGTTTAAATGTTTTCTATTGAAAGTGTATCAAAGGCTGGCTAGTTTTGAGGTACTTACCAAATCCTGGATTGCTTTTATGTTTTCCTTAAGTGTTTTTCAAAGGCTGGCTAGTTTCAAAGTACTTACCAGATCCTGGGCTGCTCTTTGTTCTTCATTTTTTTAATTCCCCTTCTTGTTGTATCATTTCATTCAATAAATAAACTTTGAAGAGATCCTGACACATAGATTACTTGCCCCATAGACCACTCATGAACCTGGTTGCTTCAATTAAAACCCTATTATGACTCCATAGCCCAATGTAATAAAACCTGCAATCATCTATTTTTTGGCCGAAGTTTGTTCTACTTTCTTGAAACTTCTCACCTTTGGAACTCTTTGCATTCATAACTTTCTACTCAAATAATAATCATGCACAACCATCCAAAAACAAACAAAAACCCTCGGCCTTCATAACTAGCCTAATATCATTACCCAAAACCTCAAAGATAAATCCGTCTTTACACTTATTGGAGAGATCCCTCTCCGGATTCAGGAGGGCTAGATCCTAGAATCCCAAAGTGGTTGAAACGGTGTTCTCCTTGCTGTTAGACTTTGCCAATCTTTCTGATTACAAGGAGCTAACAGTTGGTACACAATCATGCCAATCATTGAGTAGGAATCAGAGTAGGAATAGTGTCTTTGAGCTGCTCAAACGCTTCTTCTTTTATTCGTAGGTCCTGGTTGATTTCCTGTAGGAGAGGGTCGTGTTGCGCCTCGGTCCATAATTTTATAGTTGTTACCCTTAATTGGGCACTCTAAGAAATCTATCTTGTAATCACATTCATGGCCACCGTAACCAGCGCAGCTCAATGGGCCCATACCTCCAGTGGTGTCTCTAGCTACAACTTGGCCTGCAAGTCTGCAATCTATTGTTCCATCTCTCTTTTGACCGCTTATATCTCGTTCCTTGAGACCCGTAGTGTTGCGACCAATCCCTCAATCTTGGCCTAGGGGGTTGCAGAAGCTGGAATATCTTTGGAGACATCTGCATAGATCCTAATAATGAGGTGTTCCAACTTTGTCTGTTGCGCAGTGGCAAGGGTACATGTAGCCTGTACCTGGGAAAGTTCAGCTTTCTTTTCCTTAATTTTCTGCTCAACTATACTGAGCTGCTGGTGCACCCGATGGTCCTTGCGGTGAATTTCTTCGAACAAGGAGGTGTGGAAAACCTACAATGATTCATGTGGAAACCTGGCTATATCCAATTGTACCTCTGCACATGCTTGGACCTTTGCATAAGACTTATCATGAGGGCTATGTCGGGTAGGGAACAGAGGCTGCTTTCCGCTGTAACAATTATTGCACTACTAGTGGCTAAGTTCATTCATACCTTAATCATTCTTATTTGTAGTGTGTCTGTATTCAGCTACAGAGCTCAGAGTTCGGCCTGAAGCATGTCGACCATGGATTTCTATTACTCTTCTAGAGCCAGTCATTTTTCTTATGTAGCCAAAGTGATCGCGTTTGCAATTTGCTCGATGTCACCTTCGGTCAGTGTAACCAATTCGTCACATTCTGGTCACTAAGAGTGCTACTTCTTCCATGACCCTTTAGCAGGGTTACCCATTTTCTTTATTCCCCTAGGGGATTCAACACCTCTTGCCTCCTGATGTTCGGTACCGAGATCCTGTTATGCATCCTTCTGCGTTGCTGCTTCCGTGCCCTTCCGCGTACTCTAGTCTCTTACCAGGCTGCAAACCCTTTTGTGATGCGGCATAAGTGCCCTTCCTCGTGCCTTTGCTTAGTCCTCCTGTTTCCTTGGTGATGACAGGTGGGGTAACCTTCATGGTAATAGGACCAATTGACATTGGCCAAAAAATCGTTGCACAAGTACTGGGACAAATTGAAGAAAACCCCTTTCTCGCACCAGCCTGCCAACTGAATTACATATGTGGGAACAGAGGCTGCTTGGAATTTTCACATCATCTTACATGCCAATAACAGGGTACCCAACTATGTACCAGGGTCACTGATAGATTTGATCATGAAGCCTTGAGTATTCTACTCCACATGGTATGTTTTGTGCACGTGTTCAGAGATCCCCCCTTCATAATTCTACCAACGTGCAGTAGAGGCTATGACCCTTCCATGGGAAGACCATTAATTCGATGAATGAGCACAACATCGATGGGGATTCGATCCTGGATCCATAAGAGGAAATCATGGACTAGGGCGAGCAACTGACGTACCAAATGGTTTGTGATATTATAGTGGCCAAAGTGCGACATCCAGCGCAAGGGGACAATATTTATCCCATCGTCTTCCTAGATTTTGTCAAGATATAATTTAGGTGCCAACTCAAGGAAGGCCTCCAAATTGGCCAAGTCATGATCATCAAATTTCACCTCACGGAGCATTCTAAAGTGTTTGGCAATGATGGGGACCTCACCTGGGGTCAACAACATCTACAGGTAGGTGCGTAGGCCATCAACACTCTTCACCATGCATGTGGAGGGCCTGCGGGGATGAACAAAGGGTGGTTGTCAATTGATTGGTTCAGCTACCTGGGCCTCTTCCTGAGTAGATAGAGGTCGCTTTGCTGGGTTGGGCGAATGTGCCTAGGGTGCCGTTTCTTGGGACTTTACATTTCGTGGGGAAGTATGGGGCTTCACCCCAACCCATTTCATGGGTTTCCCCAACTTTTTCTTTCCCCTTATTCTTTTCTTGACTTGGCGTAGATATAACTTCCTTGGCTTCTACTTCGAATTGCACTACTTCCTCGGATTCTTGTTCTGTCCAGGTCACCAGTTCTGAGCCTTTAGTGGGATTACTGGCCATCATTATGGTGCCGAAGATGAACTCCAGGTTGCTACTGTCAGAGGGTGTAGGATTCTCATACATGAAAGGGACACAATAGGCACAAAAACTCTTATAGCACAAAACTGTCAAGGAAAAACACACCAAGTACAAAATATTCAAGTGATACGGAACCCTTGTCCGATATATCCTTCTTATTTTATAGTCGCGGGGATCGATCAATGGTTGGGTGAACCTCACTTCGAACTTACCATCAATTAAATGGTAAAAAATCTTTAGAAATCACCTCATTAAATGTTGGCCACCCGCTCCTTTCAATGATAAATTTTGAATTTTACCCAATTTTAGTGTTCTAGAGGCTATTTTTCCCACCTCCTGTGCACCTACCACACCCATGCACTTCCAGCAGACCTCTTTTACGCCAAGCATACTTTTGCGTGGCCAACGCACCTACTACATTATGAACATATGCCTTTGCCTCCGGTGCACCCCTCTGAGCTCCCAACTCTGTGGCCACTAACTACGTGTACCATGGTACCTTTCATGCTTACCTTCCTTGGTGGACATACCCCACTTCATACAGCAACTTTGGCAATATAGTCATTTGATTCGATATGGTTTGAGCTGGCTACCATTGATATAGCTGGGTAGCATATCACCGCATAGGGTGGCTAATCGAACAGCTCCGCCATCTGTGATTTCTTTAACTGTATAGGGCCATAGCTAGTGTTGTCAAGATTTCCCCAGGTGTTTTGCAAACTGGCTATCATATAGTAGGAATAAGTTTCCCTCCGCAAAGGTCTTTTATCGAATATGTCGATCATGCCATTCCTTATCCGGAGACTTCTGAACCTGTTGATGGAAATTAGCATTGAAATGATCTTCCTCCAAAGCCACAAGCTACGCTAAACGCTCCTCCATGATATCAGGCTCTGCCATATTCATAAAGGCTATGATGCACAGGCTAGGAACAATATATTCTATGGGAATAATGGCCTCCTTACCATAGACCATCCTAAATGGTGTTTTCCCTGTCAACTTCTTACATGTGGTTCAGTAGGCCAAAAATAATAGACGGGATGCGCACGTCCCAGTCACTACGATTGGCGTTACAGACCTTAGTTAGTGCGTGCTCCAAGAATTTATTAAAAGCTTTCACCGCTCTATTTTCCTGGGGATGATACACAGTGCTTTTCGCATGATGGATCCAGAAATATTCCGTCAAGGCCTAAATTGTTTCATTAACAAAACGCGTACCTCTATCGCTCATCAATATTTTCAAACATCCAAATCTAGTCAGAATCTGCTCAAACATGAAATGCACAGTGGTATATACAGTGTAATCCTTCACTGCTTGTGCTTCGTCCCACCTGGTTACATAATTAGTTGCATTTATAATGTAATGTGCATTTTTCTTCTTTCCAAGTGGGTTGATAGGTCCTACAAAATCGATGGCCCATTTGTCAAATTCTTGCAGGGCTAGTTACAATTGAAGGGGAATTTTATCTTTGCATGGCGGCCTTCCTAGTTGTTGACATGTATCGTAGGCTTTACAATAGTCGTGAGATTCATTGTGCAGGGTAGGCCACCATAGTCCAATGCTCAAGATCTTTTGCGCTGTTGCTTTCCCTGCGTAGTGACCTCTAGCTACACCGTCATGGGCTTCTCCCAAGATAGTGTGTCATTCATGCTCCAAAATGTACCTTCACAACACTTCATCAGCTCCCATCTTATACAGATGACATACAATTACGGAAAAATATGCAGCACGAGTTACCACCTCTTTCTTCTGTTGTACCGAATGTTCTCCAGGTGCCATGCCTGTAGTTAGGAACTAAATGATGTCGGTGAAGTGCGCATCAACTCTCTGAATAGAAAACAACTGCGCATCAGGAAATCCTTCTTCCAGGTTGGTCAAATCCTCTCCATTCTCAATTCGAGACAAGTGATTCGGCCTAGCATTCAACTTCCCTATCTTGACAATGATATTAAAGTCGTATTCCTGTATCAACAGTAGCCATCGGCAGATTCCCCCCCCCCCCCCCAACACAGGCTTATTCACCAAGTACTTCAAAGCCAAAGGATCTATAAACATTTTTAAGTGTCCTTATAACAGATAGTGTCGATACTTCTGTAATGCATAGACCATGGCCAATCCCTCCCAGTCTGTGGTGGAGTAGTTTCGCTTTGCACCAGAGAGTTTTCTACTAGCAAATGCAACTGGGTGATCAATGTCTCTATCTCCAGGCTGCGTAAGGACCGCTCCTAGGGCGATTCCTAATGCATCTACGTGAACATGAAATACCTTCGCCCAATCAGGAAATATGAGAATAGGCGCAAAGACCATCCTATCCTTGAGTAGCTCGAAGCTTTTCTGACATTCGTCATCCCAAAAAAATCAAACATCCTTCTTAAGCTGTTTTTCCATAGGTGTTGTGGTCAGCGCATATCCTTGAATAAGCTTCCTGTAGTAGCATGTATGTCTGAGGATCGAATGTAGCTATTTCTTAGTTGTACGTACTACCATATTTATGATAACTACAACTTTCACGGGATCAACCATCAACCCCTATCAGAAAACTATATGTCCGAGAAAGATTCCGAAGGGTATACAGAATATGTAATTCTTGATATTGAGGGAAATATGGTGTTTCCTACAGGTATCCAACATCATGCGCAGGTTGGAAACATGCTTCTTCACTAAGCCGAAGATAGTCCAATCATCAAAATAAACCTCCAAAAATTTTTGTATGAACTCTTTGAACATTGTGACTACTACTCATGAAAATATGGCAGGGGCATTCTTGAGTCAAAACAGCATGACCGTATACTGAAAGGATCCCCATTCAGTATCAAGCATAGTTTTGATGCGATCTTCAAGTGTGATTCTGATCTGATCATAGCCTGAGAACCCGTCAGTAAATAAGTATGCTTCCTACCCTCCTATGCTATCAAGGATTTCATCTGAGAACAACATGGGAAAGGGATCATGCATGTAGGCATCATTCAATTTGCACAAGTCAACATAGATTCGTATTTCCTCCTTTTCCTTATTCTCCTGAACCACCATCAAACTTACCCAGTCTGACAGTTCGATCGGTTCAATGATACTTGCGGTGAGAATTTTATCAATTTCTTCCTTAACCTTTTGCTTATACTTAGGATTCAACCGATAAGGGAACTGCCTCACAGGGCGTGCATCTGGTTTTAACGTGATGTGCATGACCCCTAGGTTCTGCAACTTTTCCTACTGTATCATCATCCCAATAATTCCCAATTTTAGCAAACTTACGCTTCTCTTCCATGCCAATGCTGGATTCTCGTAGCTTCAGAGGCTTCGTAACATCAACAATTACCAGTGGGGGTCCAGCAACTGCGACTCTCCCTCGGACGTAGGGATAGAGACATTGCATGGATCTTCATCGCACTCTTATATTGTTATATTGTGATAGTTGACAATATCTTGCATCTACGTTTCCCATGTTGGTGCCCCAGTTGCTGCGCAAGGGTATGATTCATCAAATACAAAGGTATATATATCCTGCAGAGCTTCGTCAAGCATCTCTATTCCCCCTGTTAACCCAAATGTCCCTACAAATTCATCCTTTAATGTTTCCCAGTGGCGGGTGTGCTGATGTAGCTCCACATCTAAGTACCATGCGGTGGTAATTTGTCCCAAGTCATGAATAAATAAGTAAATCCATTCTTATATAGTTCAGTCACACCATTTTTCCATCGAAGGGAAAAAATGCTCGTGCGGGTCTCCTGGGCCAAGAAATGTATTTACGCGCAAGTGGGCCGGAGGTTCGAATCGCAAGATCATCATATCCAGACACTCTTCCCAATCTTGGAACGCCCCCTTATGTGTGTCCCACCACCTCACAGGTTTTGTGGACATGGCTAGATTAAGGGCCCATAGCCTTCACTCTCTTGGAACCTCAGCTTCAAATGTTCGCAAAAACTCCTTAATACTACCAGAACCATCAAAGTAGGGAGGTTCTCTTATCTCTAACGAGATGCATCGAAAGTCCTTTGTGATCTTAAGACATCATAGTGCAGATACATCATGTAACAGGTTCTTTCAGTTTCTTATCTCCCCATCGGAATCAGAGAAAAATGCATTTTCCTTTTCCCAGCAAAGTACACCATCCGTTGTAGGGTTGATCCAATCTTCATCTCACATAGTTTACTTATAGATGTGATCCACATCCTCTTTTTTGTGCACTGGCTTCGTATACCATTCTCCTTCCGCAGGGTCTAATGGTACTATCACTCGTGTACTTTCATTTTCAAACACCATGCTCTTTTTCTTGAAATTGATAATACCTCCCACATCTATGGCCAAGTCCAATCCTAGGAGCGTAGGATAGGGGTCCGCATCCTCTATAATATGAATGAACTCAAATTCATCTCGGACCTTAACCCCTTTGATATCGACCATGATATTTGACAGTCTTCCTAACGATATGATCTTCTATTGATTGGCCATGCGTAGCTAGATAGTGGACCATTCAAAATTAGGTTCTCCCATTCACTGCCAAGTTTTATTTGTAGTATGTTCGCATCTGATCCTAGGTCCAAAATAACCCAATCTGTTTCATAATCACCAATTTGTGTTGTTAGCCGCATTTCTCTACAAGTGTGTTTCTTATTCTTGTATGGTTTGTGCACATCCTTAACTTCCAGGGGTGGATTAGTTCTTTCTGAAATGTAGTCTATTAAGGCTTGGAGGTTTTCTATGACCCGTTGGTTGTGTAGTAGCTTCATACATGCCTGTAAAAATGGTTTCACCTCATCATCTACTTTGAGGTTTGCGGGGACTTGAGAAGTAGATGCCTTAGCTTTAGTAAAGTCTTTGGGAGTTGTGCCAAAGGTTTCATTTTCCTTCTGCAGGTCGAAACATTCTTGTTTAATGGCTTCCTTCTAGATAAGAGGCTCAGCCATAGATTTTTCCTCAGATCCCCTGGTGGCCATACCACTGCATGTTATGACATTAATTCTTGGTCCTTCATCTTGAGGTTCTACCTTAAATGTAATATTCCAAAATTTGCAAGCAGAAAATTGGAATATAATTTTTTTCTTATGTCATTTAGGAGATGAATAAAATGGGTAAAAGGCCCATGAGTAGGAATAAAATCCCTCATAGTGTGAAAAAGATCAATGAAGTAGCTTAATTTTGCACCTTCCAGTGTAAATCGGGGCAAATGCATGAGGACAAGTTCAAGTTTGACCAAGTCAATAACGCTGCTTAAGAGGTATAGCTTGCATGAGAAGACAACGAAGTTTTAGAGGGAGGAATATTCTTTGTGGAAGAAACCCTAATATGTGGGGTCCAGGGCAAAGATATATTCACTTGCATAAAAGGAGGAAGAGGCAGCCATAGTGAGACATCTTTGAGCATTTGATCATTTGTTTGATTAGACTATTTGCAGTCTCCGACTATTCAGCTGAGTTGCAGTGTTGTTTAGCACAAGGGATTCCTTCTTAGGATCTTCTCTCCTTCTTGAGAGGCCTCTTAAAGGATTGCACTTCATTTCTCCACATCTTGGCTCAATGCCAAAGCCACTTCTTTAGTCAATGTGTTATTTCTATTGAAAAATAACGTAGTGTTGCTAGGTGTTGCAATGGAGGGGTTCTGCAACACCATTCCTTGTCTCATATTTCAGAGGAGGGAGTCTCTATTCATCGGAAAGGTTAGTAAGGAATATTTCAGAGCTGATTTTCATATCTTGGCATCAAGGCCAATCATCTCCCATCATATAAAGTGCAGTCCATTCTCCATATTGTGTTATTTCAGTGCATATGTGCAGTGAGGGATTGCACCATCATCTTGGAGGAAGAGATCTTCAGGGATAAGATCAACCTATCACTTGAGAGATATGTTGGAGGACATTTATTTCATATTGCACATCATCTTCAGCCATCTCCAGTTATTTTTAGAGTTGCAGCTGCTACCCAGCAACTCCGACATTTCTGCAGATTTTCTATTTTCATGTATATTGTATCCAATCCTTCGAAGGGTTCTATATTGTTTTTGTATTAGCGTTTTCAGGGGTTGAGAGCTTGCTCCACCTCATTTATTTGAGCTGATATTGTTATATCATTATATTATCATTTATTTTTTTACAGTGTCTCCAATGAACTACATTATTTTAGCCATATGACATTTCTGCATAGTATTGTTGCTATATTGTCTTGTACATGTCTCATTGAGGCTTTCATTGCCTAGCTTGAGAGAATGATTCCTCAAAGCATTGTACACATTTTATACTACATTATACATTCGTTGGCTCTCTAATTCTTCATGTGTGAAGACTTCATAAAATAATGTTGTTTCTCCATTTCATGTTCAAGTATGGCCATAGTCCCTTCATCGGGAACTTTTTGAGGACATCTAAGTGTGGGAGATCTGTCTAACCCAATAGAAGGATTCCTCTTTGATACCCTCTTGGATTTAGGACTTATATTCTCATATCTAAAGGATCCAAGTGATGGTTTTCATTTCTGTAGCAGCCATTACTGGAAAGTGCGTTTTCCAGTCATGCCTTGCTAGCTGTTCCAGATTTGGAATCTTACAGTGGTATCGAAGCATAGTCTTGGCTCAGCCTGTGAGTCTAAGCCCAAGAGATTAGAAAATTGAAGAGGATGGGTTTTATCTCATAATATTTCATATCCATGAATAACCTCCCCAAGGAGGATAAGCAGAATTAAGATGAAGAACCCTGCACTTAGTATTCTCACCGAGAAGGAGACAAAGAAATGAGCAGGAAAAAGACTCCATCTTTTGGAGAAGAAAAATAAAGAGAGGATAAACTCACAAAGCTTCTTCCTAAGTTTGTACATAATATTCATGAAGACTTCAAGAATATAAGGAGGGATATGTATGAAGAATCTCCAAAAGAGTTTGAATCTAAAGTAAACTCTAGATTATTACATGAGGAGTGTGGGCAAGCAGCTACACACCCTAACACACAGCGCAGACACATGCCCAAGATTGCCGAAAGAGATACGGAAAGAGGACAAGATATTTCTAGGAGGGAAACCCTTAGAGATTTCTTGAAAGAGTAAGAGTTTAAAACTTATAAATTCTGAGATCATCTCAGTTTTTTACAGTTTTCCAAGATGAAGGTGAAGGGAAGAGAGAAGCATGATAGATTTTTTCTATCTACCTTTGAGGGTTAACCTACATGTTCAGCCAAAGTTTGGGTGGAGGATTTAGATATCTTCTTGCAGCAACAACAAATTCTTGAAGATAAAGCCATTAAAGTTGCAGCACTGCATTTGAGAGGTAAGCCCTATGTCTGGTGGATCTTTGAATCCTTTTCTTTAAGAAATGTAAACATTACATCTTATGCAAGTTTCACTAAGGCCTTAGTGACAATATTTGATGAAAGGATTCATTAGACACACATGGTGGATCTAAACAAGGAAACTAAAACAAAACCCTTGCATGAAAATGCAATTCCACTTCAGAAAACCATGGAGGACGCTAAAAACTTGCACCCTACCTTGCCGGAAGAAAGTCTTTCATCCCCCACCTTTGAGCAAGAAAGCATGGAGATATCTTTTTCCAAGAGGGATCCAATCATTGGGAGGTTGCCCATTCATGTTGCAGAGATTGAGGGCAACAACCCTGTCTCATCTAGAGATTATCTAGTGCCTCATGCAAAGGAAGTATGAGCTCTTGCTCCAAGTAGAGGGATTCTTGCATCTTTGCAAGAAAGTCCCCAGGATTGCATGTGTGGAGATCAAGGCACAACTCATGTTCTACATGTGTCATTGTTGAGGAGGTGTGGAACAATGGAGACACAAGGAGGAGGTAGGGAGAAGACCCAGCATCATGAGATGAGGAGTACACATCCCTATTCATTTCTGGAGGTTGACGCACCTAAAAAGTGTTAGGATATTTCAACACATAGGAAATAGGCTCCTTTTGTGTCATCTTTGTATCCCAAGTTGTTCTTAAGGGGGGATGTTAGGATATTCTGACACATAGGAAATATTTAAGGATAACTTAGTCTAGTGTAGAGTTAGGTAAAGTGTCTTTCTTTACCATGTACATTTGTAATTTATAATATGATGGTTATCTCTCACCTCGGTATTAACGACACTTGATCTGTGGCTTGACAACCAATTGGTCCATGATCTCTATTTAAAGAGCATGCAGGGTCATTTCTCCAGTAACCATTTATGAGAGAAACATATGTAACTTTTCTTTTTATATTAATAAATTTCCTGAAGTGGTTGCGTTGACTTAGGGCATGGATTGTTTCCCTCTTCGAGGGCTTTAACCACATGATTATAGTGGTGTACTGATTTGTGATCTGTTTGTGAGCGGTGACCTTTGGTTCTTGATCTAAAAAACTTACCCTATAAATTCCTACATGGTATCAGAGCTATTTTGAGCGCCACGTTTGTTGTTGATCAAAATCTGAAGCTGGTTTGATTGCATGCGAATGCCATTTTGTAGATCTACTATTTATGAACATTTTTGGGCTTCAAGAACTGCTCGGTTATGTTCGGAGCATCTGTTATAGTGAGGAACACCTTTTTTTCATGCGAAAAGGTTTTGGGCTGCCCAAGTTATGTCAGTTTAGATCTCGAGGTATAAAGCATCTATTTTGCAGATATATTTGTTAATAGTTATGCTTATTTTGATTTTTTTCTGTATTAAGGTTTTATTTATTTGCTGGATCTATACCCTCTTCTATGTGTATGCTCTTTGTTGTGTGCTCCGTGCAATCTCGGCAAATCAGAAACAGGAAAAAGGGATTTTTCTTTTTCTATGTATGCTCTTTCCCTGCGTCTTTGTGCGATCTCGGGAAATCAAAAATAGTGGAAAAAGTGATAGTTTCCAGTAAGGCTAACCAAGAATATAACAATCTGCTGTAAGGCTTTGAATTTCTTTTTTGGCTCGTTTTTTGTGTTTTTTTTCCAGGAAAAGGCATGCACACCGAAGGCTAATAATAATAATAATAATAATAATAATAATAATAATAATAATAATAATAATAATAATAATAATAATAATAATAATAATAATAATAATAATAATAATCCCCCCTTCCTCCTTTCTAAAATAACATAATCCTTTTACTATCTCACTTGGTGAGGGCTTAGTTTATGAGAATAGAGATCTTGGGTTCAAGTCTCCTTCTCAGGCTTCTTTTGTAAAAAGTTTTTGTTCAAAGGGGCAGAATTATTTTTTAAAAATCCGCACTTCATCCCGTTCCCAAAACTATTCAACATCTACAACTCAGATTTTTCAAAAGGCATAACTTCTTCATTTGGAAGCCGTTTTTTTTAAACAGCCTAATTTTTCGAGATCTTTCCATTGGAGCAGTTATTTTCAGCTTTTCTCTGTTTCATTTTTTTTTTAATGGAAGGTGCATGCCCAATTATTCTTAATGACACCAATTATTTCCAATGCCTACGTCACATGGTAGATATACTTAGAAGTAAAGGGCTTTATAGAATAGCCACCAGTCAAGAAACTAAACCTTTCGATGATGATAAAGTTCCTAAATGGGAAAATAAAGAATATCAATCACGAGGGCTGATAGGAATGTCCATTTCTCAAGATCTTCGATTTCATATCCTTGACATTGACACCCCTGATGAGGCCCTGGAAAAGCTAAAAACTTTTTTTGGCATTCAAAATCAAATTCAGGCCCACCAGCTTGAAAATGAGTTTGTTACTTTGGACCCCAATACTTTCTCCTTCATTGAAGATTTTTTGTCCAAATTTAAGACCCTCCGAATTCTTTTAGAAGGTTGTAAGATCAAAAAGGACGATGGTAGCCTCATATATTGCATTCTTTCTAAGCTTGGTCTTGCATACTCTGTATTTGTTTCCACCTTCCATTCCACCAGAGAAGCCATTATTTCTTTAGGAACCACCTACAAGAATCCCTATTTTGATGCCTTTTGTGATTCTTTGATAAGAGAACAAGAAAAAAATTTACACCTTTGTCTTATCACTGCTAGAAACGCTTCTGAGAAAGCCTTAGTAGCCCAAAAAAAACCATATCAAAAGAATCCCAAGAAGCAGTATCCTAAATTATATGATCCTAAACCAAACAAGGGCCCTAAGTAATTTCAACTGCAAACTGAAAAATTAAATCACCAAAATAACAAGGCAAATCAAAACAAAGGGAAGAAGACAGATAGACATTGCAACTTTTGCAATCGGGATGGCTATATAGAGTCTAAATGTTTTAAGAAGATGGAAGCCTTAGAAGCAGAAATGAAGAAGCACAACATCAATTTGGAGAACTCTTCACCTTCATCTTTAGGCATGGAACTTTCTGCTTGTGCTTGTCAATCATCAAGATCTGGTTATGCATTAAATGTATCCTTCTCTTCTCATTCTCATGAGTGGCTCATTGATTCTGGAGCTTCTTACCACATGGCTAAAAATAAATCCATGTTTTCTTCTTTAAATGATTGTAACACCAAACATATTTATGTTGGTGATGATAGATCTATTAGTGTTGTAGGATCTGGAATGATTCATCTAGGTAATGGTTAGTTTAATGATGTACTATGTGTTCCTACCTTGTCATGCAACCTTCTATATGTTTTTCAGATAACTCATTCAGGTGAAGGGAAAATAGTAGAATTATCACCTCATGATGTTGTAATCAAGGACCTCAAATATCCTAAACTTATTTTAGCTACTGACATTGTTGATGATTCCACAAGGTTGTATAAGTTTGATAACTTTGGGTCATCATCTCTTCCCTTTGTTCTTGTTGCTCATAATGATGATGTGAGAAAACTTTGGCATGAGCGATTTGGTCACTTAAACTATCGCTCTATTCAAACTCTATGTCAGGAAAATATGGTGACGGGCCTTCCTATGGTATCTTGCCGAGATGGTGTTTGCTCCGGATGTCTACTCGAAAAACATCATCAGGACAGTTTTCACAAACATGCCTCTTGGCACACTTCAGCCCCTTTGCAGCTTGTGCACAATGATTTATGTGGTCCTCTTCCTGTTGTTTCTTTCTCTGGTTGCAAGTACTTCTTAACTTTCTTTGATGATTTTTCCAGGCGCACTTGGGTATATTTCTTAAAACTCAAGAGAGAAGTTTTTAACATGTTCTTAGCCTTCAAGGCCTTTGTTGAGAAACAATCTAGACATCAAATTCTTATGTTAAGATCAGAAAATGACGTAGAATATGTTAACAAAATATTTATCAACTTATGCACTGAGCATGGCATTTAATTGCAACATACTGTTCCATATACTCCACAACAAAATGGTGTAGCTGAAAGGAAGAATCGCACCTTAAAAGAAATGGCTAATTTTATGCTTCAATCTAAAGGACTTGGTCTCAAGTTTTGGGCAAAAGCCATTAACTGTGCAAATTACATAGTAAATCGCACTCCTACTAAGGTTTTAAAGAATATAACTCTAGAATAAGCTTGGAGCTCAATCAAACCAGATGTAAGTCACTTTCGTTTTTTTGGAAGTGATGCTTGGGCCCATATTCCAGATGTAAGTCACTTTCATGTTTTTGGAAGTGATACTTGGGCCCATATTCTAGATGCAAAACATAAATCCTTAGAACCTAAGAGTGAAAAATGTATTTTTGTTGGATATTATGAAGATTTCAAAGGATATAGACTTCTTCAACCAAAATCCAAAAATATTATCATTAGAAGAGATGTAAAATTTGATGAAAATATATCGTCCTGCGAGCCTAGTTTTGCAAGTGTGCCACTTTTGGCCTATGAGCCTAATTCATCATATGTGTGACCTCTCTCTCTCTCTCTTCTATTTTTAATAGAATTCCTTCCAGTTGAGATGATGACAGCGAGGATGAAAATCCTCCTCCAGCTCATCAAATTGTTCCTTATACTCCACTGCTTCCAATATCAGTCCGCTCTACTCGGGATGTAGCAGGTTCTCTTGCAGGTGACCCTGCCAATCGACGACGTACACGTTCTCAGTTTGAAAGAGATTATTCCTTATTAGCTCAAGTTCCAAAAAAATTTGATCCAAAAACCATTGAAGAAGACTCCGGTCATCCAGATTTGGATGAAGCTATGAATGAAGATTATCATTCCTTATTGGCAAACGATACTTGGGATATTATTTTTCTTCCAAAAGGAAGAAAACTTGTCAGATGCAGATGTGTTTACAAAACAAAGTTTGGACCAGATGGAAAAGTGGATAGGCATAAAGCTTGTCTTGTCGCTAAAGGTTTTTCACAAGTTGAAGGCATTGACTATACTGAAACCTTCTCCCCTACTGCCAAAATGAATTCTATCCGCCTTGTTCTTTCCCTTGTGTTGTAGCCTCTACAAAACCCTCCAAAAAAGGCCCACTTAAAATTTTTTTGGAGCCCCTTGAGCACAAAGAAAAGTTAAGTAAAGAGTCAGGAGGACTAAGTCGCTGAGTCACAAAACTTCAAATTTGTAGAAAACCACGACCCTGCAACCTTGCAACCCCGCGACCTTGAGGTTGCAAGGTCACAAGGTCGCAAGGTTGCATCCCTCTAAGAACACATCACCTTGCGACCCCGCAACCTCATTAATGGCCCACATGTGCGACCTTTTTATATATAGGAGGTCGCTAGGTCGCATTTTGCACATGCAGCAGATAGAAAAAAGGCCTCTAACAGGTCGACTGGAGCGCGATTTTACCCAGTAAGTTGTCATTTTCCTCCAGCTGTTTCCTTTTTTGGTTTTTCTTGCCTAATCCTTGCATTCCTCAACCTTTAAATTCCCTTTACCTCAACCATTGTTTTCATTTATTTCTTAGGGTTTTTCTTCTGATTCCATCTTTCACCCCACTTGCCCAACTCATCACAGTTTCTCATCCAGCCTTTCATGGCCTGTATCCTGCTCCAAAATCTATCCCTTGGCTCTGTCTGGAACCATTTAGCCTTGTGTTTTTCCAGTTAAAGGGAAAACAAATTCATGCCACCCGTGCCAAAACCCCGACAAGCCCTAGCACGACTTACGACCCCGCGACCCCGTGACCTAGTCGAAAGGTCACAAGGTCTCATTCCCTCCGTTTTCTCCCAGTTCGCGACCCCGTGACCTAGTCGCAAGGTCGCAAGGTCACATTCCTTACATTTTCTCGCAACTTGTGACCCCGCGACCCCGTGACCCAGTCGCAAGGTCGCATTTCCGCTATTTTTCTGCAATTTGCGACCCTGTGACCCCGCGACCCAGTCGCAAGGTCGCATCTTTGCCATTTTCTCACAACTCGCGACCTTGCGACCTAGTTGCAAGGTTGCAAGGTCACACCTTGTCCATTTTCTTACAACCTACGACCCCGCAACCCAGTGGGCCACTTATTCAGCTCTTCCTGTGTCCCAGTTGAAATAATTGATAAACTGCAATTGTCTTGTATCATTATGGCATCTTTCTTATCTTGGGATTCTTTCATGAATATAGCAGACTTGGAGTGTATACCTGTCCTCTCAGATTCCAGCGACATGGGACCTACAGTGTCCCGAAAGAAAGACAAGCACTTGGCAGTGGAAGATGTAGAGATGGACATGCCAATGTCCCCACCCCCGATATACAGAGATACCCTTTGCACATTTTCCAAAGGGGACAACATGTGTTGGTACCAAGTGTACCAAGAGTTCGCTAAAATAGAATTCCCAAAAGACCTCCCGGATCGGGAGATATACTTACAGGTCAAAAGGTCCAAGCTACATCTCGTAGGTGCTCATCTGGTTATATTCCCATGCCTAGAGATGATAGATTGGATTATACAGAAAATGGATCCCAAGAAGTTCGTGATCAGAGACAGCGAAGGCAAGGCTTTTCTAATGCTCAAAGGCTCAGACGCCCATGTTTATTACTCTTTGCCTGAGCGAGAAGAATACTTCACATAAGAATGGGCCATCGCTCATGCAGTTCCTATAGTTTACATGATAAGGCAATGGTGGGAGGAGCCTGAGAAGTTTAAGGTCAAGAAATACTAGGAATATCCAGTGGCAAGCCTCAGGAAAGTATATAAATTAGTGGTTGCCATGCTTTGCAGACTGTACGGGCGCCCAGATGCCACTACCTTCAACGGCACGTGGGCGACTCTCATGTTGTACATCATAGTGCACGGCACCCATTTCAACTGGGCTAACATATTGATGACCTCCATTCATACAAATTTATCCTCAACATTAGTACCAGATGAAGGAATGCCTTCTGAATTCTATAAGGCCTCTTATTTATTGGATTTCGTCTGTTCGAGGTTGCACTTTGAGGGATGGGTACATAACTGGGATCCCAAACAGACCCGTGCAATTCATCTAAAAACTAAGGTGTTTTGGGAATCTAGGTATAAACAAGACATAGAGCTGATCTCCCAAGTGTTCATCTCCGCTCTATACCGAAAATTATTCGGCCAAGACACTCCTTACATGTCTTGGCGAGCCGTGGAGATGGTAAGCAAAGTGGCGCATTGGTTCCCTTTCACTGAATATACATTCATCTGATTTTTTGGCTCGTTCAGGGCCCCACATGCTATGCCTCGTTTTGTCACAGACAGAATTCTCATGCAAGAGGTTTGTTTCCAAATGTCTTCGGGTTTCTCTAGGGTCCTGTCCAAGGGTACGAAGAAGTCGTGGCCCACGCTACCCCTCACTATCGGCGCATACATATTTAAAGACTTCAGAGAGGTAGAGGCAGTAGGAGAAGAGATGAAAAGCTATCACTTTGGGGCTTTAGAATACCAAACATACGACCCGGAGAGGATAGTTCTTGATCATTGAAAGAGGGCTAAGTTCAAATGGAACTACCAGCATGTGGAATGCCCAGGAGAAGATGAAAGAAGAAACTGGTACAATTCAGTTCGACAAATTGCTCCGGGGGTGGAGTCTGGCCAAGAAGACTCGAATGACTAAACCTTGGAAGACAGGAGCTGTGAATTAGGAGGCACTTTTTCCTCTCTGGCTAAAAAGCCTCAAACCAGTACAGGGCATAGTACTTCTACCCAACAGAAAGAAACATAGGCCAAAGCCTAGCAAGAGAGAGAGAAGAAAATGAAAGAGGATGAGGATAGGCACAAGAAGATCCTAAGGTCAGAACATAATAAAAAGCAAGTCGAAGAGCCCAAGAAGGAAAAGGAGAAACAAGGGGCAGAAGCGGTAACAGAACGATAACTCAAGAAAGAGTTGGATAAAGTGGAATTTGATTATCAGAAGAAAGTAGAGAAAGCTACAGCAGCTGATTGTAAAAGGAAAGCTGAATTAGAAGTAGCGGTAGAAGCAGAGCTCAGGCAGAGGAAAGAACATGATAAGGCAGAAGATGAATGCCTATAAAGAGAAGAGGAAGAAAATAAAAATAAAGAAGAGGAGGATGAAATGCTAGAGGACATCGAGGTATCTCCCCTTGAGGTACCTCTATTCAGCACACGAGCCACGCTCTCTGATGTCAGCTCCTCCCAAGGGCAAGAGGAGGAGGTATTCGACCTCACTAGGCTCATGTTCGATCAATTCTTCTTCAAAATCTGACAGGAGAAAAGAAGAAGCTTGGCGCAAAATCCTTTCGCCGCATCCACAGTCGCAATCGAAAAAGACATAGTCCTTGATACTAGGACTAATCCCGTGATGATAACATCGGTTGGCATAGCCTTTGCTACGGCCACAGAAGAGAATGTGACCAGAATGAGTAGAGAGATAATTTCTCTACAGAATAGACTACAGGAAGCAGAGCAGTGGGAGAAAAGGGCAGAACAGGAAAAGACGACATTGAGAGAGGAGGTTCAACAACTCTGAAACAAAGCTCTCCTTGTCAATGAAGTGCCGCTTACCATTCAAAGGGAGGTCAATATATTAGAAACTACCATGAGATAGGTTTATGGGGGAATGTTTACCATAAAACAAACATTTGCCCCCTTGGTGAAAGCCTAAACAGAGACTAAGCAAAAGCACGAGCAACTGAAGGAGGCCTCAACTGCCTTGGACAGAATGATGGACTGGACAGTGCGGTACCCTCAGGCTCCTGAACATCTGCCAAAGAAGGACTAGATTCACACACAAGATGCCAAAGTCCAAATCTGTATGAAAATGCAGTCCAAGGATAAGCTATCCAAGGACTTAGACAAGGTTATGGCTACATATGAACATCTGATCAGCGACATCGATTCAATGCACATCTTACATCACATTCCATCACTAGGTGCATTGGACGAGGGGAAGAAATGGGAGCAAGTGAATCAAGATATCTAGTCATTTCTGCAGCCCATTAAACAAGCTGCTACCACTTCTGACCTTGCAGCATCGCAAGAGAACCTGGGCCAATTTCTTGTCACGCCAGTTTGGGTCTACACCAAGCTCACTTCTCTCTCTAACCAGATCTCACAGAAGAAGGAGACTCTAATCCCAAACACCTTGGAGTGTATGCATCGGCTAAAAGAAGAGGTCCCTCTGGTTTCTCCCATAGCAGCAGAGTATCAGACCAAGCAAGACTTCCTCAAAGGACAGCAGATTGATGCCCCTGACCTCACAATTGCGCGCAAATCTTCATAACCTAGTAGCAATAGTTCGCTGGTAGCATTTGGAGGCAGGTTGCAGGTTGCACCGCCCAGCCAGGTCGCAGGTCGCACTCACCAACCAGGTCTAAGAGGTCGCACTCACCAACCAGGTCGTAGGTCACAGTTTCCTTCCGAGTTGCAAGGCAACTCAACATTCAGGAAGGCGAAGAGTCAGGAAGCCCGAAGGGAAAGTTTTGATCTATAAAAATCCCTCCGGGGAAAAACGTAATGGAACTTTTTTTTTGGGACTCAAGAGCTACACAGCATTGTCTTGAAAGATAACACTCTTTTTTGCATATGAATACAGATACCTGTTGAAACTCCTTTTGGATCTGATGCGTTTTGCTGTGCGAACACTATGAGTATTTCTATACAGTTTCAAACATCTTTTGGTTAAAGAAACTGCACTCTTAATGGCATCATTTATGCATTATGGTTTTCTGTACTTGTGTTAATGATGTTCAATTTAATTGCTTGCTTAATGGATGTTAATGACTTTGTTTATTGGAATTTCGTTTTATCTTTCAGGAAGTAAAGGGGCATCTCGCCATAAAGAACTATTTCTTTTGTGGTCAAAATAGCCTACAATCATAACCCCCAAAGATGTGTTGTTAACAACACCTCCTTCGGCGTGTATGCTTTATTATTTTTCTCTCTACGCATAGTGTTTTGTACGTGTTTAATGCATCAACCATGTATCTTGTATCATGTGAATAAGTGTGTTCCTACAGGTTTGATCAAGTTCTTTTGAGACCGAAGGGAAGGTGACTTAAGCAGTAGCCGGACCCACACCTCGGACGGGATCCCTATTCCAAATAGTTGAAGGTCTAATTGGGACTTTCTACCAGGTAGATCCCCTACTGTTGGCCGGACATATTTTCCCGTCAACAGAATTGGCGCTAGAAGGAGGGCCTGAATGGCATCCTCCCAGCATACCACCAACATTCCATCACAAACTCTCCATGGGGAGGTCATAAACGATGATACTATCCCTCCCCCGTTGGAAGATATTCCAGTGGAGGAGGTTTCATATTATGAAATTACCAGAGAACAATTGAGAGCCTTGCGCCCAGTTGCCCGCAATCTCATTAGGGATTTGCGATATGCCCCAATCATGAGTTTCTTGACCCATACTAGAACCCCTGCTAAAAACAGCACTCGCAATGGTGCCCTGGTGAGTACCATACCCCAGTTGGTGAATCTCATGGTTGAATACCTCGCCACCATTGTTCAGGGTGACGAACCGATTCCCGAGCTCCAAGTAGGTGAAGAGGAGGAGTTTGGAATGACTGAACCCTTCCCTGACCCTCAGCCTAACCAAGCCCAACAGAACAACCACCAAGCACACCCCCCACCTAAGGAAGGCGATGGAGATAGAGGCCAAGGGAACGAAGGTGAGGAAATAGAGCTCGCAGGAATGAGGGTGAGGGAAATAGAGCCCGTAGAAATGAAGGTGAGGGAAATAGAGCCCGCGGAAATGAAGGTGAGGGGAATAGAGGCTGTGGGACTAGAGGTAGAGGAGATAGAGGCCGTGGCCAAGGACACTGTGCCAACCACCACTGCCCAAACCAAAATAGGCCGCCTATTTACAATTGGGGATATCTCAGAGACATGGCCAACCATGAGGGATACCAAGGTGAACACTCTCAGCATGAGGGAGAAGCATCGGTGTCAGGTACAGTGAGTGAATCTGAGTCTGAGATCAAGCACCACCAGCATGCTAGGAGAGTGAAACCACTTGCCTGGATGGCATAGTCCCCATTATATCTTTTGGGCCCCATCCACGACCTGCCTAGGCACCATGAGAAGCATCTCCCCAAGTTCGATCCCGAGAAAGGCACCTTGGTCGAGGATCATATAAGCAGCTTCTATCTTTCCCTGCAAATCATGAGGGTTCAAACATATGACATTGCTTGCCACCTGTTTCTGCACACTCTTGAAAGCAAAGCGGCCACCTGGTACCGCTCCCTCCCAAGTGCCTCCATTACGTCGTGGGACCAGTTCTGTCGCGCATTCTTGCAGAAATTTTCAGAGGAAAAAACCCCTTTCATGCTCCTCATGGAGTTAAGTACCATTAAGTGCCATAAGAAAGAGAAGGTTAGAGACTTTAATCAGTGCTTTTCCACCATACTCCAAAATTTTCCCCGAAACCTAGCGTTGACGACTCTATTACCATAGACTACTATACAAAAGCTCTCCCCAGGGATATCGCCATCTTAGTAAAACGCGAAGCTCGGCCCACCCTTGCAGCCAACTACACAGATGCCCTCGCTGTAGAAAGATACATGCTTTCTATAAGAGCCATCGATCACGAGGGGAGAGATGACCACAAACCAATCACGAAGAAAGGTCAGTCCTCCACAAAAAAAGCTGCGGATAAGGATAAGGATGCTTTTGACTTCGAGAGTATAGCAAAAACCCTCAAGCTATTGACAAATGAAGTCTCTGACCTGAAGAGAAAGGGTATAGAATGCACAACTAGCACCAAGGCACCTAAGCTATTTTTCAGAAAGAGCAACCCCAACACCACCCGACCTCCGTCTAACCCGAACACTGTTCTCAATGTGGAAGAAATAGGAAAAGATAACTTTTGTTCTTTCCACTAGGCTGCCCACTCTGAAAAAACATGCCCACAATGGATTGGCAGCATGACGGCAGTGGTAAATCAGCTTCTAGATGATCCAACCCTAGGGGATGCAGGGGACGATGATGTTTCTGATCATGATGAAGAGTTTCCCCGGGATGAAGAACCGGGGTCCTCTGTTCTTGGGTTTGACATAATCCGTGGGGAAAAAAATCTTACCGTCATTGATATCAACATGGAAAACAATCCTAAGGCCCAACCTGTGCGAAATTATAGCCTTAGGAGCAAAGGATCGGTCCCCGAACAATCCTTTGAGGAGAAGAAAAGGGCTTTCTTAAGGAAACTTCTTCCCCCAGGAAATGAACAACAAGCTGTTCCTGAGAAGCCCACGAATAACAACACTCGATCAAATCAAAAGAGCAAGCTCCCTGTGGGGTCCCCCAAAACCACTACCGAGCCTTGTCCTCAATCTAATTCAACTTATAACATTGTAGAGGACATGAAAAAAACCAGAGCTAACATCTCCCTCTATGAGCTTGCCCGCATCACGAATCAACGAGAACTCATTCTTAAAGCCGTCGCCAATACCCCAACTACTAAGCATGTGAGAAATACATCCGCGCAAGCCAGTCCGATTGTTCAGTCTATTGTGAATGCTATCAATGCAAATTCCAGGGGATCTACTCCTCCCTTCCTATTATCTTTTATGATTTTTAACTTCAACGACCATAACTATCTAGTTTACTATGGCGCATCCACAAACGTCATGCCACTATCTGTTTGTAAGAAGCTAAACATCCGCATAGAGAAAATTGACGCGAGGATCATCCAACTTGACAGATCACAGGTGCTAGTTGTAGGAGAGCTAAATAAAATCATCATCCACCTTTCGTCGGACTCTAGAGTCCACCAATGCATTGACATTGTGGTTGTTGACATCCCTGAAGCCTACAGCCTATTACTTAGTAGATACTAGTCCAACAAGCTGCAAGGGTATTTTGCCACCGATTGGTCCCACCTGTGGTTGCCTTAGAAGGGCCGGAATAACCAAATCAAGGTCGAAAGTGAACCATATATGAAATATACTGTGACTGATTTGGACGCTACTAATGAACCCATCAGTTTCGCCCAGGAGGAGCTTGGCATGTGCTTCTTGGAAGCCATTTTCAGATGTTACCATCCGCCTCAGTCTCCAGTACATCCCAAGATCTAGTCTGAATTAACTCTTGTCGCAGAATACCAAGCCATCCCGTCTCACACGAAACTGAAATCCCTCCCCAACCTACAACCCCGAAGGAGCCGGAAAATGATGTGTGGACCCTCTACTATGACGGTTCCAAGACCCATGACGGGGCTGGTGCAAGCTGCATCTTGCTGGACCCTCAGAAGAACAAGTTCTTGATTTCTTGCCAGCTAGAGTTCCAGTGCACTAACAACAATGCTGAATATGAAGCTTTGATCCTCGGACTCAAGAAGGCACTGGATTTGAAGGTAAGATGCTTACGAGTCATCGGAGACTCTGAGATTATCACTCGGCAGGTACGCAACACCATTCATTGTTTGTCTCTACACTTAAAGGCTTATCAACAAGAGGTATGGCATCTTATTTCTGCTTTTGATGCATTTGGAATCAAATCTATTCTTAGAATGCATAATGCAGTAGCTCATACTCTGGCTAATGCTGCTACTAGATTGACCCCTTTGAGGGATGGATTTTCTATTGAAGTTATGTATAGACCCTCTGTGCCAGATAATATTAATAATTTACGCATTTCTGATGATGATCAATAGATATTGGAATTTATGCTCAATACTGAAGTATTCAAAGAAGCGGAAATAGACGAGGCAGATCATGACCAAGATTTGCAGGAAGAGCATGATAAATGCAAGGAGAACCCCATGCCCAAGGGGATAGTATCACTTGAAAAGCTCTTTGATCTGCAAAGACGATTCTGCGGGCCCCCAAATACCAAATTACAAAGTTCCACCTTGGCACATCGGCAGGTGAAATTGGGATCAAATGACAACCCGAAGTTCATCAACCTTGGGAAAGACTACACCAACCAGGAGACGAATGCTTTCACCCAGCTATTTAGAAAGTATCGAGACGTATTAGCATGGACATATGATACTCGGATTATTCAACACGTGATACCCATGAAGGAAGGCATGAAGCCTTTCCAACAGAAGCTCAGAAAAGTGCATCCTACTTTGGAACCAATGATTATGAAAGAACTTAAGAAGCTTTTGGATGCACACATCATCTTCAAATTTTGCCACTCCACATGGGTGTCAAATCTAGTCCCTATACAGAAGAAGTCTAGCGAGATCCACGAGATCCGCTTGTGCATGGATTTCTGGAATTTAAATCGGGCCTCAAACAAAGATAATTATCTGGTGCCTCCAATGGAACAAATATTGCAAGTTGTGTCTAGATCCGAGATGTTCTCCTTGTTGGATGGATTCTCCCGCTACAACCAAGTGCTGGTTTCTGAGTCGGACAGATTGAAAACTACTTTTTGAACCAAATGGGAAACTTTCGCATTCAGACGCATGCCCTTTGGATTAATAAACGCGGGGGAAGCCTTCCAACAGGCCATGGATATCAATTTCCGTGGTTTGATAGGGCAGAGTGTGGTAATCTATTTGGATGGTGTCACCGTGTTTTCGAAACACCGGGGCGATCACTTATGCCACCTCAAGCAAATTTTCATAAGGTGTAGGAAGTACGGGATTTCACTCAACCCGAAGAAGAGTGTTTTCGCTGTGGTAGAAGGGAATTTGTTGGGCCACATTATAACTAAGCAGGGCATTGTTGTAGATCCCAAGCGAGCAAAATCCATTGCCCAGATTCCACCCCCTAGCAGCAAAAAATCTATGCAATATTTCCTGGGGAAAATCAATTTTGTACATAAATTCATATTGGATTTCACCCAGATAGTCAGGCCTTTGCAGGGAATGATCAAGAAGAATGCGATTTTCAAATGGAATATGCCGGAGAAGGAGGCCTTCAAAAAAATCAAGCAAGCTATAGCTGAAGCACCATCCCTTCAAAGTCCAAATTTTAGCAGAAGCTTTATCCTATATACTTTCTCTTCAGATTCATCACTTGTAGTTGTCTTCACGTAGAAAGACGGCAACAATGATGAATGACCTATATCTTTCATGAGTACTAGTTTACAAGGAGTTGAATTGAACTACCCTGAAATCGAAAAGCAAGCCTATGCAGTCTACAAAGAAGTCAAGAATTTCAGGCCTTACATCTTGAAAAACCATGTCACGGTGTTCGTTCCCCACCCAGATGTCCGCTCACTATTCATACAGCAGGAGTTAGGTGAGAGGAGTGGAAACTGGGTGGCGTGCCTGCAAGAGTATGACTTAGAGTTTAAACCGGCACACACTATTAAAGGACAAGGACTATGCAAAATGGCTGCGGAGGCTGCAAGTTCACATGGAGTTTAAGAAGAGTGTTGGGAACAGGAAATCAACATGTATCAGAGTGACCACACACCTCAGCAGAGAAGCCCTTCTTGGTACTCTAACATTTCAGGATACTTAGCCCATGGCATCCTAGACCCTGCTCTAACCGCCCAGTAGAAACGCGCAATAAGGCTCAAAGTTGCATCTTACTAGCTACTCCAAGGTAAGATTTTCAAGAAACATTACGATGGAGTCATGTTACGCTGCTTGGAACATGATGAAGCATAGAAAATATTGACCGAGTTGCACAACGGACCAGATGGAGGGCATTTTGCAGGCGATACCACCGCCCACAAGATAATGCGCGCAGGATACTACTGGCCAACCCTTTTTAGAGATGCGCATGCATATGTTCGGAAATGCACTCAGTGCCAGAAATTCGCAAACTAGGAGGCGCGGCCAGCCGCCCCCCTACTATCAGTAGCAGTGGAGGAACCCTTTCAATAGTGGGGTTTGGACGTTATTGGTGAAATCATACCTCACTCCTCCAAACAACACCAGTATATTCTTACTGCTACCAATTATTTCACTAGGTGGGTCGAAGCAACACCTTTACGCCAAATCAATGATCAAGAGGTAATATAATTCGTCACTCATTCCATCATCACAAGGTTTGGCGTTCCAACTTCCTTGGTTTTCGATAATGCAACTTACTTTTCATCTTTTAGATTGTATGATTTTTCTTTGGAAAACGATATTATTCTTAAACATTCTGCAAATTATTATCCCCAAGGAAACGGGTTAGAAGAGTCAAATAATAAAAATATTATCCGCATCATTAGGAAGATCGTGCTATCCCACCAGCGCAACTGGCACAACGCCCTTCACAACGCTATTTGGGCTAACCGTGTCACGCCCAAATCCTCCCTAGGCACCTCCCCGTATTTTCTCCTGTATGGAAAAGAAGTAGTTCTTCCTCCCCATTTATCTCTCCCTGCCCTTCAGTTGTCCCAAGAATGTCATGGTACCCCATGCCCCACCTTTCAGACTCGGATTGACATCCTACTGAAGTTGGAGGAAGAAAGACAAAAAACCAGGGAAAAGTTCGCCATCCACCAAAGCCGGATCAAGAGATGGTTTGATAGAAAATCCGCAGGGAATAAAAACTTTGAGGTAGGAGACCTAGTCCTGTAGTGGGATAAATCTCACGAAGAAAAGGGAAAACATTCCAATTTCCAAGCATTGTGGAAAAGTCCTTTCCAAGTTAAGGAGAAATTAGGTTCCCACACATTTAGACTGCAAACTCTTGAGGGAAGAGTCGAGGTCCTCTTGGTAAATGGGCATGACCTCAAACATTACTTCACTTAGCAGCCCTAGAGGGCTATCTCATCCTTCTACCTTATTTTTTCCTCTTTCGCTCCTTTTTTTTATAAAAAAGAAGAAAAAAAAATTAGTAAAAAAAAAAAAAATAGGACTTGTCGGAGCCACACAATTGGCACACTACAACAGGTTCTATGCTGATGGGAGGCCTTTCTTGATAGACAAAAAGGTGGTAAAATCTTTCTTGTAATTGGCACCTAAAGGTAGCACGTAACCTAGCTCAAACCATCAAGCATAGGGAGCCCACCTAGCAAGTTTGAGAGGGTGTCTGCAAAAAGAAAGTGCGATACAGCGGTAACTAGATCGGAAGGGAACAGAGTTACTCCTGGTTGCGTCAGGGAATTCGGGAAAAAACAAAGTCCTTATATCAGACTAGGAGCAACCTCTCTGCAAGTAAATTAAGTCAGGATCCCTCATCCGCCCAGGAAAAATTTTCCCATCTCAAATAAGTGCCATGATCACATCTAAATAAGTTCCTCAAGCACATTCAAAATAAGTGCATTAGCATGTTAATAAAGGGTAAAGGATTGAGAAAGGCTTCCTGCGCAGAGAGGGGATGTAACGACTCTACCAGGGTACTAACCAGGCTCGCTGGCAGTGGAGCAACGTTCATGACTCCTAGGCAGTGACTCCGCCGGGACCGAGAGGTTCGCTGGCAGTGGAGCAACACGATGAGGAAAAAATAATCGTACTGGACCCTACAGCTGCCTGGAGTTTTCCCACCCTTTCGGTCCGAAAACCTAAAGAAATGAAGTTTGGTTAAGCAGCACCCAAACAAGCCAGCAGGCCAAGCAACCTCCCAAGGTGTCAAAGGAAAGGTGGTGTTGACCTTAAGGTAAAAAAGACCAGCTAGTGAAGGCCCCTCCCTCCCCCTCCAAGGCCAGCCATCGATAGAGACTCTGAGTTTGACCAGTGAAACGCCATTTGTTATAGCCTCTACAACACCCTCCAAAAAAGCCCCACTTAAAATTTTTTTGGAGCCCCTTGAGCACAAAGAAAATTTAAGTAAAGAGTCGGGAGGACTAAGTCGCTGACTCACAAAACTTCAAATTTGTAGAGAACCGTGACCCTATGACCTTGCGACCCCGTGACCTTGAGGTCGCAAGGTCGCAAGGTTGCGAGGTCGCATCCCTCTCAGACCACCTCACCTTGCGACCCCGCGACCTCATTAATGGCCCGCACGTGCGACCTTTTTATATATAGGAGGTTGCTAGGTCACATTTTGCACATGCAGCAGATAGAAAAAACACCTCTTACAGGTCGACTAGAGAGCGATTTTCCCAGGTAAGTTGCCGTTTTCCTCCTGCTGTTTCCTTTTTTGGTTTTTCTTACCTAATCCCTGCATTCCTCAACCTTTAAATTTCCCTTTACCTCAACCATTTTTTTCATTTATAGCTTAGGTTTTTTCTTCTGATTCTAGCTTTCACCCCAATTGCCCAACTCATCACAATTTCTCATCCAGCCTTTCATGGCCTGTATCGTGCTCCAAAATCTATCCCTTGGCTCTGTCTGGACCCATTTAGCCTTGTTTTTCTCCAGTTAAAGGGAAAAAAACTTCACACCGTGCGCGCCAAAACCCCGGAAAGCCCTAGCACGACTTGCGACCCTGCGACCCCATGACCTAGTTGCAAGGTTGCAAGGTCGCATTCACTCCATTTTCTCACAGTTCGCAACCCCGTGACCCCGCAACCTAGTCGCAAGGTCGCAAGGTCACATTCCTTCCATTTTCTTGCAACTTGCAACCTCACGACCCCGCGACCCAGTCGCAAAGTTGCAAGGTCTCATTTTCGCTATTTTTCCGCAATTTGCGACCCCGCAACCTCGCGACCCAATCGTAAGGTCGCAAGGTCGCATCTTCGTCATTTTCTCACAACCCGCAACCCTGCGACCTAGTCGCAAGGTCGCAAGGTCGCACCTTGTCCATTTTCTTACAACCTGTGACCCTGTGACCCAGTGGGCCACTTATTCAGCTCTGCATGTGTCCCAGTTGAAATAATTGATAAAATGCAATTGGTCTTGTATCATTATGGCATATTTCTTATCTTGGGATTCTTTCATGAATATGACAGGTGAATTTGAAGCAGACTTGGAGTGTATACATGTCCTCTCAGGTTCCAATGACATGGGATCTCCAATGTCCCGGAAGAAAGACAAGCACTTGGCAGTGGAAGATGTAGAGATGGACATGCCAATATCCCCACCACCGATATACAAAGATACCCTTTGCACATTTGCCAAAGGGGACAGCATGCATTGGTACCAAGTGTACCAAGAGTTCGCTAAAATGGAATTCCCAGAAGACCTCCCGGATCGGGAGATATACTTGCAGGTGAAAAGGTCCAAGCTACATCTCGCAGGTGCTCATCTAGCTATATTCCCATGCCCAGAGATGATAGATTGTATTATACAAAAAATGGATCCCAAGAAGTTCATGATTAGAGACAACGAAGGCAAGGCTTTCACAATGTTCAAAGGCTCAGATGCCCATGTTTATTACTCTTTGCCTGAGGGAGAAGAAGACTTCACAGAAGAATGGGCCATCTCTCATGCAGTTCCTATAGTTGACACGATAAGGAAATGGTGGGAGGAGCCTGCGAAGTTTAAGGTCAAGAAAGACCAGGAATATCTAGTGGCGAGCCTCGGGAAAGTATATAAATTAGTGGTTGCCATGATTTGTAGACTGTACGGGCGCCCAGATGCCACTACCTTCAACGGCACGTGGGCGACTCTCATGGAGTACGTCACAGTGCACGGCACCTATTTCAACTGGGCTAACATCTTGATGACCTCCATTCATACAAATTTATGCTCGGCATTAGTACCAGATGAAGGAATGCCTTCTGAATTCTATATGACCTCTTATTTATTGGATGCCTTCTATTCGAGGTTGCAGTTTGGGGGATGGGTACATAACTGGGATCCCAAAAAAACCCATGAAATTCATCTACAAACCAAGGTGTTTTGGGAATCTACGTATAAAAAAGACATAGAGCCGATCTCCCAAGTGTTCATGCTCACTCTATACAGAATATTATTTGGCCAAGATGCTCCTTGCATGTCTTGGCGAGCCATGGAGACGGTAAGCAAAGTGGCGCATTGGTTCCCTTTCGCCGAATATACATTCATCCGAGTTTTTGGCTCGTTCAGGGCCCCACATGCTATGCCTTGTTTTGTCACAGACAGAATTCTCATGCAAGAGGTCTGTTTCCAAATATCTTTGAGTTTCTCCAGGGCCCTGTCCAAGGTTAAGAAGAAGTTGTGGCCCGCGCTACCCCTCACTATCGACACATACACATTTAAAGACTTCGGAGAGGTAGAGGAGGAGGGAGAAGAGACGAAAAGCTATCGCTTTGGGGCTTTAGAATACCGAACATATGACCCGGAGAGGATAGTTCCTGATCATTGCAAGAGGGCTAAGTTCAAATGGAACTACCAGCATGTGGAATGCCTGAGAGAAGATGAAAGAAGAAACTTGTACAATGCAGACCGACAAATTGCTTCGGGGGTGGACTCTGGCCAAGAAGACCCAAATGACCAAACCTTGGAAGACAAGAGTCGTGAATTAGGAGGCGCTTCTTACTCTCTGGCTAAAAGGCCTCGAACCAGTACAGGGCATAGTACTTCTACCCAACATAAAGAAACAGAGGCCAAAGCCCAGCAAGAGAGAGAGAAGAAAATGAAAGAGGACGAGGATAGGTGCAAGAAGAGCCTAAGGTCAGAACAAAAGAAAAAGCAGGCCGAAGATGCCAAGAAGGAAAAGGAGAAACAAGAGGCGGAAGCTACAACAGAACGAGAACTCAAGAAAGAGTGAGATAAAGTGGAAGCTGACCATCAGAAGAAATCAGAGCAAGTTGCAGCAGCTGAGCGTAAAACGAAAGCTGAATTAGAAGCAGCGGCAGAAGGAGAGCTCAGGCAGAAGAAAGAACATGAAAAGGCAGAAGCTGAACGCCTACAAAGAGAAGAAGAAGAAAAGAAAAAGAAAGGAGAGGAGGATGAAATTCTAGAGGACATCGAGGTATCTCCCCTTGAGGTACCTCTAATCAGCACACGAGCCACACTCTCTGATGTCAGCTCCTCCCAGAGGCAAGAGGAGGAGGTTTTCGACCTCACGAGGCTCATGTTCGATCAATTCTCCTTCAAAATCCGACAGGAGAAAAGAAGAAGCCTGGTGCAAAATCCTTCCACCACATCCACAGTCGCAACCGAAAAAGACATAGTCCTTGATACTAGGACTAATCCCGTGATGATAGCATCAGCTGGCACAGCCTTCACTGCGGCCACAGAAGAGAATGTGACCAGAATGAGTAGAGAGATTGTTTCTCTACATAATAGACTACAGGAAGCAGAGCAGCGGGAGAAAAGGGAAAAACAGGAAAAGACGACATTGAGAGAGGAGGTTCAACAACTCCGAAACAAAGATATCCTTGTCAATGAAGTGCCGCTTACCATTCAAAGGGAGGTCGATATATTAGAAACTACCATGGGACAGGTTTATGGGGAAATGTTAACCATAAAACAAACATTCGCCCCCTTGGTGAAAGCCCAAACTGAGACTAAGCAAAAGCATGAGAAGCTGAAGGAGGCCTCAGCTGCCTTGGATATAATGATGGACTGGACAGTGCAGTACCCACAGGCTCCTGAAAATTTTCCAAATAAGGACTGGATTCACACGCAAGATGCCAAAGTCCAAATTCGTATGAAAATGCAGTCCAAGGATAAGCTATCCAAGGGCCTAGACAAGGTTATGGCTGCATACGAACATCTGATCAGTGGCATCGATTTGATGCACATATTACATCACATTCCATCGCTAGGCACATTGGATGAGGGGAAGACATGGGAGTAAGTGAAGCAAGAGATCCAGTCATTTCTGCAACCCATTAAACAAGCTGCTGCCACTTCTGACCTTGCAGCATCGCAAGAGAACCTGGGCCAGTTTCTTGTCACGCCAGTTTGGGTCTACACCAAGCTCGCTTCTCTGTCTAACCATATCTCATAGAAGAAGGAGACTCTAATCCCAAACGCCTTGGAGTGTATGCATCGGCTGAAAGAAGAGGTCCCTCTGGTTTCTCCCATAGCTGCAGAGTATCAGACCTGGCAAGACTTCCTCAAAGGACAGTAGATTGATGCCCCTGACCTCACAATTTCACACACATCTTCATAACCGAGTAGAAATAGGTTGCTGGTAGCATTTGGAGGCAGGTCACAGGTTGCACCACCCAGCCAAGTTGCAGGTTGCACTCACCAACCAGGTCGCAGGTCGCAGTTTCCTTCCGGGTCCCAAGGCAACTCAATAGTCAGGAAGGCGAAGAGTCAGAACTCAAAGATAAGGCGAAGAGCAAAGAGTCAAGACTCAAAGATAAGGCGAAGAGCTATACACCATTGTATTGAAAGATAACTCTCTTTTTTGCATATGAATACCGATACCTGTTGAAACTCCTTTTGGATCTGATGTGTCTTGTTGTGCAATCACTGTGAGTATTTCTATATAGTTTCAAACATCTTTTGGTTAATGAAACTGCACTCTTAATGGCATCATTTATGTATTATGGTTTCCTGTACTTGTGTTAATGATGTTCAGTTTAATTTCTTGCTTAATGGATGTTAATGAATTTGTTTATTAGCATCTCGTTTTATATTTTAGGAAGTAAAGGGGCATATCGCCATAAAGAACTGTTTCTTTTGAGGTCAGAATAGCCTACAAGCATAACCCCCAAAGATGTGTTGTTAACAACACCTCCTTTGGCGTGTATGATTTATTATTTGTCTCGCTACGCATAGTGTTATATACGTGTTTAATGCATCAACCATGTATCTTGTATCATGTGAATAAGTGTGTGTCTGCAGGTTCGATCGAGTTCTTTTGAGACCAAAGGGAAGTTGACTTAAGCGGTAGCCGGACCCACACCCCGGACGGGATCCCTATTCCAAACGGTTCAAGGTCTAATTGGGACTTTCTACCAGGGAGATCCCCTACTGTTGGCCAGATATATTTTCCCTTCGACAACTTGCTACCTCCTTTAAATGGGAAGTCCATCAGATGGATGTTAAACCTGCCTTCTTACATGGAGATTTTCATGAAGAAATCTACATGGAACAACCCCCTGGCTTTATCCAAAAAGACTCCAACCTTTTTTGTCACCTTAGGAAGTCTCTCTATGGTCTCAAACAAGCTCCTCGGGCTTGGTATGCCAAAATGGATATATTTCTCTTAGATAATGGCTTTTCTAGGTGTCATTCTGACAACATTGTCTACACCAAGAAAGTGTGTAATTCCTTCACCATCCTTGTTCTTTATGTTGATGTCCTTATCCTTACTGGTAATGATCCAAACCATATAAAACATGTGAATTCTAGCCTCAAAAATAAGTTTTAAATGACATACTTAGGAAACTTGCATTATTTCCTTAGTATTCAAGTCTTGCAATCCAAGGACGGCATTATCCTCTCTGAGTCCAAGTATGCCTGTGATCTTCTACACCACTTTCACATGGAAGACTGTAAGCCTGCCCCTTCTCCCTTTCAGTCTGGATTCAAGCTTGCAGTCAACTATACTACCCCTAAATTTGATGCTACCTTATACCGTCAAGTTTTTGGTAAAATTTTGTATCTAACCCATACCCGTCCTGACCTTTCCTTTGTCGTTGGTCTTGTCGCTCAATTTGTGCACCAACCTCATGAAAGTCACTGGAAATCAGCTAAAATAATACTTTGATATATTCGAGGTATAGTTCAGTTCAGGATTCATTACAGTGGAGGAGCATCTCCCTTGTTGATTGGTTTCACTGATTCTGATTGGACTGGTGACCCTGATGATCGGAAGTCCACTGCAGGATATGTATTCACTCTTGGTTCAGGACCTATTACTTGGTCTTGTAAGAAAAAAAATGCCATATCCCTTTCTTCAGCAGAAGAAAAGTATCGTGGTGTAGTTGAAGCTAGCAAGGAAGCCATGTGGCTTCGTCAGATCCGCTCTAAATTTGGTCTTCATCAGCAACATCCAACTACACTTTGGTGTGATAATCAGAGTGCCATTTAGATATGTAAATATCCATTTCAGCATCAGCGTATGAAACACATTGAAATCCACATACACTTCATAAGAAAGCTCATTCATGATCATGTTCTTGAAGTTCAATATTGTCCAACCAATGATCAGGTAGCCGATATCTTTACAAAGGCTCTCATAGAAGTGAAGTTTACCAAAATTCGATCCATGCTTGGAGTTCAGGAAAGTTGTCATTAAGGGGGGATAGGCTCTAATTCCTCCTTCCTTCTCCTATTGTGTCATTTTTGTAATTGCTTGAATCCTATCCAAATTTTTTCTTAAGGGGGGATGTTAGGATTTTTCAACACATAGGAAATAGGCTCCCTTTGTGTCACCTTTGTAAATCCTTCAATCCTATCCCAAGTTGTTCTTAGGGGGGATGTTAGGATATTCCGACACATAGGAAATAGTTAAGAATACCTTAGTCTAGTGTAGAGTTAGGTAAAGTGTGTTTCTTTACCATGTACATTTTTAACTTATAATCTGACGGTCACGATTTATAGTGATCCTATGGTTATCTCTCATCTCGGTATTAACGGAACTTGATCCGTGGCTTAACATCGGATTGGTCCATTATCTCTATTTAAAGAGCACGGAGGTTCATTTTTCCGGTAACCATTTATGAGAGAAACATATGTAACTTTTATTTTTATATTAATAAATTCCTTGAAGTGGCTGCGTTGGCTTAGGGCATGGACTATTTCCATCTTTGAGGGTTTTAACCATGTGATTATACTGGTGTATTGATTTTTGATCTATTTGTGAACGATTCCCTTCGGTTCTTGATCTATGGAACTTACCCTATAAATTCCTCCAAAAAGGTGATTGGATTGCGTAGTGGAAGCATGGAGAGTTTTCTCCATTCTTATATTTAGTCATCTCTTGTTGAAGATGTCTCATTGTGTGGAGAAATTTTTCCTAGGAGACCACTGGACCAACAAAGGAGGATGGATGCTTCACATGTTGGGGCACCAGTCATTGATTCTAGGAGGGTGGAAACCTTGGGAGAGCTTGATACAGCGCTAAGAGTTTGGGGTAGACTCAAAGAGAGAGAAAGAATTCTCTCAATATCATCAGTACCCAGTTCCATTTCAGATTCTGCACTGTGGAAGAAATGGCAGGGGAAGGATAGTAGCCTTCCAACTTACATCTTTCGCATAGGAGACGTCAGAGAGGAGGATGACCATATGACATATGTTCTTCATGAGAGATCATCAGCCCTGTCACTATGGAGGATAGATCCATATTAAAACTCCCAGCTGTTGGTGGAGTATTCCAAGGATCTTCATACTTGTATGATATTGGATGACCAGTTGCATGAAGATTTTCATTTTTATACTCAAAATCTATAGGAGTTTTGAGAGATCCGTCTGAGACTGGAAGGGCTAACTTCAAGTTAAAAGTTGGTTTGAAATAGTTACACTGAATTGACTATTGAGCAGCCCAATTAGTCTTAGTTTGTTGATAACACCTGCATCCAACTAGAACTGGGCAAGCCGAGTTATCAACAAAACACAATAAGATTGACAAACTCAGGATGATCCAAATTCCTAGCTCCTACCCGCTTTTATAGGCTTGATGAACTCTCTAGAAGCCTTATTTTAGTATTTCCCTCAAGGAATGAAGGACAATACTAGGGGCAGATACCAAAGGAGAATAACATAGCTAATACCATGGGTAGGTTCTGTCCATTCTGACCATATAAAAAAACATGAATATTAAAAATCCTCTCACCCAAAGATTATTTTCCCTCAAGCAATCTACTTTTATCCATAAAAGAAGCATCTGTACATTGATACCAAGATCCCATATATACAAGTGTGTTATTCCATACCTCCATGCTAAATGATCCTCAATGGATCCTTACATACCTCGATCCTAAACAATCCTCCTACCAACTTAGGATGATCAAATGGCTAGATCCTATCCCCTTTTATAGGCTTGATGGGCTCTCTAGTAGCCTTATTTTATTATTTCCCTAGAAAAGCGAACAAACTACGAGAGAGGTACCATGAGAGAATAGCACTGGAAATATCATGGGCAAGCTCTATCCATTTTGACCATATCCAAAGAAAAAGGAATATTACAATGATCACACCATGGCTTATCAATACTACATGACCAAAGAACCACAACTCACTTGTATGACACTCGTTCATATGACATTTTTTAATTAACCAATTTAATTAAAAGGTCAAAAAGGACATAACTACTTTGGAGATAAATCTAAACCTTTGATTTTTGCATGCTTCAAAGACTATTATAGAATATTTGATGGAGGTTCTCTACCATCCACCTAATCATTATTGATAATTAAATTCAAATCTCAGCTTGCTTATTAGCATAAATATAAAACCATTCTAATTCCATAAGTAGGTAATGTTAATATTCATACAACCAATGTTAATTTTAATGATCACATGTTCATTGAGCTAGGATCCTCTAGGGAAGAGATGTTCGACACCGTCAAATTACATAAAAATAAAAAATAAAATAAAATAAATAATTAAAAGAAAATAGAGGTAAAATTATTTTATTTTACTCCTAGTTTTAAAAAAATAAATAATTAAAATAAATTAGAGGTAAAATTATTTTATTTTACTCCTAGTTTTAACAAACTATGGTATTGACCTATGGTATTAATGTGAAATATAGTTTATTTAAGAGGAAAATTCTAGAGGTAAATGTGTTATGAAACCGCCATCCGATCAAGGAAATTTGATTAGATCCCATAATTAGGGATATCCAGAATTGCTCGAAATTTCGAAAAGGTAATTCTAAGATATCCCATAATTAGGGCTAGCTAGAATTGCTCGAAATTTCTAAAAAGTAATTCTAAGATGGTTTCCAAAACGATATTTTTCTCATTTTCTTTATTTTCTAGGTGGATGTTGGCCGGATAAATCGATCTTGTGGACAAGACCAATCTCCCTAGTATCAAAAGATAGTCTAGCAACAAACAGACAATTAAATCTATCTTTCTCTAGATATATCATGATTTAGAAGTAAATTCTACAAAAGTGTTACGATCCTACCTTGATCCAACGCTTGTTTGTAGTAGTCATCCTTCATTCGCTCGAAAGAGTTATCTTCAAAGATCTGCAATCACAAACAAAAAAACATCAAATAGCACCTGCATAACATATATTCAGAAATCATATCTATTATGGTGATCAATGAATCCATAAAGTAAAAAATCAGTTGACAGCTTATTGATAAAAACAATCTTATTGGTATTAACTTTGAAATAGTAGAATAACCTTACAACATTTTCAACCTTGATGTTGAACAGGTCTTCCTAAGGTCCGAAGCAAGAATTTCCTTTGCTCTGAAAAGCCTTGCACTCTTCCAACCGAGATACATATAGGTATGTAATATTTCCTCATAAAATCCCAGCTAAAGGAGTCTAAGTTCCAACAGCACTTTACTTCAAATAACACTAATGCTTGAACTCCCCAGCACTTTACTTCTGTAAAAGATGAGAAAATGTTGGTTGCAGAACTTTGAAATATACTTATGTTTGAAACTTCTACCTGTAAATAGTGTTCACGGGCTCTTGAAGCTCTGCTTGTGATAGAATAGTTAGGCTGAGAAGTGAAGATGATTGCTAACCTAAAACACTGGACTTAAAGCTGTAACTGGTTTGAAGCATCAATACAAGCTGATTTATGGGATCCTGGTCTATGTCGACTGTGATGTTATTTCTTATTGTAAATTTTTGTTTCCACTTTATTCATCTTCTCTGATAAATAAAAACAAGCATAGAGTTAGGATTTACTATATAACAGTACCCTTCTCTGACTGATAAGCTTTATCTGAATGTTTTCTTCCAATTTGTGTTATTTAGGAATAATTTAATTTAGTTCAAGCAGTAGGAATGTTGGCGCTCCCTCGTCCTCCTATTTAGCTAATTGTTATTCTTGAAAGTTATTTTCATTTCATGTTAAGTTGAGATGAACTAAGGAATATATGGTGAGCCCTGTTCCTAGTTTTATCCCAAAAGACTGACTGAAATTTTCCCTAGGAATGTGTTGAAAGCTGGCTAGTTTCGAAGTACTTACCAGATCTTAGGCCATTCTTTGTTATCATTTCTGTTTCCCTTGTGTTTAAATGTTTTCTATTGAAAGTGTATCAAATGCTGGCTAGTTTCAAAGTACTTAACAGATCCTGGATTGCTTTTATGTTTTTCTTAAGTGTTTGTCAAAGGCTGGCTAGTTTCAAAGTACTTACCAGATCCTGGGCTGCTCTTTGTTCTTCATTTATTTAATTCCCCTTATTTTTGTATCATTTCATTCCATAAATCAACTATGAAGAGATCTTGAGACATATATGACTTTCCCCATAGACCACTCTTGAACCTGGTTGCTTCAATTAAAACCGTATTATGACTCCATAGCCCAATGGATTAAAACCTACAATTATGTATTTTTTGGCCGAAGCTTGTTCTACTTGCTTGCAACTTCTCACATTTGGAACTCTTTCCATTTGGAACTTTCCACTCAAATAATAATCATGCTCAACCATCCAAAAACAAACAAAAACCCTCGGCCTTCATAACTAGCCTAATATCATTACCCAAAACCTCAAAGATAAATCCATCTTTACACTTATTGGAGAGATCCCTCTCCGGATTCAGGAGGGCTAGATCCTAGAATCCCAAAGTGGTTGAAACGGTGTTCTCCTTGTTGTTGGACTTTTCCAATATTGCTGATTATAGGGAGATAACATTTCTGGCGACTCCGCTGGGGACGGTCTAAGTGTTTTTCATTTCAAATAATCATAAGACATCAGAAATTCCTTTCTTTCAAATGACATTTGTTCTGTTAGCTGGTTAAATCATTAGGCATAACATCTATGGCCAAAAAACATTGTTTATTGAGTAAAAGTAGCCCTTTTTCAAGCACTACCAACACACAGTAATCATGATGAAACTTGTTTGAATCAGTGACAAACTAGGTAAAGCCCTAGGATTCTCATAAGACTTCATCTAACCTTGAAGGATTAGCTGGCTTAGCCATAAGAGTAAACTATCTTTCTCTCATAACTGTAGCTAAGTCTTGAAACGGATTTAGGACACTCTTAGGAACCACACAACTGAAAAATAACCCAAGAAACCCAAAAATATTCCAGATTGATATTTAATAAACATGGTGGTGGACCATAAAACCTTTTACCTCTAAAAGAGCTAAAAACTTCCACTTGGCGACTCCACAATCCTTAAAAAACCTTAAGACTCCACTGGGAAGAACCCTTATCATTATAATATCATTGAAACTTAGTTAGAGGATTGTAGGATTTAAATTTTTGAAAAACAGATTACTTAACCTCTCAAAGACTGTCATATCTAGTTGAACTTTTTGTTTTAGTAGGGTCTAAAAAACACAACATAGTGGCTCCTAGAAAGATTCTTACTAGAGCCTATCCTAACTCGAACCCACCAGAGATAGTTGATAACCTGGAAATTATCCTTAGGGAGTATCCTAGGATTAAATTATCAATTTTTTTCAGAGCACCCGTGAGAGCTAATTCTGTTCCTGAAAATATTTCAGCTCTACAACAATCACAAGTTGACTTAGTAAATCCCTTTAGAACTAGGTCATTTGATGATATAATTCAGCTAAACTCTGAGTCTTCACTTTCATCCCCGGAATCGAGTGAACATCCTAGTAGTATAGAAACAACACCACCTGCTTTACACTTCTTTCACAATTTAGGTGTCTCTCATTCAAGATCTACTCAGAAATCTACTGTTGTTCCATCCACATCTCTTCATCCTACATCCACTGTCCAAACCACTCCAGTTCAGCCCACTTTTTCTCTTATCAATCCACCTTTTGTAAATCCACCTCCACCACATATCATGGCAGCATGGTATGCTCCCTTAGTCCTTCCTGTACCATTAGTCAATCTTCCACAGGACTATCAGTCCAAAATTCCATTATATGATGCTAGTAATGTTACTACTGCATCACAACATGTGGATAAGATGAATGACTACTTTGACAGAAATGAAATTGATGATGATTATATCAAGCTTAGATTATTTGCTCAGATTCTACGGGGAGAAGTAAGAAAATCGTTTAAAGGCTTAACCCCCCATAGTATCAATGATCCCCAAGCCTTCCATCAGACATTCTTAAACAAATGGGAAGTGAAGAAGATTCCTCTCTAAGTCCTTTCCGATTACAAGAACCTCCATATAAACTCTGAGGAAAGTGTGCAAGCTTACTGCACTGGATTTAACAGTGTGTATAATGTGCTTTCCCTAGATCTAAAACCTCGACAAGGCTCAGCTCTAAACAAGTTTCCTGAAGGGTTTGACCCTGAGATGGCCTATCAACTGAGAGAGAGAGATCCTACAACTCTTGAATATATCCAAAAATGAGCTCTTGCTGTGGAAGTTAACTTGATGGAGAAGAGAGCAAGAATGAAAAATGAGAAGAGAGTATCCTTTAGAGAGGAATCTACCCCTTCTACTTCCAGCTCAAAGATGGAAAAAATGATGGAGGAGATGATGAATAAAATGAGCATCCTTGAGAGAGCACAAGCAAGTCAAAACCAAACTGCTCCTCAAAACATAAACCAGAACCAAAATCAGAATTTTAGAAGAAATCAGCCTCCAAATAGACCAAGGGAAGATGATCAACAGATCACTCCTCACTTTCATCAAAATTATGTGAGTGAGGTTGAGGAAACAGATGAAATAATAAAGGAAGATGATATCAACATGCTGGGAGTAGATAATGATGACTTCAAGATTCATGATGATAGAAAACAAGGTCTTTACACACCCTATGATGACAAAAGAGATGATGATGAAAGTTATTATGAGGATATGGAAAATTTCATCATCGAGTCTCAAATAGAATATGACCTTAGAAGTAAAACTAGTCAACACACTCACAACACTAAAACCTCTGACAAATATTCACAAAACAGCACTGCAACCAAGCCTAAAGTTGTCAAACAGAAGGAAAAAACAGTAGCTGTAAATTCTGATAAAGGGAAAGAGAAAGGCGCTAAAAACGTTACAAAACAGAGTGCAGACCTTAGTAGTACTAATACTTCAGTTAGTACTCCTGTGAAAACCATTTTGTCAAATGTAAATAGAACAAGTCAGCAAGCTAATGTTGCTGATAGAATGGCAGCTAACAAGACTGAAACAAGTACTTCAAAGAATAAAATTCCTTTCAGCCTGGAGCAGGAAATTTCAAAGATTAAGATCTCTCTTCCCTTGACTGAGTTAGCTACCCAATATGTATATAGAACCCAAATTTTGAAGGCTTTAAACATTGAAGAGAATAATGACACAGTCAGTCTTAACGATGACCAACCAGAGCTTATTTTTGGTCCAAATATTGAAGGTGAGTATCAAGAGGGACCTGTTCCTCCCTTTTATGTAAGTTTAAATGTTCATGACAAAAATTTTCACAACGTTATGCATGATTTCGGGGCTTCTCATAATTTAATGCCTAAAGCTATGACGGAGAGCCTCGGTTTAGAAATCACCAGACCTTATAAAGACCTTTACTCCTTTGACTCAAGCAGAGTAAAATTTTTATGATTGATCAAAGACCTCTGCGTTAACTTAGCCCAGATTCCAGCCAAATTCTTAGTCATGGATATTGTTGTGGCTGATGTGCCCCCAAAGTATGGAATGTTGTTATCTAGGTCTTGGGGTGCTAAGTTACAAGGGACTATGCAAATGGACGTGACCTATGCGACCATCCCTGTTTTCAACCAGACAAGAAGACTTTACAGGGAGTCCCATATGCAATACATAGTTACAAGCCAAGACAGATCACAAAACTCTCCTCTGTATTCTGTAAATACAAGACTTGATTCTTTTATCTTGTTTAACGATGAATCTTTCTCTGAACAGGTGAATTTAGCAGAATTAATGGATGATAGAGAGGAAGAAGAACACAACGTAGAAGTGTCAAAACACTTTGCTGCATTTGAAAAATTTAGAAAACTGAACACAGGTCTTGAGCTTCAAGTCATGCGTCCTATGCTTTTAAACCTTGATAGTTAAGAAAGAAACTCCCAACACAGTGAAAAACCCAAGGATTTGAAATGAATACAACTAAGTGATGATATTCCACAACAACCTGAAAGAAATTTATTCGAATAGCACAAACACCAAACAAATGAACCTGAATCTAGTCCTATGTGGAGTATGAACTTCGATGGGTCATGCACTAGAACTAATGCTGGTGCAAGTGTCTGGATTTGCAATGCTAAGAATAACCACACAGAAAACATTTCGTGCAGATTAAACTTCCAGTGTTCAAATAACATAGCGGAATATGAATCCCTTCTTTTAGGCTTGCGTTTGTTGAAAAAGTTAGGAGCCAAAAGAATCAAAGCATATGGGGATTTTGAGTTGATCATTAGGCAAGTCAATGGGGAATACAATGCACATCACTTGAGACTTAGGGCCTATCGAAATGATGTCATGGATCTTTTAAAAACTTTTGAGGAGTACCAGGTAATTTTTGTCCCAAGAAAGAGAAATATCGCGGCCCACAACTTAACCTTTGCAGCTAGAACATGCTTAATACTATATGAAACCAAAGACTATACAACTTGGATAAAATTCAGACCAAATGTTCCTGATAATGAAAAATATTAGAAAGTGTTTGACGGAGACAAACAAATAGAAGACTTCATGCAATTCAGAAATGAATTCGAACTACACAGTTCAGATTCAGATTATGAAACAGACTGCCACAGTGAAGAAAATTTTCTTGGTGAAGAAGAACCATCTCCTGAGGTTTCCAATATAAATATACTATCCAGCAAACTTGAAAACAAAACAAAATTGACTGTAGAGTTAGAATTAGAGGAGTTGGAAACTTTTCAGTCTAAGGATTAGAGTTTGCCTAAGGGTCTGGCCCCTTTAGAAAAGTTGTTTGATTTTAATGATGTGGCCAACAAGCCAAAACTGGAGCCTGTAGAGACTGAAGTGGAGGATTGCAATATAGGCAGTGAACTTAAACCTATGATTATCAAACTGTCTAAGACTTTACCAATTCATATTAAACTCAAATACATAGAGTTGTTTAAAGAATTTTCTGATGTTTTTGCATGGAGTTACGAATATATTAAATCCTATAACACTGAAATAATACAGCACAAAATCCCTCTCAAAGAAAACCAAAATCCATTCAAAAAGAAGCTGTGCAGAATAAACCTTGTTCAACTACCTTTGCTTGAGAAGGAAATAAAGAAAATGTATGAAGATGGTATTATTTTCCCTATTAGATATTCTGAGTGGGTGTCTAATCTGGTGTCTGTTAGAAAGAAAACAGGAGAGATTAGGATTTGTATAGACTTTAGAGACTTAAACAAAGCCTCATTGAAATACAACTACCTTTTACCTAGGATGGATCATATTTTACAAAGGGTGGTAGGGTCTAGAAGAATTTCTTTGCTTGATGGCTATTCAGGGTACAATCAGATTTTAGTCCACCCTGATGATCAATTAAAGAATCTTTTACTGCACCTTGGGGCACTTTCATGTATGTGAAAATGCCCTTTGGTCTAATGAATGCTGGTGCAACTTTCCAAAGAAACATGGACATATAATTCTTCGAAGAACTAGGCTACTTCATCATTATATACCTTGATTATGTTACTATTTTTTCAAAGACAGATGAAGAACACTTAGAACACTTACGAAAAATCTTCGAGAGATGCGGAAAGTTTGGTATATCTTTCAACCCTAAGAAAACACTTTTCGGTCTCCAAGAAGGTAAAATTATTGGGAACATTATTTCAAAAGAGGGTATTAAGATAGATCCAAAGAGGATTGAGGCGATACTGCAAATCTCTCTTCCTCGAAACATCAAAGAGTTGCAATATTTCATTGGAAAGATTAACTTTTTGAGAAGGTTCATCCTCAACTTGGTTGAGCTCCTTAGGAATATCACAAACATGTTGAAGAAGGAGCAAGGGGTAAAATGGACCTTGGAAGCAAAGAAGTCCTTTGAACTGGTGAAACGGGCATTAACCAAAACACTGGTTCTAATAAGTCCTGATTTTTCAAAAGATTTTTATATTTTTTCATTTGCATCAGAACATACAATAGTTGTTGTCCTTCTACAGAAAAATCCATAAGGACAAGAGCAACCTATTGCATTCTTTAGAAAGGCTTTGAGGGATGCCCCTCTGGAGTATAACATTATGAAAAATCAAGATTTTTCTTTGGTTAAAGCTTTAAAGGACTTCAAAATATACATCTTGCACTCACACATCATTGCCTTTCTCCCAAATTCAGTTGTCAAAGATATTCTAACACAGGACCCAGATGGTAGGAGAGGTCAGTGGATTGCTATTATTATTGAATATGATTTAGCGATAAAGCCCAGTAAACTCATCAAAGGCCAAGGTCTAACTAAATTGATGGCTAAATCAAATTTTGAAGTTCTTGATATTAATATGATTAATGCTTTAGATGATCAAGAGGAAATCTCAACACCCATTGTTGAATACCATTTCATGAATTCCTCCGGGTATGCTGATATTATTTATGTTTTGCTTAATTTGAATACACCTCCTGGTTTGACAAAAACAAAGGCAGGGTTTTTGAAATTGAAAGCTGTAAACTATTGCATTATAGATAGATGTCTTTATTGGAAGAATGCAAGTGGTATATTTCTTAAATGTTTTCCTGAGTTTTATGCAGAGAAGGTTAAGCACGAGTTCCATGAAGGAGAGTGTGGAGGCCATTTATACTAGAAGAGAACAGCCAAAAAAATTTTGAGGGCTGGTTACTATGGGCCTAATCTTTTTCTTAATGTTCATAAGATGATAATTGTCTCTCATAAATGTCAAATATTTGAAGGAAAAAGGAAGCTGCTACCTCTGCCTCTGCATCCAATCACTGTTGAAGCCCCTTTTCAATAATGGGGACTTGAATTCATAGGTGAAATTTGTCCATCATCTTCAGATCAGCATAGATGGATTCTCACTACCACAGAATACTTTAATAAATGGATAGAAGCCATTCCTTGTAGACAAGCCAATGATTCTTTTATCATAAAATTCATGGAGAATAATATTTTCTCTCGATTTTCTTGCCCTACCAATATCATCACTGATAATACAAAAACATTTGGATCAAATAATATGGTTGAGTTCTGTCACAAATATCAGATAACATTGGGACATTCCACGGCCTATTACCCACAAGGTAATGAACTTGTGGAATCTTCCAACAAGAGTTTAGTGAACATAATCAAGAAGTTGTTGGAAGACAAAAAAAATTCTTGGCACACAAAGCTTGTACATGCACTTTGGGCTGACATATTGAATTTGAAGAAATCTATTGGTATGTCACCCTACCAGCCTGTGTATGGCACCGATGCAATCTTTCATATCAGCCTTGGTGTGCCAGTTATGAAGTTGATTCAAAAGGTTCAGTCTGAAGATAATGACATGATCAGATGGATAAATCAAACAATTCACCTTTAGCAAACCAGAGAGGAGGTTTATAACAAAGCATTGCAGAAGCAACACAACATCAAAAAGCTTTTTGACAGAAGAACAAAGGCCAAAAATTTCAATGTTGGGGACAAAGTTTTAAAGTGGGACTCAAGGAGGGAAGACAAGGGCAAGCATTGAAAATTTTACAACTTATGCCTTGGCCCTTATCTCATTCATTCAGCTGCTGGTAATAATGCCTTTTGCTTACAAGAGTTGAATGGAGCAGAATTTTTTGGGGGTCCTGTCAATGGCAGGATGCTCAAACATTACTTCTCTTGATCCATGCCATGTTCTGAAAGCCTTTTTATCTTATTATCATTATAAATATTTCATCCACGATTACATTCAAAGTTAGAAAAATCAAAAATACAAAAACAATGAAAGAAAGAAAATAGGGAAGATTGTAAAAACAATAATGGTATAGCCCCATACAAAAAAAAGAGAAACAAATATGAAAGTGTGCAAGCTTAAATGCCACTCCTAAAAAACACACTTCTATTTAGTCAAACAGCCTAATCTTGACTAATTAGTTTTAAATTTACTGCTGATAGGATAGTGAATTCGATTTGCCAACCTATTTAATCTTGGCTTATCAGTAAGTAGATTAGGCTGGAAATTAAAGGTTCAAACATGCTCAAAATCTGAACCTATGTTTCCAAACATGACTGACTCAAATCTGCTTGAAATTTTGAGTTAAAATAGAGGAATAACTAGTTCTAATCAGCTCAAAATCTGAACCAGTGGATAAAGGAAAAACAACTCAAACAGAAGTAAAAACAGAGCTGAAAAAAGATGAAGGAAGTGCTTTGAACTTTTAGATCCTAAGCCTTCCATTTTGTTTTAATTTTATACAAAATAAGATGTATGTGCAGCTTGTTTTTTATGCCATAGACCAGCATCAAGTTAGACTGTTCAATCCTGACTTGTATGCTTATCAATTGATGTTGTAGAATTTAGAGAATAAAAATCTGTTAGATTGTCTAATCCTAACAGATTGGTAGATCAGGTAGAGAAGAATATGGACTCAACTATTTAATCTGAGTCCATGGAGAAATAAGGAGTAGAATTATATTAGTTGTATGCTTTCAAAAGAATAAAATTTTGAGAAAATATTTTGCCAATCCAAGTGCACTCTAAAGAAGAAAATTTTTTAGATCAGTAGGATTGGGTAGGTAGAAAGTTTGTGTTGATGAAGATCCATTGTTTTATATGGTTTCTAGTATTGTTTCAGAGTAAAAGAAGATCATTCAAGTAAATAAAGGCAACCCAATGGATAAGGCACTGATCAGCGTCCTAGAGAATGCAAGTCTGAAGTTCTTGATGCCTTCAAGAAGGCACCATCCCCAAGTGGAGCCACTGTTAGCCACCAATAAAATTTTTCATATCAAATGGTGGCTAAAATTTTTTTGGAGCCTTTAAGAAACAAGTTTTATTGCAAAAAATTTCATCTCTTAAAGACTCATGAAGACATCTTTCTTTTTGTCTAAATCTTCACTGCTGTTTCCTTTTACCCAACTCAGAAATTCTGCTGATTTCAAGAAAAAATACTTCTGCAAACACCATTTTCCCCTCCTTCCACTTCAAAAATAACCTCCATTTTTACCCTATTTCACTCCCATGAAACTCCTGTATTTTTATTTTTTCCCCATTTCCCCTTCATAAAATCCTCTTTACAGAGTTTAAAACTCCTTTTTTTACTCTGCCGAAACCCCCAAATCCATTGAAAACTTGAAATAATTTCATTAAAAACACCTTTTTGTATTACAGGCTTAAGCCCCCTTGGGCTAAGTCCTAAACCACTGCCCCATTATATGCCCTGGTGCTAGAACCAGACGCTAATCCATTTAACCGCTTATCGCATCGGAAAGATCAGAGTGCATAAGTCTATCTGCCATATTAAAAAGTTCTGATGCAATTAAGCCCTTGTACACAACTCCTGATCATATTATTGTTTCATATAACCCTGGTGCCCGCATTCGGGCGCTAAAAACATTGTATAATCCATCTCTGATTGATATTTTCCTTTGTAAAGTTCATAAACCCACTTTCCTTAAGTTTTGTTCTAAGCCTGCCGAAGCCATGTTTTTAATGTAAAAATGGGTAGATTGAAAAGCCCGCATCAAAATTTTTGATGCGATTGAAGCCCCATTATATTAAACTCCACCTTCCACTTCAATCCATATAACTTGCACCTGGGACCAAGACTTAAGGATCGCAAGTGCTAATCGCATCACAAATTTCAAATGGGTAGATTGAAAAACCTGAAGGCCCGACCTTCCGATTGCGATTGACCCTTTTTATATATAAGCCCCGGGCTTATTATCCTTCATATAGACCAGAGGCCCCACAGTTGGGCGCCAGGCATTTCATGTATATATTTTCTGCCCCGATGCATAAAACCTTTGTTTTTATTAAATTTTTGGGTTTTTCATAAAGTATAAAGGGTTTCCACCGATACAAGTTTTGAAACAATATCGACCATTGATCTAAAGCCGATCAATGATCGGCGCATGATCACATCGCAATTTTTATCGGGCGCATTTTGTTTCTTCCCCGGATTGGTGATTCCCTGATCAATCAAGAGCCATTGATCTCCCCCCTGCTTTCCCAGATCTAACTGTCTACATTTGCTGAAATTGTTATCCTTCCTCCACCTTCAAAATCCTCTGATTCATTCCCCACCATTAATTTGATCCTTAGATCAATGGCCAACACTCAATTGCTCCATCACACTCCAAGTTTTGTGCCCCACTAATCATCGATCTCCAATTGCATCTGGGTCGTCCACGTGTCCATATCGGACGGTCCAGATCGCATTTTCCCTAATTTGGTTTATATTCATGTTCCCTGCGTTCTAATGTTTTTCGACTAAATCCTGGTCGTTGATCTCTACAGATCAACGGCCCTCATTAGCCCTTCCTCCGCCATTGTATTATTTCATCCAGCCCCCAGATTTAATATTCTCCATTCAAATCTCACATCCAACGGCCCAGATTGGAACCACCCATCTTCCTACTACTCGCGCCTCTTTCCAAATTTGTGCTCATTCTCCACCATCAGATCTAAGGTTCCAAATCTGATGGCCCACATTCCAAGTCGCGTGAATTTCAACGCGAAGTTTATTTTTTCAAAGGGAACGTGAAATAGGTGGTTTTTTAATTCCATGTGTCGGGAAAGGATGCATATCGCGTTCCAAAAGGAAATACCACCTACCAGCCTTTTTCTCACACGAAAACAGTGGTTTTGCGACCCGAAACTGCTTTCCCTCTTTCCTTTATGTTGCATCGAACGCCTCCTCAGCCGTTGATCTCGTTGGGCCGATCTCATCCGATGACCCACAATCATCCTAAACTCCCAAAGGCTATTTTCAATACATTTTCCTCTGAACAAAGGTTTTAACCCTTTTTCTTGCATATTTCTGCCTTTTCCATATAAAGTGACCCCTTCGCTTTATCTCCTACCGAATCGCTCCTGATCGTCGATCTTTGCAGATCGACGAATCTGACTTAATTCTTATTCCGTCTCCTTTTTTAACCTCCGCAAAAAGATCTCCACCATTGGATGATGCCATCCAACGACCACGCTCTCTCCCCACACCCTGTAAAGTAGTTTACCCAATAAACGCAGGATTTCTTAAATATTTTGTGTGTTTTGTAGGTTTCAAATGTTTTTCCCATAATAATAAAGGAAAAGAAAGCCAAGCGTGAGGATCCTCTGGATTTTTTTTTATCGAAGGGAATGAACTACAAGTGTTCAAACTCCACATATCGTCAATGCTTCATGGGCATTGATGCCATGTGAGCCCTATGTGGCACTGCACATCAACAAGACACACAAAAATGCATTAAATAATTAAAAGAGTATCAGTGTCGAAGACAAACATAGCAGAATAGAAGATTGAAGACAGTCTTGGGGGGAATTACAACTAAGATTGATTATCAAAAGCCTAATTCTCCAAATTAAAACACAGTTAAAGAAAATCATAAGTGTTTTTCAGACAAGAAGGCCTCCACCACCACATTAGAGGCAAATTGATTCCTCTCAGCTACCACAAAGCCGCCTGTGCCTCAAAGCATTCAAACAGAGGTCGAAGTTATTGATCAAAAAGAAGATATTTGCCTCAGTACAACCGAATAGTTAATTCTGGTAAAGGAACCTAATGACAAAATATCACCAAAGTTATTACATCCTGAATAGAGCCTTAAAAGTCAGCAAAAGCTCTCACCGAGCTTAAATCTTAAATGTAAAACATTAATATAGAAATAACATCTATAAACTTCTCCATCAAGCCCCTCAAAGGCCGAAAATTCATTTATCTGTATTAAATATCTGGGGAGATCTTTTATCCTCTCCCACCTCCTCATTTCTTCTATAAATACTTCTATAGAAGATAAGAAAATGTTGGTTGCAGAACTTTGAAATATAATTGTGTTTGAAACTTCTACTTGTAAATAGTGTTCACGAGCTCTTGAAGCTCCGCTTCTGATAGAATAGTTAGGCTGAGAAGTGAAGATGATTTCTAACCTAAAACACTGGGCTTAAAGATGTAACTAGTTTGAAGCATCAATACAAGCTGATATATGGGATCCTGGTCTATGTCGACGGTGATGTTATTTCTTATTGTAAATTTTTATTTTATTTCTATTTCCACTTTCTTCATCTTCTCTGATAAAGAAAAACAAGCATAGAGTTAGGATTTACTATATAACAGTACCCTTCTCTTACTGATAAGATTTATCTGAATTTTTTCTTCCAATTTGTGTTATTTAGGAATAATTTAATTCAATTCAAGCAGTAGGAATGCTAGCGTTCCCTCATCCTCCTCTTTAGCTAATTGTTATTCTTGAAAGTTATTTTCATTTCATGTTAAGTAGAGATGAACTAAGGAATATATGGTGAGCCCTGGTCCTAGTTTTATCCCAAAAGACTAATTGAAAGTTTCCCTAGGAATGTGTTGAAAGCTGGCTAGTTTCGAAGTACTTACCAGATTGTAGGTCATTCCTTGTTATCGTTTGTGTCTCCCTTATGTTTAAATTTTTTCTGTTGAAAGTGTATCAAAGGCTAGCTAGTTTCTAAGTACTTACCAGATCCTATATTTCTTTTATGTTTTCCTTAAGTGTTTGTCAAACGCTGGCTAGTTTCAAAGTACTTACCACATCCTGGACTGCTCTTTGTTCTTCATTTGTTTAATTCCCCTTCTTGTTGTATCATTTCATTCCATAAATCAACTTTGAAGAGATCCTGAGACATAGATGACTTGCCCCATAGACCACTCTTGAACCTGGTTGCTTCAATTAAAACCCTATTATGACTCCATAACCCAATGGACTAAAACCTGCAATCATCTATTTTTTGGTCGAAGCTTGTTCTACTTGCTTGCAACTTCTCACCTTTGGAACTCTTTCCATTTAGAACTTTCCACTCAAATAATAATCATGCTCAGCCATCCAAAAACAAACAAAAACCCTCGGCCTTCATAACTAGCCTAATATCATTACCCAAAACCTCAAAGATAAATCCATCTTTACACTTATTGGAGAGATCCCTCTCTGGATTCAAGAGGGCTAGATCCTAGAATCCCAAAATGGTTGAAATGGTGTTCTCCCTTCTGTCATAATTTTCCAATCTTGCTGATTACAAAGAGCTAACAATTGGTACGCAATCATGCGAATCATTGAGTAGGAATCAGAGTAGGAATAGCTACTCAAACGCTTCTTCTTTTATTCGTAGGTCCTGGTTGATTTCCTATAGGAGAGGGTCGCGCTGCACCTTGTTCCATAACTGTATAGTTGTTTCCCTTAATTGGGCACCCTGAGCAATCTATCTTCTAATCACATTCATGGCCACTGTAACCAGCGCAGCTCAATGGGCCCATACCTCCAGTGGTGTCTCTAGCTGCAACTTGGCCTGCAAGTCTGCGATCTATTGTTCCATCTCTCTTTTGACTGCCTAGATCTCGTTCCTTGAGACCCGTAGTGTTGTGACCAATCCGTCAATATTGGCCTAGGGGGTTGCAGAAGTTGGAATATCTTCGGAGACATCTGCGTAGATCCTAATAATGAGGTGTTCCAGCTTTGTCTGTTACGCGGTGGCAAGGATACATGCAGCCTATACCTGGGAAACTTCAGCATTTTTTTCCTTAATTTTCTGCTCAGCTATACTGAGCTGCTGGTGCACCCAATCATCCTTGTGGTGAATTTATTTGAACAAGGAGGTGTGGAAAACCTACAATGATTCATGTGGCAACTTGGCTATATCCAACTATACCTCTGCACATGCCTGGACTTGTGCTCCCAAGTCTAGTGGACTTATCGCGAGGGTTGCGCCGGGTAGGGAACAGTGGCGGCTTTCCGCTGTAACAATTATTGCACTACTAGTGGCTAAGGTCATTCATACCTTAATAATTCTTGTTTGTAGTGTGTCCGTCTTCAGCTGCAGAGCTCGGAGTTCGGCCTGAAGCGTGTCGACCATGGATTTCTATTACTCTTATAGAGCCAGCCATTTGTCTTATGTAGCCAAAGTGATCACGTTTTTTATTTGGTCAAGGTCACCTTCGGTCAGTGTAACCACTTCGTCACATTCTGGTCATTGAGAGCGCTACGTCTTCCATGACCCTTTAGCAGGGTTACCCACTTGCTTTTTTCCCCGAGGGGATTCAACACCTCCCGCCTCCTGACGTTCGGTACCTAGATCCTGTTGTGCATCCTTCTGCGTTGCTGCTTTCGTGCCCTTCCCCGTACTCTAGTCTCTTACCAGGCTACAAACCCTTTTGTGATGCGGCATCGGTGCCCTTCCTCGTTCCTTTTCTTAGTCCTCCTGTTTCCTTGGTGATGACATGTAGGGTAAACTTCATGGTGCTGAGACCAATTGACATTGGCCAAAAAATCCTTGCACAAGTACTGGGACCAATTGAAGAAAACCCCTTTCTCACACCAACCTGCCAACTAAATTACATATGTAGGGACAGAGGTCGCTTGGAATTTTCATGTCATCTTACATGCCAATAACAGGGTACCCAACTATGTACCAGGGTCGTTGATAGATTTGATCATGAAGCCTCGAGTGTTCTGCTCTACATGGTATGTTTTTCACACGTGTTCAATGATCCCCCCTTCATAATTCTACCAACATGCAACAGAGGCTATGACCCTTCCATGGGATGACCATTAATTCAATGAATTAGCACAGCATCAATGGGGATTCAATCCTGGGTCCATAAGCAGAAATCATGGAATAGGGTGAGAAACTGACGTACCAGACGATCTGTGATATTATAGTGGCCAAAGTGCGACATCCAGCACATGGGGAAAATATTTATCCCATCGTCTTTCTGGATTCTGTCAAGATATAATTCAGGTGCCAACTCAGGGAAGGCCTCCAAATTGGCCAAGTCATGATCATCAAATTTCACCTCATGGAGCCTTCTAAAGTGTTCGGCAATGATTAGGACCTCACCTGGGGTCAACAGCATCTACAGGTAGGTGCGTAGGCCATCAACACTCTTCGCCATGTGTGTGGAGGGCCTTCGGGGCCGAACAAAGGGTGGTTGCCAATTGATTGGTTCAGCTACCCGGGCCTCTTCCTGAGTAGATAGAGGTCACTTTGCTAGGTTGGGAAAACGTGCCTAGGGTGCCATTTGTGGGGAATTTAAATTTCGTGGGGAAGTATGGGGCTTCTCCCCAACCCATTTCATGGGTTTCCCCAACTTTTTCTTTCCCCTTTTTCTTTTCTTGACTTGGCGTAGATATAACTTCCTTGGCTTCTACTTCGAATTCCACTACTTCCTCGGATTATTGTTTCGTCGAGGTCACCAGTTCTGAGCCTTTAGTGGGATTACTGGCCATCGTTATGGTGCCGAAGATGAACTCCAGGTTTCTACTGTTAGAGGGTGTAGGATGCTCAGACATGAAAGGGACACAATAGGCACAAAAACTCTTATAGCACAGAATTGTCAAGGAAAGACACACCAAGTACAAACTATTCAAGTGATACAAAACCCTTGTCCGATCTATCCTTCTTATTTTATAGTCGCGGGGATCGATCAACGGTTGGGTGAACCTCACTTGGAACTTACCATCAATTAAATGGTAAAAAATCTTTGTAAATCACCTCATTAAATGTCGGCCGCCCACTCCTTTCAATGATAACTTTTTCATTTTAAAAAATTTAATGTTCCAAAGGCTAGTTTTCACACCTCCTATGCACCTAGCACACCCCTGCACTTCTACCAGACCTCTTGTGCGCCAAGCACACTTTTGCGCGGCCAGCGCACCTACTGTGTTATGAGCATATGCCTTCACCTCCAGTGCACCCCTCTGAGCTCCCAACTCTGTGGCCACTTCCTACGTGTACCATGGTACCTTCCATGCTTACCTTCCTTGGTGGACATACCCCACTTCATACATCAACTTTGGCCATATAGTCATTTGATCCGATACGGTTTAAGCTAGCTACCATTGATATAGCCGGGTAGCATATCACCACGTAGGGTGGCTAATCGAACATCTCCGCCATCCGTGATTTATTTAACTGTATAGGGCCCTAGCCAGTGTTTTCAAAACTTCCCCGGTTTTTTTGTAAACTGGCTATCATATAGTAGGACTAATTTTCCCTCTGCAAAGGTCTTTTATCGAATAGGTCGATCATGCCATTCCTTATCTAGAGACTTCTGAACCTGTTGATGGAAATTAGCAATGAAACGATCTTCCTCCAAAGCCACAAGCTATGCTAAACACTCCTCCATGATATCAGGCTCCGCCATATTCATAAAGGCTGCAATGCGTAGGCTAGGAACAATATATTCCATGGGCATAATGGCCTCCTTGCCATAGACCATCCTAAATGGTGTTTTCCCCGTCAACTTCTTACATGTGGTTTGGTAGGCCTAAAAGAATAGACGAGATGCACACATCCCAGTAACTGTGATCGGCGTTACAGACCTTAGTTAGTGCGTGCTCCAAGAATTTATTAAAAGCTTTGACTGCTCTATTTTCCTGGGGATGACACAGAGTGCTTTTCGCATGATGGATCTAGAAATATTCCGTCAAGGCCTAAATTTTTCAATTAACAAAACGTGTACCTCTATCACTCATCAATATTTTCGAACATCCAAATCTGGTCATAATCTGCTTAAAGATGAAATGCGCAGTGGTATCTGTTATCACTCATATTTTTCTTGAAGTTGTGGAAAAGGAAAGTAAATCCGAGGTAACCACAAACCAACCTTCAGATACACAATCTAGGCAATCTGTATCGAGAGAGGGCTCTCTCTTTAAATTTTAGCTTAGTTCTTAGAAAATATTAGGCCAGTTATCAGTCCAAGAGTTTTGTTTGAATTTAAATGGTGGAATCCACCAACTAAGGGCACGATTGAGTATTTCAGGCCATTGGGCTATGGAGTCGAAAGGATGGCTTTACTGGATTAAGTTTTTACACCAAAGATGGCTTTGCAGGGCAAGATAGCCAAACAGAGAAAACTTTTAGATATTAAAGTGAATGGAATGGATTTTGAAGGGATGAAAGGCAATTAAGAATATTTCAACATGTTCAAAGAAATAAAGTGAATGACTATAAATAAAGAGTAGTTAAGAATTATTTACTATAGTAATCAAAATGTTTAAACCAGCAAAACAAGAGCAATTAAGAATTCATTGTTTATAACCAGTTTAGAAGAAAACATTTAGAACAATTACAATTGAAATCAGAGTACACTTAAGCAATTTATGATATATTTTTTTTTGTCAATTATTCAGAAATGGAACACAGTGATATTATAAAAAAATATAAAACTTAAAACATAGGATAGAAATGACTTATTGAACTGTAGTCTGACACATGAATCCTGCAAAAATTCTTGAGCTTCAATTCATCATCCAGCAAGCCACAAAGAAATTTCTCCAAAGCACTTTTATTCCAAAAAGTCAATGTTAGAGCAAAGTAGAAGAATCCACCCTCAATAAGTCAATCGAGGGCTTATTTATACAAAAAATGATACAAAATATCTCTTAACAAAACGAGATATAATCTAAGATGAATCATCAATAAGTTACAATAAAAATGGAGACAGATGGCCTCATAGATAAGACAAAAAAACAACCGATGTTGTTCTATTCCCTCTTTTCGAGGATGTGCTGGAGGCAGGTGCTATATTTTGGTTCATCGTTGTACTCTTCAGTAATTTTTCTTTAACTTCCTTGCTTCACTGATACTCTTTGTTCTTACTGATACACTTTAACCAAACTGATACTCTTTGACCTTTGTTTTTCCCTTTTATCCCTTATACTATGGTAAATAGGCAAAAATTCAAATAAGGATAAATTATACAAAATTTCCAACAAGTCTTCCAACCATTTATCTTCTGCTATTTTTGTCCGTTGAAGCTTCCTCAATGTTTCATCAGCCTCGGTATATCTGAAAAACTTAGGCTGGTTAGGAAACAAATGCCTTACTTCATGTTCTAGATAAAACAAATTCTCTAATCTGTCATGAAGATTCCTTCCTGTAGGTAATGTTGCTTGTGATGAACTGGCGAAGGAATTGGCAAGATTGTGAGCATGTATGTCCAATTTCCTGACATAAGTTTCCAGGTCCATTATTTTATCTTCTGACATCATAGGGCTAGGCAACCCTTTATTCAATAAAACATCAAACCTATTTCTGAAATCAAGGATTTCAGTTTGCATGTCAAAGCATCTTCTTTCTAAATTCTGCATAAGAGTTCTCTTAGTAAAAACTCTTTTTATCTCCAGGATTGTTGCAGTTATGTCTTGAATACCTAAATTTGCAAGTTGCTGTTTGGTTTGAGTGTTCATAAATTGTATAAGCTGATTGGCTTCCTCAGGCCTATTTCCTAATTCTGCTCGTGTGTTTTCAACTTCATCCAGAGCTGCTCTGACCAAATCATTATGCTCGTACATTATCTGAATTGAAGACCATATGTCTTTTATTGACTGGATAATATTCTCCCAAAGAATTTCATTTATTTCTCTCAAAGGCTGCTCAAATGTGAGATCCTTTTCTAATGCTTTAACCAATTTTTCCAGTCTCTTGATTTCTCTTGATTTGTCAGCAACACTCATTTTTGAAAGATCATATTTCTATTATAAATTGACAAGTTGTAACTTTCTGTGTTGCAGTTCAGTTACTTGAAGTTTCAAGTCATCCATTTGTTTTACTAAGTGTTCTGAACTCAAATTTGAAGTGTCTACTTGTGATGCCTCTGCTGGCTGACCTGTTGGCTGCGTACCTGTAATTTCCTCTGTTGTAGATGTTGGAAGAGAAGATTGTTTGTCTTTCAATGCTTGGTCCAACTCTTTTTCTGTTTCAACCAATTGCTCATTCATTTTTAATAGCAACTCCATCATTTCTTCTTCATAATTCTTCTTTATTATTTCTTCAGTTTGGGGATGTCTCGAGGCTGGAAATTTCAACTGCTTTCTCAAAGCAGCAATGTCATCATCCTTATTTTTTATTAATGCTTCTATGCCTTTGACATCCTTTGGATTGTGTCCCAAACCAATTATTATTTCTTCCAATGTTTTTATTCTGTTATCTTTGGCTTGAGAAGAAGCCTTTTCAGTCTGCAATTGTTTACTGGTGTTCTCCAAAGAGTCATGTAACTTGTGAGCTGCCATGGCTTTATTAGTCAAAGTGGAATAGATCATTTCCCCAGTCTGTTTATGTAATTCAATCTGGTCTAAAGGATCGATATCCTTTGCTATGACTTCAAATTTTGTCCTAGTATAATCAGTGGTTGTTTAGGGTTGTTGCACCTTGGGTTTGAAATGGCTCATTAACATTTTTCCCTGTTGAATGTCAAAAGATGACATTAGTCTTTCTTGATTCTTTGGAGCCATTTTCAAATATTGGTTATATACTTGCATTTTCAGTGGATCATTCATGGCTTTGATGTTGATAAATGTCTTCTTTATATCTACTGTATATTTGACTAGTGTTTTGAAAGAAGATATTTCCATACTCTGGTGCTTCTGTAGCTTTTCCCTTTGAGAGGTAGTAGATGCCCCACTGACTGTATCTATTTGTTGACTGCCTGATTGTCCTTGTCCTTGACTGTCAGAAATTTCTTGAAATGATTCAACTTCTGGAAGAGGATTCAATCTCTGCCTTTTAGTATCAGCCTGCTCTGTAGATCTATCACCAGGGGTGGATGTTTCAGCTTCTCTCTTTTTCCCTTTTTCCATATTAAGAGGAGTTTGAATATTGGAAATTTATGTCTCATTGATCTGAACTGTAGTGATTTGTACCTGACCTTGTTCTTTGGATGTCTCTGGTTTCTTTGTCATTGTGAACTTTTCAATTACTTGTATGTCCAGTTCTTTTTCTTTTCCTTTTGATTCTACTGCAATGTTTTCTTGTAACTCCTGCTGAATAATCCCAGTTGAGGAAGGGCCAACTTATGATCTTGGTACATGTACAAAAGAGTCTAGGTGAAGCATCTTCTCAAGATCTTTCATAACATTTCTTATATTGACCTGCTCAATATCATGCTCTATCAATGTGCCTTCTATCCATTCATCTGTATTAGCATATTTTTCAATCTCTGGAATTCTCTGATGGATGTATGGTGCTGATTTATTTTTCATTATTTTATCACAAATGAAGTTGAATGGGTCATAAGGTGCCCAATAGAAACTCTTCTGTAATCTGAAACGGTCTTGTAATATCTTTTCAGCTTCCTCCCCTCCATCCCTAGAGTTACAGATAAATGGACCTAATTGACTTTTGATCCGGAGTTGAGCCTTCTTCTTTGCATTACAAAAATGAATTATATCAGAGTTGTTCATTTGCCTGAAGTACTCTAATGCAAAGAGTCTCATGGGGACATATTTTGGCAATTTAAATGGACATAATTCACATCCATATATCCTGACTTCTGTGTGATTTTGGTACAAGTACCAATCACCAACCTTGTATTGTTTTAAAAGCTATAGAGTTTTCTTGATTTCATTGGTGAATCGAGGAGAAACTCCTGTCAACAAGGTGGTTGCAGGGTGTATAAAAAGATCAATGAAATCTTTATAGGAATAGAGACAATCTTGAGAACTATGGGTGATGGCTGACCAAAAGATAACAGATCTAGGATTCCCTTAGGCATCAAGCTTTTTGGTATAGAAAGGGAAATTTTCCGACTGGTAATATAGCATGAGGTGATAGATGACAGAGGAATATTTGAATACTTTCTCATTTTCTAATCTCATGAATTGATCATGGATTTTGTTTGCTATGTAAGATGCAAAGTCATACCTGACAGCAGGAGGCTGTCCAGGGGTAAAAATAGACAATAATACTAGAACTAAATGGTCAACACAGTCACTGGTATTAAAGCCCATTATAAAAGATATCATATCCAAAACAAGTCTACCCTCCTTAGTGAAAAAAGCATACCCATAAGGGGGAGGGCCTTTAGGCTGATGATCAGGCAACATAAAGGTCTGACAGATGTGGCTTAGTTCTTCATGGGATAGTTTTGTAGATTTCTCAAGAAGGTCTCCCATGGACAGGGGAGTGAGGGCTTGATCAGGTTGGAAATGAAGCATCTCATTGATTGACTGAGCCGTAATTGGGAAAAGGACGTCTTGGTTTGGGGATAAGACTGCTCTCTGGTTAGGATCATAATTGGCATGGAAAAATGGATTATTTCAGGGAAAATATGAACAGAGGGAAAAAGGTACCGGGGAAGATTAGATTCCCATAACCCAATCGTATCCAAGCCATTCAAATAATTGTCTCTGCAGCGACGAAAAATTCAAAGAGGGCTTTCACTAAAACTTAGGTCTTTTATTTGGAAATCCCTGTTGACTAATGATAAATAATCCAGGTCTCTGTGAGGGGCATTCAATGGGGCGACGCTTAAAGCCACAGGAACTTCCATTTTTGGTTCTTGTGTGTTCAAAAATGGAAATTCATCTTATGGTGAGTAATTGAGTAAATTTACAGGTTTCAATGGGAGAAATAGGTACAATTTCAGGTTGGGAAATCAATTACAGTTCTTCGGGATTAAGGAATGAACTAGCAATCAATTTTTTAACTTTGTTTCAGTGAAAGAAAGAGGAAAACCGAGTTTCTTACAGAGTTTAGTGCGAATTTAGGGTAAATACCTGTTTTTGGAGAAAACATCGTTTTGGATAGGTACTGGTTAAGGCAGATAATCTTCTGAGAGGCTTGTCTGCAATCTTCTTCAACAGGATAAGGTTGGTGGACTTAACAAATTTGAAATTCGAAATTTCTGCATGGAGGGCGTATTTTGTTTTCTGCGTACGAAATAATGAAAATGATGCGAATGTTTTGTTTTATTGGCAAAGTCGAACGGGGGGGGATTTTATTATTTTTAATGAATGACGTCATTCTGTACAGGAGGTGAGTCACGGGGGGGAAAAGTGGTAAGCAGTTTTTTCTGCACCACTTATGAGCAAAGGCAGTTTCGAGCAGATGGGCAACAGAGCAATATAGAGATTGACATGTAGCATACACTATTTGAAAACCACTTTTCATTTCGCACGTTAACTCTCGGATGGGAGATGGCCAGTGGAATTAACGTCAACCGTCGATCTTGGAGCAGGAGATCGCATGGTGGACGTGACAGGGAGTTGATGGAGGTTTAACAGTGCGGGCCCGACACGTTTTATTATGAAATAATCATTTCGGGAACCTTCTGATTGGCAAGGGCTGATTGCTAATTAATATTAAGGATTAATTAATATCATATGGAAAAAATGGTCGGGAAATGTTAAATACACGGGGATGATTTATTTCAAAGTTTGGTTTTGATTAAACTTTGTGTTTATTTTTCTGTTTTAAACATATATACATATGTTAAAAAAATTTCGTATATTTTATTATATGATAATTAAATCAATGTGATTTTCTTACCATAGCGGCGAGAATAGAATTAATGTTATATTTTAGCCAAAAGGGGGTATATTATGGGTTTTTGATTTGAATAAGTGGGAATAAAATACTTGTGGCTAAAATAGTTATAATACATGGGTTTTGGAAATATTATATGAAAAGGAGTTATATACATAGGAAAAGGTGATTTTCATAGGGATTTAATACATAAATTAGAGTTAATATGACAAAGGACAATGTAAACTCAAAATACTTTAATATAACTAAGAAAGTGAAGTTTTCAGAAGCAAATTGCATTATTATACTTTCATCACTTAGACTTAGAAATAAAAAGTGATTTTGAGGGCTTTTGATGAAATATTGAAGGATTTTCCTAAGTAAAATGGGATTTTACTTAGGAAAGAGTTTTTCAGAGGTGAATGAATGTGATAATGGATGATTTCAAGTACTTAGGTTTTTCAATTATTGGGCCGAGGGTCCGGTCCCTCCAAAAATCAAGGAAATGCCTTGAGCCCCTTTAATCTTCAAATACCTTAGCACTTAGGGGAAATTAGTGAAATGTTTAGGGAAAATGAGAGGGGAAGTTAATAATTTGACTTTTCTCTGTTGTGAAACTTTTTCCAATGTAGTATTTGCCTTTGCACTTGTGATGAAAGTAAAATTGAACACATTTAGAATCATCATTCACCACATGTAATTCTGCAACAACATCTACGTACCCTACTTACTTTACCCTACCATTTTGTCTTCTTTATTAGGGTGCACTTAGACTGGAAAACCCTTATCAATCTTCTTTTCTTTTACATGGAAAATCTATCTAAGTCTACACTTATTACATCCAAGGGCTCAGATTAAACTGTTGAGCACCTTTTATTAACTCTACCTATCTACTTATCTGCCAAGATTAAATTGTTTGGTCAGATATTTATTCTCTATTCTACAACATGAAATTGAAAAATGAATGAGTCAAGTTTAAACAGTTTGACTCTTCATAAATTGTGGCAAAAGTTTGACAAACTACACACAATTTTGTTTATTACAAAAAATGAAATAGTAGTGGCATTTGGACTTGCACACTTTCCTGGTCTATTTTTGTTTGGGGTTCATTTCTTTCACTTCTTTTTTGACCATTTTATTCTTTTTACCCTTTGATTTTTCTTTTAGGGTATACCCTCTTTAAATTTTTTAAAATTTTTTGATTTTTCGATTTTTTGAAAATATGGAACACCTTTGCAACAAGAAAAAGGTTTGACATATTGCATAGTTCAACAAGTCAATCATGAAAAATGACACCTATTGGTATAGGAGTCTAACACTGGCTCCACTTGGGGATGGCTTTTCCTGGTGAAAAGTCAAGAACAGCAGGTCAGATGCCTCAACATGTTTTCAAACTGAACCATGTAATCTCCTTCTTCTGGTGGCTTTATTGTATATATGATAGTGAAACTTTTGAAGCTTAGGGCCTTCACTTCGGGCTTCAACTCCAAGAAGTCACCATCCAATCAAAACTAATGCATTAGAAAGGATATATTATGTACAAGTTAGAAAAAATCAGAACATCCTAGTAAATAGGATCAAAATAGTGCTTTAGCATTCGACCATTGACTGGTCCTTCCTCAGCTTCTGAACCATCCAAATTCTTCAAAAAATATGTGTTATTTCCCTGTAAAGCATGAATGATGTAATGTCCTTTCCATAAGAAATCAAATTTCCCATGTTTTCCTTTATCTTCCCTTCTAGAATCCCATCTTAAAACTTTGTCTTCCAGTTGAAAATCTTCTGCTTTATTCCTTTTGTCAAACATCTTCTTTAATTTTTCCTGCAAAACTTGGGATCGTTGATACACTTCTTCTCTGGTCTGCTGCAAGTGAATTGTTTGATTTATTCTTCTCTGAATATCATTTGGTTCTACTTGAGCCTCCTGAAGTAATTTCATAACAAGAATTCCTAAGGATGATGGAAATCTAGCCTCAATACCATAAACTAATTCATATGGACTGGTCCCAATTGATTTCTTAGTTGTAAGTCTGTCTGCCCACAATGCATTGGTAAGTTTCTTATGCAAATTCTTCTAATTCTCTTCCAATAATTTTTTAATGATATTAATGAGGCTTTTATTGGAGGATTCAGCCAGTCCATTACCCTGAGGATAATAGGTTGTTGAATGGCCTAAAGTGATGTGATACTTATTGCAGAAACTAATCATTTTCTTAGACTTAAAAGCAACAGCATTATCAATTATAATTTTCTCTGGATAGCTAAATCTTGAAAGTATATTGGTTTCTAAGAACCCTATAATTACAGAATCATTGGCCTGTCTACATGGGATAGCTTCAATCCATTTAGTAAAGTAATCTGTGGCAGTGAGGATCCATCTGTGTTGCCCAGAAGAAGGAGGATGGATTTCTCCAATAAAATCCAGTCCCTATTGTTGAAAGGGTTTCTTGGTGGAAATTGGCTTTAATGGTAAAGGTAACAATTTTCTCTTGCCTTCAAAGATCTGACACTTACGACAAGAAGTTACAAATTTCTTAACATCTGAAAACAAGGTTGGCCAGTAAAAACCAGCCCTTAAGATTTTATCTGCAGTCGACTTCCAGTAGAGGTGTCCACCACAATCTCCTGCATGGAATTCATTGAGAACCTTGTCAGTTTCATCTTTTAATAAACAGTTTAATAGAATTCCATCATGATTCTTCCAAAAAAGAGCACTATCTAAGATACAATATTTTAAAGATGTCATTTTTAAGAACCTTTGTTTCGTTCTGGATAACCCTGGAGGAGCTTGTAGGTTTAACAAAACATAAATAATATCAGTGTACCAGGGTGAGTCTAAAAAGGCCTGACTGATTTGTGGAGTCGCCATCTCTTGTTCGTCATCCAGTTCGTTAATTTCCAGGGCTTGGCAATTAGTTTCAGTCATGAGTTGAGCCAAACCTTGTCATTTTATGAGTTTTGTAGGTCTTATTTCAATATCATATTCTAATATGGTAGCTATCCATTTACCTCTTTTTCCTTCAATTCCATCTTGAGTTAAGATGTCTTTAACGATAGCATTAGGTACATAAGCTATCACATGAGAATACAATATATAAACTCTGAAATATTTAATTTCTTTTACAAGTGCAAAAGCTTGTTTCTCCACAATATTATATTTCAATGATGCATCTCTAAGTTCTTTACTAAAAAAGGCTATTGGTTTTTCACATCCTTGATCATCCTTTTGTAGTAAAACAACTGCAACTATGTGTTCAAAAGAAAATGAAAAAATAATGAAATCTCTATCAAATTTTGGACTGGTAAGAACTAGTGTTCTGGTTAAAGCCATTTTGATTTCTTCAAATGATTGCTTGGCTTCTACAATCCAGTCAATACTCGAATCCTTTTTTAACATGTTAGTAAGCAGTCTAAGTAATTCAGCTAAACTAGAAATGAATCTTCTCAAAAAATTGATCTTTCCTATGAAAGCTTGAAGTTCTTTAATATTCCTGGGACGATGTATCAGCAAAATGGCTTGTATTATTTCAGGATCAATTCTAATGCCATCTTTAGAAATAATATGACCTAGGAGTTTTCCTTCTTCAAGACCAAACAATGATTTTTTCGGATTTAAAGAAATACCATACTTTCTGCATTTTATAAACACTTGTCTTAGATGATCTAAATGTTGATGATTTGTCTTGGAAAAAACAGTTAAATCATCTAGATAGATAACTAGAAAATCATGAATTTCTTTGGCGAATGCAATATCCATTTCTCTTTGAAAGGTTTCCCCTGCATTTTTGAGTCCAAATGGCATCTTAACATATTTAAAAGTACCCCATGGTGTTGTAAATGCTGTTTTATCTTGATCATCAGGATGAACCAGAATCTGGTTATACCCTGAAAATCCATCCAGAAGAGAAATCCTTGAAGATCCCACTACCCTTTGTAAGATATGGTCCATTTTAGGCAAAGGATAGTTATCTTTTAAAGAACATTTGTTCAAATTTCTCAAATCGACACATAGTCTAATCTCTCCAATCTTCTTCCTTGTTGGCACTAAATTAGAAACCCATTCAGAGAACCTAATAGGAGCTATAATTCCTGCTTCATACATTCTTTTAATTTCTTTCTCAATTGAAGGTAGTAAAACAAGGTTGATCCTTCTAAGTTTATGTTTGAATGGTTTCTGATCTAGTTTCAAAGGTATTGTATGTTGAATGATTGATGTACCATATGAATTCAGATCTTCATAACTCCAAGAAAAAACATCCTGGAATTCTTTTAAAAGTTCAACATATTTAACCTTTTGATCTTCTGGCAGAGATTTAGATAGTTTAACCATCTTGGGATTTCCTTCAGTTCCCAAATTGAATTCTTCAATATCAGCTTTTAAAGGTTCCATTTTGGGTTTTAGTGGAATGTCATTTGAGTCAAAAAGATCTTCCAAAGGAGTTAATACTTTGGGTAAATGATTATCTTTGAGATTAATAATTTCAGATTCATCTTCTATAATCTCATCGAATTCCATTTGTTTCAAATCCCGCATATCTTTTTTAGTGAATTTGGTTGGGTGAAGCATATGAATTGCAGTCTCTTCTGAAATATTCATTTCTTGTTCATCTAGTTGATCAGATTCATTGATTGTTGTGTCTTCATCTATACTACTGTTAGAGAATTCATTTTCTAAGGTCAAAAAATTGTTAATCTAATTATTATTTACAAACACTTGCCAATTCATGAGATTGTCTGGTATAGCAGGTCCATGTCTAATCTCAGCTGTGAACTGATGATTAGGTCCAAAAGGTAATTTACAAGTGCTAGCGAACATTGCAAGACTGTGCGCATGCAAATTTTGTTTTCTAGGAATTTTGGCAAGTTGAGCCTGTAGAAAAGTGTTGAGAATTTCCACAATTGTTCCTCTGTATTCTCTTAACCTGGGGTCTTTTGTTGAACATTCACCATTAATCTATTGGATAATTAACTCAGAGTCTCCTATGATTGATACTCGAATTTCTCCTAACTTTTTGACATGTTTAAGCCCTAGCAAAAGAGCTTTATACTCTGCCATATTATTAGTGCATCTAAAGTTCAACCTATAAGCATGGCCTTCGGCATGATCATTTTCAACATTATGTATCCAAATTCCAGCTCCTGCTCCTAACTTATTTACTGAACCATCAAATTCTAAATGCCACAGAATTTCATGTTCATAATCTTCATCAACTGTTTTAACATGTTTCTTAATAGGAGGAGTTGGTTTTTTAGTTTTTTCTGGTGTCTCTTGAATGTCTGATGTTTCTTTGTTTTCAGAAATTTCTTCAATTTGAACCATAGATTTATTTGCAGCTTCTGTTTCTGGTGCTTCTAGTTCAGTAGGAAGGTCAGATTCAGAATTATAAACGATGAATGAGTCCATATCAGAATGTACTGAATAGACAGGGAAGTTTTCAGGCTTCTCATGGCTACTGACTAAATATTTCATCAAGGTCTCTCTGTATAGTCTTTTAGGTTGACCAAATACTGAAATAGTAGCATATGACATATCTAATTGAATAGATCCTCCGATTTTGGCACCCCAGGATCTGGACAACAACATACCATATTTGGGATGAATATCGGCTACTACTATATCCATCAGAACAGATTTCGCAAGGTATTGCACCAAAATAACACATAGATCTTTAATCAAACCTAAACATCTTACCTCACTTGAATCAAAGAAAAAAGATCTTTATATGGTCTGGTAATGTCAAGGTTTAATTTTTCCATCACAGCTTTGGGCATTAAATTATGGGACGCTCCAGAATCAAGCATGGCGTTATGAAGTATTTTGTCATGAACATTCAGACTCACATAAAATGGAGGAGTTCCTCCACTTTCTGGTTTTCCATTTACCTCAGGGCCAAAAAGGAGTTTGGGTTGATCATAAAAACATTTATTGAATCATCCATTCCAGTAATGTTAAGGGATCTGCTGATTTGGCTTCTATAGACATCATGTTTAGCCAATTTTGATACGGGAACAACTATCTTGATTTTTCCTATTTCAGCCTCTAGATTGAAAGGATTTTCTGTTTGAGCTCTAGTGTTTTGAACAGATGGATTTTCTCTATTTTTTGAGTCTTCAGTGTTTTTCTCTTTTTCATGAGTAGGATTATGAGTTGAAGGTGTTTCTGAATTAACTTCTGCTGGTTCTTCTACGTTTCTTGCAGAAGGAAAAGTATTAGAAATTTGTTTATTAGTAGGTTGGTTATCAGAAACATCTTCAATTATTGGATTTGCGGGGTTAGGACCTGTTCTAGACAGAATTTGTACAGGAGGAGTGTTAGTTTTACCTTTGATGTTTTGTTTTGCAGCTTTCTGTTTGCTATTCTCTGGCACATCAATTTTTCTGCTTCTCAAATTGTATTGTTTATGAACTTCATAAATTGTTGTGTCATAACCTTCTTTAAAATCAAAATTTTCTCCTGAATGAGTTTGAAATTTTTCAAGAATGTGATTTTCTTGATCATCTTGAGATAGGAAAACTTCTGGTTTGTTTTTGTTCTCAGTTACGTTATTTATTTCAACATCCTCTGTTGGTTCTTCAGAAGATGAACCTTCAACAAAATTTTCTTGGAATGGTGGCCTGATGTTTTGGTCAGGGACATTTTTCCCAGTATTTTGGTTTTGATTTCTTCTAAAGTTTGGGTTTCTCACAACATTTTGACCATCACCAGAAGAATTTCTTTCGATCGTCTCTACTCTGTCTCCCAGTCTTTCCATACCTTTAATAATTGCATCCAGCTTTCTTTCAAAAGCTGAAGGTTCTTCGTTCATAGACATCCTTATTTTAGCCCTAGCTCTAGCTCGTTTTTCTATGAGGTTAGCTTCAACACTAACCACTATGCTTTGCATCTCTTCTATGGTTTGGGGGGCTCTTTCCCTAAGTGAATATGCTATGTCAGAATCAAAACTGTCAGGGAATTTAACCACTACTGAATCCGGAGGGGGCTTAAGGTTTTGAGGGACAACGTTATAGGCTTCGTTAAGTCTGATGATATAATCTTGTACTGTTTCATTAGGTCCTCTTTTCAATTTTCCAAAATTAGATAGGATTTGAAGGGGGTATTTCTTCTTCTCCCATCTATTCAAAAATGCCCTATACAGAGCTGGTAAGTCAGCAATACTATTTGGAGCAAGGGCCCTAAACCATGTCCTGACTTCCCCAGTAAGACTCCAGACAAAAATTCTCATTCGGACATCATCAGTGTCAATTTCATAAAATTCAAAGTAATATGTCATCCTTTTGGTATGTTGTTGAGTAGTATAAGTACCTGAACCATCAAAATGGGTGATTTTACTCTGATAATCTTGAGGCAAAGCAGCAAGGTTTCCTGGCAACTGTAACAGAGCATATCTATTGGCCATTGGAAGGTGTAATGGAATAACAAGTGATGATGGTCTGGAAGGAGTGGGTGGAGGAGTAGAAGGAGTGACTTGTGTTTGAGAAGCTTTGGGAAAAGTAGCTGAACTTGGGGAAACTGTAGTAATTACAGAAGTGTTTGAGGTTTCTTCAAAGGTCTGTTCAGATTGAATGGAATTTTGTAAATGTCTGTCAAGATGAAATGAAACAAATCTCAATTGTAAGTCTTCAAAAAACAATGGGTCCGGAACTAGTCTGGATAATTCAGTTTCAGAAAAATTCACAAATAAAGATGTTTCAAATCGCTCATCAAAAGGTATTTCATCAAAATATATAAATTTCACAGGACAGGATGCTGATCTAGAAAGAGGTCGAGAACTTCCAGAACTTTCTTGACTTCCTCTTTCAAAGATTTCTTGACTTTCTTGTCTTCTAAGAATCCTAGGAATCAGATTTGGATTATCGAATACCCGAGGTGGGTTTGGATCAGGATTTGACCTGGTATAACGTTCTGAACCCAGTTTTCCTAGTAATGTTTCCTTTTTGGTTTTTTAAATGGAATGAAAAATACAACTTCGACAATTTCTTTGAGAAATTTAAGGTTTTGGATTAAAATTTTCTCAAAGATTTACTGAACTAGAGAGTCTGATTGAATGTTTGAAACTAAAGTTCAGTTATTTAAGCTAAACCAGAGATAGACTGAAGCAACATTTATTTACTATGCATTTGCAAGGAAAAATCATTTCAAAGGCTACCTGGTTGATCTTCAGACTCTGTCTATAGCTTATAAGAAAACAATATTGACAATAAAGATATTCAGATCCCCAGTATGGTCGCCACTATGTTATCACTCAGATTTTCCTTGAAGTTGTGGAAAAGGAAAGTAAATCTGAGGTAACCACAAACCAACCTTCAGATACAGAATCTAGCCAATCTGTATCCAGAGAGGGCTCTCTCTTTAAATTTTAGCTTTGTTCTTAGAAAATATTAGGCTAGTTATCAGTCCAAGAGTTTTGTTTGAATTTAAATGGTGGAATCCGCCAACTAAGGGCACGATTGAGTAATTCAGGCCATTGGGCTATGGAGTTGAAAGGATGGCTTTACTGGATTAAGTTTTTACACCAAATATGGCTTTGCAGGGCAAGATAGCCAAACATAGAACAATTTTAGATATTAAAGTGAATGGAATGGATTTTGAAGGGATGAAAGGCAATTAAGAATCTTTCAACATGTTCAAAGAAAGAAAGTGAATGACTACAAATAAAGAGCAGTTAAGAATTATTTACTATAGTAATAAAAATGTTTAAACCAGCGAAACAAGAGCAATTAAGAATTCATTGTTTATAACCAGTTTAGAAGAAAACATTTAGAACAATTACAATTGAAATCAAAGTACACTTAAGCAATTTCTGATTTATTATTTTTTGTCAATTATTAAGAAATGGAACACAGTGATATTATAAACAAATATAAAACTTAAAACACAGGATATAAATGACTTATTGAACTGTAGTCTGACACATGAATGCTGCAAAAAGTCTTGAGCTTCAATTCGTCATCCAACAAGCCACAAAGAAATTTCTCCAAAGCACTTTTATTCCAAAAAGTCAATGTTACAGCAAAGTATAAGAATCCACCCTCAATAAGTCAATCGAGGGCTTATTTATACAAAAAATGATACAAAATATCTCTTAACAAAACGAGATATAATCTAAGATGAATCATCAATAAGTTACAATAAAACTGGAGACAGATGGCCTCATAGATAAGACAAAAAGCAACCGATGTTGTGATGTTCCCTCTTTTCGAGGATGTGCTGGAGGCAGGTGCTATATTTTGGTTCATCGTTGTACTCTTCAGTAATTTTGTTTTAAATGCCTTGCTTCATTGATACTCTTTGTTATTACTGATACACTTTAACCGAACTGATACTCTTTGACCTTTGTTTGTCCCTTTTATCCCTTATACTGTGGTAAATAGGAAAAATTTCAAATAGGGATAAATTTTACAAAATTTCCAACAAGTCTTCCCACCATTTATCTTCTGCTATTTTTGTCCGTTGAAGCTTCCTCAATGTTTCATCAGCCTCGGTATATCTGAAAAAATTAGGCTGGTTAGGAAAAAAATGCCTTACCTCATGTTCTAGATAAAACAAATTCTCTAACCTGTCATGAAGATTCCTTCTTGTAGGTAATGTTGCTTGTGATGAACTGGCAGAGGAATTGGCAAGATTGTGAGAATGTATGTCCAATTTCCTAACATAAGTTTCCAGGTCCATTATTTTATCTTCTGACATCATAGGGCTAGGAAACCCTTTATTCAATAAAACATCAAACCTATTTATGAAATCAAGGATTTCAGTTTGCATGTTAAAGCATCTTCTTTCTAAATTATGCATAAGAGTTCTCTTAGTAAAAACTCTTTTTATCTCCAGGATTGTTGCAGTTTTGTCTTGAATACCTAAATCTACAAGTTGTTGTCTGGTTTGAGTGTTCAGAAATTGTATAAGCTGATTGGCTTCCTCAGGCCTATTTCCTAATTCTGCTCGTGTGTTTTCAACTTCATCCAAAGCTTCTCTGACCAAATCATTCTACTCGTACATTATCTGAATTGAAGACCATATGTATTTTATTGACTGGATAATATTCTCCCAAAGAATTTCATTTATTTCTCTCAAAGGCTTCTCCAATGTGAGATCCTTTTCTAATGCTTTAACCAATTTTTCCAATCTCTTGATTTCTCTTGATTTCTCAGCAACACTCATTTTTTAAAGATAATATTTCTATTCTAAATTGACAAGTTGTAACTTTGTGTGCTGCAGTTCAGTTACTTGAAGTTTCAAGTCATCCATTTTTTTTACTAATTGTTTTGAACTCAAATTTGAAGTGTCTACTTGTGATGCCTCTACTGGCTGACTTGTTGGCTGTGTACCTGTAATTGCCTCCATTGTAGATGTTGGAAGAGTAGATTGTTTGTCTTTCAATGCTTGCTCTAGCTCTTTTTCTGTTTCAACCAATTGCTCATTCATTTTTAATAGCAACTCCATCATTTCTTCTTCAGGATTTTTCTTTATTATTTCTTCAGTTTGGGGATGTCTGGAGGCTGGCAATTTCAACTGCTTTCTCAAAGCAGCAATGTCATCATCCTTGTTTTTTATTAATCCTTCTATGCCTTTGACATCCTTTGGATTGTGTCCCAACCCAATTATTATTTCTTCCAATGTTTTTATTATGTTATCTTTAGCTTGAGAAGAAGCCTTTTCAATTTGCAATTGTGTACTGGTGTTCTCCAAAGAGTCTTGTAACTTGTGAGTTGCCATGGCTTTATCAGTCAAAGTGGAATAGATCATTTCCCCAGTCTGTTTATGTAATTCAATCTGGTCTAAAGGATGGATATCCTTTGCTAGGACTTCAAAGTTTTTCCTAATATAATCAGCAGCTGTTTGGGGTTGTTGTACCTTAGGTTTGAAATGGATCATTAACATTTTTCCCAGTTAAATGTCAAAAGCTGACATTAGTCTTTCTTGATTCTTTGAAGCCATTTTCAAATATTGATTATATACTTGAATTTTCAGTGGATCATTCCTGGCTTTGATGTTGATAAATGTCTTCTTTATATCTCCTGTATCTTTGACTGGTGTTTTGAAAGAAGATATTTCCATACTCTGTTGTTTCTATAGCTTTTCCCTTTGAGAGGTAGTGGATACCCCACTGACTGTATCTGTTTACTGACTGCCTGATTGTCCTTCTCCTTGACTGTCAGAAATTTCTTGAAATGATTCAACTTCTGGAATAGGATTCAATCTCTGCCTTTTAGTATCAAGCTGATCTGTAGATCTATCACCAGGGGTGGATGTTTCAGCGTCTCTCTTTTTCTGTTTTTCCATATTAAGAGGAGTTTGAAGATTGGCAATTTCTATCTCATTGATCTGAACTGGAGTGATTTGTACCTGACCTTGTTCTTTGGATGTCTCTGGTTGCTCTGTCATTGTGAACTTTTCAATTACTTATATGTCTGGTTCTTTTTCTTTTCCTTTTGATTCTACTACAATGTTTTCTTGTAACTCCTGCTGAATAATCCCAGTTGAGGAAGGGCCAACTTCTGATATTGGTACCTGTACAAAAGAGTCTAGGTCAAGCATCTTCTCAAGATCTTTCATAAAATTTCTTATATTGACTTGCTCAATATCATGCTCTATCAATGTGTCTTCTATCCATTCATCTGTATTAGCATACTTTTAAATCTCTAGAATTCTCTGATGGATGTATGGTGTTGATTTATTTTTCATTCTTTTCTCACAAATGAAGTTGAATGGGTCATAAGGTGCCCAATAGAAACTCTTCTGTAATCTAAAACGATCTTGTAATATTTTTTCAGCTTCCTCCCCTCCATCCCTAGAGTTATAGATAAACAGACCTAATTGACTTTTGATCCAGAGTTGAGCCTTATTCTTTGCATTAGAAAAATGAATTATATCAGAGTTGTTCATTTGCATGAAGTACTCTAATGCAAAGAGTCTCATGGGGACATATTTTGGCAATTTAAATGGACGTAATTCACATCCATATATCCTGACTTCTGTGTGATTTTGGTACAAGTACCAATCACCAATCTTGTATTGTTTTGATAGCTGTAGACTTTTCTTGATTTCATTGCCGAGTCTTGGAGGAGAAACTCATGTTAACAAGGTAGTTGCAGGGTGTATAAAAAGATCAATGAACTCTTTATAGGAATAGGGAGAATCTTGAGAACTATGGGTAATGGCTGACCAAAAGATAACAGATCTAGGATTCCCCTGGGCATCAAGATTTTTGGTATAGAAAGGGAAATTTTCAGACTGGTAATATATCAGGAGGTGATAAATGACAGAGGAATACTTGAACACTTTCTCATTTTCCAATCTCATGAATTGATCATGGATTTTGTTGGCTATGTAAGATGCAAAGTCATACCTGACAGCAGGAGGTTGTCCAGGAGTAAAAATAGACAAAAATAATGGAACTAAATGGTCAACAAATTCACTAGTATTAAAGCCCATTATAAAATATATCATATCCAAAAAAATTCTACCCTCCTTAGTGAGAAAAGCAGACACATAAGGGGGAGGACCTTTCGGCTGATGATCAAGAAACATAAAGGTCTGACAGATGTGGCTTAGTTCTTCATGGGATAGTTTTGTAGATTTCTCAAGAAGGTCTCCCAGGGACAAGGGAGTGAGGGCTTGATCAGGTTGAAAATGAAGCATCTCATTGATTGACTGAGCCGTAATTGGGAAAAGAACGTCTTTGTTTGGGGATAAGACTGCTCTCTGGTTAGGATCATAATTGGCATGGAAAAGATGGTTTATTTCAGGGAAAATATGAACAGAGGGAAAGAGGTATCGGGGAATATTAGATTCCCATAACCCAATTGTATCCAAGCCATTCAAATAATTGTCTCTGCAGTGACAAAAAATTTGAAGAGGGCTTTCAGTAAAACTCAGGTCTTTGATTTGGAAATCCTTGTCGACTAATGATAAATAGTCTAGGTCTCTGTGAGGGGCGTTCAATGGGGTGACGTTTAAAGCCACAGGAACTTCCATTTTTGGTTCTTGTGGATTCAAAAATGGAAATTCGGCTTATGGTGAAAATTGAGCTAATTTACGGGTTTCGATGGGAAAAAAAGGTACTGTTGCAGGCTGGGAAATCAATTACAGTTCTTCGGGATTAAGGAATGAACTAGAAATCAAATTTTTAACTCTATTTCAGTAAAAGAAAGAGGAAAACCGAGTTTCTTACAGAGTTTAGTGTGTTTTTATGGTAAATACCTGTTTTTTGAGAAAAGAGCGTTTCGAACCGACGCGGGTGAGTGCAGATAATCTTCTCAGAGGCTCGAATGCAATTTGGTTTGACAGGATAAAGGTTTGCAGACTTCGGAAATTTGAAATTCAAATTTTCTGCGTGGAGGGTGTATTGTTCAGTTCGTGCAGAATAATGAAAAAGACAGGAAAATTTTGTTTAATTGGCAAAATCAAACGGGGGGGGAATTTTTATTATTTCAATGACTGACGTCATTCTGTACGGGAGGCAAGTCAGGGGGGGAAAAGTGGTAAGCGATTTTTTCCGCACCACTTATGAGCGGAGGCAGTTTCGGGCGGATGGGAAGTGAAGCGATATAGAGATTGACACGTATCATACACTATTTGAAAACCACTTTTCATTTCGCGGGTTAACTTTCGAATGGGGGATGGCCAGCGGAATTGATGCGAGCCATTGATCTTGGGCGGATCAATCCAACGGTTGACAAGATATGGAGTTGACGGACATTTAATGGACGGGACCGACATGATTTAAAATGAATCAATCATTTCGGGAGGCGGTTGATTGGAGGGTTTGGTTATTAATTAATCTTAAGGATTAATTAATCCCATATGGAAAAATGGTTGGGAAATGTTAAATGCACAGGGATGATTTATTTCAAAGTTTAGTTTTAATTAAACTTTGGGTTTATTTTTCTGTTTTAAACATATATACATATGTTTAAACCTTTTTCGTATATTTTTTAATATATGGTGATTAAATCAATGTGATTTATTACCATAGGGGGCGGGAATAGATTTAATGTTATATTTTAGCCAAAAAGGGGGTATATTGTGGGTTTTTGTCTTTAATAAGTGGGAATAAAATACTTGTGGCTAAAATAGTTATAATACATGGGTTTTGGGAATATTATATGAAAAGGAATTATATACATAGGAAAGGTGATTTTCATAGGGAGTTAATATATAAATTAGAGTTAATATGACAAAGGGACAATGTCAACTCAAAATACTTAAATATAACCAAGAAAGTGAGAATTCAAAAGTAAATATCATTATTATACTTTCATCACTTAGACTTAGAATAAAATGTGATTTTGAGGGCTTTTCATGAAAAATTGAAGGATTTTCCTAAGTAAAATGGGATTTTACTTAGGAAAATATTTTGAGAGGTGAATGAATGTGATAATGGATGATTTCAAGTACTTAGGTTAATTCAATTATTGGGCCGAGGGTCTGGTCCCTCCAAAAGTCAAGGAAATGCCTTGAGCCCCTCTAATCTTCAAATACCTTAGCACTTAGGGGAAATTAGCGAAATCTTTAGGGAAAATGAAGGGGAAGTTAATAATCTTGACTTTGCTTTGCTGTGAACTTTTTCCAGTGTAGTATCTGCCTTTGCACTTTGTGATGAAAGTAAAATTGAACACATTTAGAACCATCATTCATCACATGTAATTCAGCAACAACATCTACCTACCCTACTTACTTTACCCTACCATTTTATATTCTTTATTAGGGTGCACTTAGACTGGCAAACCCTTTTCAATCTTCTTTTTCTTTTACATGGCAAACCTATCTAAATCTACACTTATTACATCCAAGGGCTCAGATTAAATGGTTGAGCACATTTTTTTTTATCTCTGCCTATCTACTTATCTGCCAAGATTAAACTGTCTGGTCAGATATTTATTCTCTATTCTACAACATGAAATTGAAAAATGAATGAGTCAAGTTTAAACAGTTTCACTCTTCATAAATTGTGGCAAAAGTTTGACAAGCTGCAAACAATTTTGTTTATTACATTAAATGAAATAGTAATGGCATTTGGACTTGCACACTTTCCTGGTCTATTTTTGTTTGGGGTTCATTTCTTTCACTTTTTTGACTATTTTATTCTTTTTACCCTTTGATTTTTCTTTTAGGGTATACCCTCTTTACATTTTTAAAATTTTTTTGATTTTTTGATTTTTTAAAAATATGGAACACCTTTGCATAAGAAAAAGGTTTGAACATATTGCATAGTTCAATAAGTCAATCATGAAAAATGACACCTATTGGTATAGGAGTCTAACAGTATCTATAGTGTAATCCTTCACTGCTTGTGCTTTGTCGCACCTGGTTACATAATTAGTTGCAGTTATAATGTAATGTGCACCTATCTTCTTTCCAAGTGGGTTGATAGGTCCTACAAAATCGATGGCCCATTTTCCAAATTATTGCAGGGCCAGTTACACTTGAAGGGGAATTTCATATCTACATGACGGCCTTGTTAGTTTTTGACATGTATCGCAGGCTTTACAATAGTCGTGAGATTCATTGTGCAGGGTAGGCCACCATAGTCCAACACTCAAGATCTTTTGCGCTGTTGCTTTCCCTGTGTAGTGACCTTCAGCTAAACCGTCATGGGCTTCTCCCAAGATAGTGTGTCATTCATGCTTCAAAATGTACCTTCACAACACTTCATTAGCTCCCATCTTATATAGATGACCTACAATGATGGAAAAATCTGCAGCATGAGTTACCACCTCTTTCTTATGTTGTACCGAATTCTCTCCAGGTGCCATGCCTGTAGTCAGGAACTGAATGATGTTAGTGAAGTGTGCATACACTACCTGAATAGAAAACAACTGCGCTTTAGGAAATCCTTCTTCCAGGTTGGTCAACTCCTCGCCATTCTCAATTCGAGACAAGTGACTCAGCTCATCATTCAACTTCCCCAGCTTGACAATGATATTAAAGTTGTATTCCTGTAACAAGAGTAGCCATAGGTAGATTCCCCCCCCCCCCCACACCAACATAGGCTTATTCAACAATTACTTCAAAGCCAAGGGATCTGTAAAAATTTTGAAGTGTCCTTAAAACAGATAGTGTCGATACTTCTGTAATGCATAGACCATGGCCAATCCCTCCCACTCTGTGGTGGAGTTGTTTCGCTTTGCACCAGAGAATTTCCTACTAGCAAATGCAACTAGGTGATCAATGTCTCTATCTCTAGGCTGCGTAAGGACCACTCCCTGGGCAATTCCTGATGCATCTACGTGAACATGAAATACCTTTGCCCAATCAAGAAAGATGAGAATAGGCACAAAGACCATCTTCTCCTTGATTAGCTCGAAGCTTTTCTGACATTCGTCATCCCAAAAAAATCAAACATCCTTCTTAAGCATTTTTTCCATAGGCGTTGTGGCCAGTGCATATCCTTGAATAAGCTTCCTGTAGTAGCATGTATGTTTGAGGATAGAATGTAGCTTTTTCTTAGTTGTACGTACTGCCAGATTTATGATAGCTGCGACTTTCACGGGATCAACCATCAACCCCTATCGGAAAACTATATGTCTGAGAAAGATTCTAAAGGGTATATAGAATATGCACTTCTTGATATTGAGGGAAATCTGGTGTTTCCTATAGGTATCCAACATCATGCGCAGTTTGGAAACGTGCTTCTTCACTAAGCCGAAGACAGTCCAATCATCAAAATAAACCTCCAAAAATTTGTGTATGAACTCTTTGAACATTGTGACTACTACTCACGAAAATATGGCAGGGGAATTCTTGAGTCAAAACAGCATGACCGTATACTGAAAGGATCCCCATTCAGTATCAAGCATAGTTTTGCTGTGATCTTCAGGTGTGATTCTGATTTGATCGTAGCTCGAGAACTAGTCAGTAAATAAGTATGCTTCCTACCCTCCTATGCTATCAAGGATTTCATCTGAGAATGGCATGGGAAAGGGATCACGCATGCACGTATCCTTCAATTTGCGCAAGTCCACACAGACTCGTATTTCCCCCTTTTCCTTTTTCTCCTAAACCACCATTAGACTTACCCAGTTTGACAGCTCGAACGGTTCAATGATACCTGTGGTGAGGATTTTATCAATTTCTTCCTTAATCTTTTGCTTATACTTAGGATTCAACCGACAAGGGAACTGCCTCACAGTGCGTGCATTTTGTTTTAACGTGATGCACATGACCCCTAGGTTCTGCAACTTTGCCTACTATATCATCATCCCAATAATTCCCAATTTCAGCAAACTTAGGCTTCTCTTCCGTGCCAATGTTGGATTCTCGCAACTTTAGAGGATTCATAACATCAAAAATTATGAGTGGGGGTCCAGCAACTGTGCACTCTCCCTTTGACGCTGGGATAGAGACATTACATGGATCTTCATCGAACTCTTATATTGCTATATTGCGACAGTTGAAAATATCTCGCATCTGCGTTTCCCATGTTGGTGCCCCATTTTCTGTGCAAGGGTATGAGTCATCAAATACAAAGGTATCTATATCCTGCAGAGCTTCATCAAGCACCTCTATTCCCCCTGTTAACCCAAATGTCCCTACAAATTCATCCTTTAATGTTTCCCAGTTGCAGGTGTGTTGATGTAGCTCCACATCTAAGTACCATGCAGTGGGAACTTGTCCCAAGTCATGAATAAATAGGTGAATCCATTCTTATATAGTCCAGTCACACCATTTTTCCATCTAAGTGAACAAATGCTCACGTGGGTCTCCTGGGCCAAGAAATGTATTTACGCGCAAGTGGGACGGAGGTTCGAATCACAAGATCATCATATCCAGACACTCTTCCCAATGTTGGAATGCCCCCTTATGTGTGTTCCACCACCTCATAGGTGTTGTGTGCATGGCTAGATTAAGGGCCCATAGCCTTTGCTCTCTTGGAACCTCAGCTTCAAATGTTCTCAAAAACTCCTTAATACTACCAGAACCATCAAAGTAGGGAAGTTCTCTTATCTCTAAGGAGATGCATCGGAAGTCCTTTGTGATCCTAAGACATCGCAGCGCAGATACATCATGTAACAGGTTCTTTCAGTTTCCTATCTCCCCATCAGAATCAGAGAAAAATTAATTGTCCTTTTCCTAGCAAAGTACACCATCTATTATAGGGTCGATCCAATCTTCACCTCACGTAGTTAACGTATAGATGTGATCCACATCCTTTTCTTTGCACACTGGCTTTGTATACCATTCTCCTTCCGTAGGGTCTAATGGTACTATCACCTGTGTACTTTCATTTTCAAACACCATGCTCTTTTTCTTGAAATTGATAATACCTCCCACATCTATGGCCAAGTCCAATCCTAGGAGCACAGGATAGGGGTCCGCATCCTCTATAATATGAATGAACTCAAATTCATCTCGGACCTTAACCCCTGCGATATCGACCATGATATTTGACAATCTTCCCAATGGTATGATCTTCTATTGATTGGCCATGCGTAGCTGGATAGTGGACCATTCAAAATTAGGTTCTCCCATTCGCTTCCAAGTTTTATTTGGTAGTATGTTCGCATCTGATCCTAGGTCCAAAATAACCCAATCTGTTTCATAATCACCAATTTGTGTTGTTAGCCGCATTTCCCTACAAGTGTGTTTCTTATTCTTGTACAGTTTGTGCACATCCTTAACTTCTAGGGATGGATTAGTTCTTTCTGAAAAGTAGTCTATTAAGGCTTGGAGGGTTTCTATGACCCGTTGGTTGCAGTAGCTTCATACATGCCCGTAAAAATGGTTTGACCTCATCATCTGCTTTGAGGTTTGCGGGGACTTGAGAAATAGACGCCTTAGCTTTAGTAAAGTCTTTGGGAGTTGTGCCAAAGGTTTCCTTTTCCTTCTACAGGTCGAAAAATTCTTGTTTAATGGCTTCTTTCCAGATAAGAGGCTCAGCCACAACTTTTTCCTCAGCTCCCCTAGTGGCCATACCACTGCATGTTATGACATTAATTCTTGGTCCTTCATCTCGAGGTTCTACCTTAACTGTAATATTCCAAAATTTGCAAGCAACAAATTGGAATATTAGTTTTTTCTTATGTCATCTAGGAGATGAATAAAATGGGTAAAAGGCCCATGAGTAGGAATAAAATCCCTCATAGTGTGAAAGGGATCAATGAAGTAGCTTAATTTTTCACCTTCCAATGTAAAAAGGGGCAAATGCATGAGGACAAGGTCAAATTTGACCAAGTCAACAGCGCTGCTTAAGAGGTATAGCTTGCATGAGAAGACATTGAAGTTTGAGAGGGAGGAATATTCTTTATGGAAGCAACCCTAATATGTGGGGTCCAGGGCAAAGAGATATTCACTTGCATAAAAGGAGGAAGAGCCAGCCATAGTGAGACATCTTTAAGCATTTGATCATTTGTTTGATTAGACTATTTGCAGTCTTCGACTGTTGAGCTGAGTTGCAATGTTGTTTAGCACGAGGGATTCCTGCTTAGGATCTCCTCTCATTATTGAGAGGCCTATTAAAGGATTGCAATTCATTTCTCCACATCTTGGCTCAAGGCCAAAGCTACTTCTTTAGTCACTGCATTATTTCTAATGAAGAATAACGTAGTGTTGCTAGGAGTTGCAGTGGAGGGGTTTTGCAACACCATTCCTTGTCTCATATTTTAGAGGAGGGAGTCTCTATTCCTCGGAAAGGTTATTAAGGAAGATTTTAGAGCTGATTTTCATATCTTGGCATCAAGGCCAAGCTTCTCCCATCATATAAAGTGCATTCCATTCTCCATACGGCGTTATTTCAGTGCATATGTGCAGTGAGGGATTGCACCATCATCTTGGAGGAAGAGATCTTCAGGGATAAGATCAACCTATCACTTGAGAGATCTGTTGGAGGAGGGTTATTTCATATTGCACATCATCTTCAGCCATCTCCAGTTATTTTCAGAGTTGCAGCTGCTACCCAGCAACTCCGACATTTCTGCAGATTTTCCATTTTCATGTATATTGTATCCAATCCTTCCAAGGGTTGTGTATTATTGTTGTATTAGTATTTTCAGGGGTTGAGAGCTTGCTCCACCTCATTTATTTAAGCTGATATTGTTATATCATTCTATTATAATGTATTTTTTTGCAGTGTCTCCAATGAACTACATTTTTTTAGCCATATGACATTTCTGCATAGTAGTGTTGCTATACTGTCTTGTACATGTCTCATTGAGGCTTTCATTTCCTAGCTTGAGAGAATGATTCCTCAAAGAAATTTACACATTTTATACTAAATTATACATTCATTGGCTATCTACTTCTTCATGTGTGCAAACTTTATAAAATAATGTTGTTGCTCCATTTCATGTTCATGTATGGCCACAGTCCCATCATCGAGAACGTTTTGAGGACATCTAAGTGTGGGAGATATGTTTAACCCAATAGAAGGATTCCTTTCTGATACCCTCTTGGATTTGGGACTTATATTCTCAGATCTAAGGGATCCAAGTGATGGTTTTCATTTCTGTAGCATCCATTACTGGAAATTGCGTTTTTCATTCATGCCTTGCTAGCTGTTCCGGATTTGGAATATTACAGTGGCATCAAAGCATAGTCTTGGCTCAAATTGTGAGTCTAAGCCCAAGAGATCAGAAAATTGAAGAGGATGGGTTTTATCTCATTATATTTCATATCCATGAATAACCTCCCCAATGAGGATAAGCAGAAGGAGGACGAAGAACCCTGCACTTCATATTCTCACCGAGAAGGAGTCAAAGAAATGAGTAGGAAAAAGACTCCATCTTTTGGAGAAGAAAAAGAAAGAGGGGATAAACTCAAAAAGCTTCTTCCTAAGTCTGTACATAATATTCATGAAGACTTCAAGAATATAAGGAGGGATATGTATGAAGAATCTCCAAAAGAGTTTGAATCTAAAGCAAACTCTAGATTGTTACATGAGGAGTGTGGGCAAGCAGCTACACACCCTAACACAGAGCGTAGTCACATGCCCAGGATTGCCGAAAGAGATATGGAAAGAGGACAAGATATTTCTAGGAAGGAAACCCTTAGTGATTTCTTGAAAGAGTCTGAGTTTCAAACTCAGAAATTTCGAGATCATCTCAGTTTTTTAAAGTTTTCCAAGATGAAGGTGAAGGGAAGAGAGCAGCAGGATATATTTCTTCTATCTACCTTTGAGGGTTCACCTACATGTTCAGCCAAAGTTTGGGTGGAGGATTTAGATACCTTCTTGCAGCAACACCAAATTGTTGAAGATAAAGCCATCAAAGTTGCAGCACTACATTTGAGAGGTAAGGCCTATGCCTAGTGGATATTTGAATCCTTTTCTTTAAGAAATGTAAACATTACATCTTATGCAAGTTTCACTAAGGCCTTAGTGAAAATATTTGATGAAAGGATTCATTAGACACACATGGTGGATCTAAACAAGGAAAATCAAGCAAAACCCTTGCATGAAAATTCAATTCCACTTTAGAAAACCATGGAGGAGGCTAAAAACTTGCACCATACCTTGCCGGAAGAAAGGCTTTCATCCCCCACCTTTGAGCAAGAAAGCATGGAGATATCTTTTTCCAAGAGGGATCCAATCATTGGGAGGTTGCCCATTCATGTTGCAGAGATTGAGGGCAACGATGTTGTATCATCTAGAGATTATCTAGTGCCTCATGAAAAGGAAGGATGAGCTCTTGCTCCAAGTAGAATGATTCTTGCATCTTTGCAAGAAATTCCCTAGGATCGCATGTGTGGAGATCAAGGCACAACTCATGTTCTACATGTGTCATTGTTGAGGAGGTGTGGAACCATGGAGACACAAGGAGGAGGTAGGGAGAAGACCCAGCATCATGAGATGAGGAGTACACATCCCTATTCATTTCTGGAGGTTGACGCACCTAAAAAGTGTTAGGATATTTCAACACATAGGAAATAGGCTCCTTTTGTGTCATCTTTGTAAATCCCTCAATCCTATCCCAAGTTGTTCTTAAGGGGGGATGTTAGGATATTCTGACACATAGGAAATAGTTAAGAATAACTTAGTCTAGTGTAGAGTTAGGTAAAGTGTCTTTCTTTACCATGTACATTGTAATTTATAATCTGACGGTCACGATTTGTAGTGATCTGACGGTTATCTCTCACCTCAGTATTAACGGAACTTGATATGTGGCTTAACACACGATTGGTCCATGATCTCTATTTAAAGAGCATGGAGGGTCATTTTTCCGGTAACCATTTATGAGAGAAACATATGTAACTTTTCTTTTTATATTAATAAATTCCCTGAAGTGGTTGCGTTGGCTCAGGGCATGGATTGTTTCCCTCTTCGAGGGCTTTAACCACGTGATTATACTGGTGTACTGATTTGTGATCTGTTTGTGAGTGGTGACCTTTGGTTCTTGATCTACGGAACTTACCCTGTAACTTCCTACATGGTAACAGAGTTATTTTTAGGGCCGCGTCCGTTGTTGATCAAAATCCGAAGCTGGTTTGATTGCATGCGAATACCATTTTGTAGATCTACTATTTCTGAACATTTTTGGGCTTTTAGAACTGCTCGGTTGTGTCCGGAGCATCTATTATAGTGAGGAATGCCTTTTTTTTCATGCGAAAAGGTTTCAGGCTGCCCAAGTTATGTTAGTTTAGATCTCGAGGTATAAAGCATCTATTTTGCAGTTATATTTGTTAATAGTTCTGCTTATTTTGGTTTTTTCTGTATTAAGCTTTTATTTATTTTCCGAATATATACCCTCTTCTATGTGTATGCTCTTTGTTGTGCGCTCCGTGCGATCTCAGCAAATCAAAAACAGGAAAAATGGATTTTTCTTTTGCTATGTATGCTCTTTCCCCGCATCTTTGTGCGATCTCGGGAAATCAGAAATAGTGGAAAAAGTGATAGTTACCGGTAAGGCTAACCGAGAATCTAACATTCTGCCGTAAGGCTTTGCATTTCATTTTTTGCTTGTTTTTTGTGTTTTTTGTGCAAGAAAGGGCATGCACATCAAAGGCTAATAATAATAATAATAATAATAATAATAATAATAATAATAATAATAATAATAATAATCATCCCCCCTTCCTCCTTTCTAAAATAACATAATCCTTTTACTATCTCACTTGGTGAGGGGTTAGTTTATGAGAATAAAGGTCTTGGGTTCAAGTCTCCTTCTCAGGCTTCTTTTGTAAAAAAAAATTATTCAAAGGGGCAGAATTGTTTTTTAAAAATCCGCACTTCATCCCGTTCCGAGAAATATTCAACATCTACAACTCAGATTTTTCAAAAGGCATAACTTCTTCATCCGAAAGCCGTTTTTCGAGACGTTTTTTAAATGACCTAATTTTTCGATATCTTTCCATTGGAGCAGTTATTTTCAGCTTTTCTTTGCTTCATTTAAAAAAAAAAAAAGGAAAGTGCATGCCTGGTTATTCTAAACGACACCAATTGTTTCCAATGGCTACCTCACATGGTAGATATACTTAGAAGTAAAGGGCTTTATAGAATAGCCACCATTGAAGAAACTAAACCTTCTGATGATGATAAAGTTCCTAAATGGGAAAATAAAGAAGATCAATCACGAGGGTTGATAGGAATGTCCATTTTTCAAGATCTTCGATTTCATATCCTTGACATTGACACCCCTGATGAGGCCCTGGAAAAGCTAAAAACTGTTTTTGGCGTTCAAAATCAAATTCGGGCCCACCAGCTTGAAAATGAGTTGCTTAATTTGGACCCCAATAATTTCTCCTCCATTGAATATTTTTTTTCCAAATTTAAGACCCTCCAAATTCTTTTATAAGGTTGTAATATAAAAAAGGATGATGGTAGCCTCATATATTGCATTCTTGCTAAGCTTGGTCCTGCATACTCTGTATTTGTTTCCGCCTTCCATTCCAGCATAGAAGCCATTATTTCTTTAGGAACCACCTACAAGAATCCCTATTTTGATGCCTTTCGTGATTCTTTGATAAGAGAACAAGAAAAAAATTTACACCTTCGTCTTATCATTGCTAGAAACGCTTCTAAGAAAGCCTTAGCAACCCAACAACAACCATATCAAAAGAATCCCAAGAAGCAGTATCCTAAATTATATGGTCCTAAACCAAACAAGGGCCCTAAGAACAACAAAATGGTGTAGCTGAAAGGAAGAATCACACCTTAAAAGAAATGGCTAATTGTATGCTTCAATCTAAAGGACTTGGTCTCAATTTTTGGGCAGAAGCAATTAACTGTGCAAATTACATAGTAAATCGCACTCCTACTAAGGTTTTAAAGAATATAAATCTAGAATAAGCTTGGATCTCAATCAAACCAGATGTAAGTCACTTTCGTGTTTTTGGAAGTGATGCTTGGGCCCATATTCCAGATGAAAAACATAAAGCCTTAGAACCTAAGAGTGAAAAATGTATTTTTGTGGGATATTATGAATATGTCAAAGGATATATACTTCTTCAACCAAAATCCAAAAATATTATCATTAGAATATATGTAAACTTTAATGAAAATATATCGTCCTACGAGCCTAGTTTTGCAAGTGTGCCACTTTTGGCCTATGAGCTTGATTCGGCATATGTGCGACCTCTCTCTCTCTCTTCTATTTTTAATAGAATTCCTTCTAGTTGAGATGATGAAAGCGAGGATGAAAATCCTCCTCCAGCTCATGAAATTGTTCCTTATACTCCACCGCTTCCAATATGGGTCTTCTCTACTCGGGATGTAGTAGGTTCTCTTGCAGGTGACCCTACTGATCGACGACGTACACATTCTCAGTTCGAAAGAGCTTATTCCTTATTGGCTCAAGTTCCAAAAAAACTTGATCCTAAAACCATTGAAGAAGCCTCTGTTCATCCAGATTGGGATGAAGCTATGAATGAAGATTATCGTTCCTTATTGGCAAATGATACTTGGGATCTTGCTCCTCTTCCAAAAGGAAGAAAACTTGTCAGATGCAGATGGGTTTAAAAAAAAAAGTTTGGACCAGATGGAAAAGTGGATAGACATAAAGCTTGTCTTGTCGCTAAAGGTTTTTCACAAGTTGAAGGCATTGACTATATTGAAACCTTCTCCCCTATTGCCAAAATGAATTCTATCCACCTTGTTCTTTCCCCTGCTACCTCCTTTAAATGGGAAGTCCATCAGATGGATGTTCAACCCGCCTTCTTACATGGATATTTGCATGAAGAAATCTACATGGAACAACCCCCTGGCTTTATCCAAAAAGACTCCAACCTTGTTTTTCACCTTATGAAGTCTCTCTATGGTCTCAAACAATATCCTCGAGCTTGGTATGCCAAAATGGATAGATTTCTCTTAGATAATGGATTTTCTAGGTGTCATTCTGACAACACTATCTACACCAAGAAAGTGTGTAATTCCTTCACCATCCATGTTCTTGATGTTGATGTCCTTATCCTTACTGGTAATTATCCAAACCATATAAACCATGTGAATTCTAGCCTCAAAAAGAAGTTTGAAATGACATACTTAGGAAACTTGCATTATTTCCTTAGTATTCAAGTCTTTCAATCCAAGGAAGGCATTACCCTCTCTGAGTCCAAGTATGCCTATGATCTTCTACACCACATTCACATGGAAGACTGTAAGCCTTCCCCTTCTCCCTTTTAGTCTGGAGTCAAGCTTTCAGTCAACTGTACTACCCTTGAAGTTGATGCTACCTTATGCCATAAAATTGTTGGTAAAATTTTGTATCTAACCCATACCCATCCTGAACTTTCCTTTGTCGTTGGTCTTCTCGCTCATTTTATGCACCAACCTCATGAAATTCACTGGAAATCAGCTAAAAGAATACTTCAATATATTCGAGGTACAATTTAGTTGAGGATTCATTACAGTGGAGGAGAATCTCCCTTGTTGATTGGTTTCACTTATTCTAATTGGACTGGTGACCCTCATGATCGAAAGTCCAATGCAGGATATGTATTCACTCTTGGTTCAGGACCTATTACTTGGTCTTCTAAGAAACAAAGTGTCATCTCCCTTTCTTCAACAGAAGAAAAGTATCATGGTGCAGTTGAAGCCAGCAAGGAAGCCATGTGGCTTCGTCAAATACTCTCTGAATTTGGTCTTCATCGGCAAAATCCAACTACACTTTCGTGTGATAATCAGAGTACCATTCAGCTATGTAAATATCCAGTTCAGTATCAGCGTATGAAACACATTGAACTCCGCATAAACTTCATAAGAAAGCTCATTCATGATCATGTTCTTGAAGTTCAGTATTGTCCAACCAATGATCAAGTAGTCGATATCTTTACAAAGGCTCTCATAGAAGTGAAGTTTACCAAACTTCGATCCATGCTTGGAGTTCAGGAAAATTTTCATTAAGGGGGGATAGGCTCTAATTCCTCCTTCCTTTTCCTATTGTGTCACTTTTGAAAATGCTTCAATCCTATTCAATTTTTTTCTTAACGGGGGATGTTAGGATATTTCAACACATAGGAAATAGGCTCCCTTTGTGTCACCTTTGTAAATCCTTCAATCCTATCCCAAGTTGTTCTTAAGGGAGGATGTTAGGATATTACGACACATAGGAAATAGTTAAGAATAACTTAGTCTAGTGTAGAGTTAGGTAAAGTGTGTTTCTGTACCATGTACATTTGTAACTTATAATCCGAAGGTCACGATTTATAGTGATCCGATGGTTATCTCTCACCTTGGTATTAACGACACTTCATCTATGGCTTGACATCAGATTGGTCCATGATCTCTATTTAAAGATCATAGAGGTTCATTTTTCCGGTAACCGTTTATGAGAGAAACATACGTAACTTTTCTTTTTATGTTAATAAATTCCCTGAAGTGGCTGCGTTGGTTTAGGGCGTGGACTATTTCCCTCTTTGAGGGGTTTAACCACGTGATTATACTAGTGTACTGATTTGTGATCTGTTTCTGAGCGATGCCCTTTGGTTCTTGATCTATGAAACTTACCCTATACATTCCTACAAAAAGGTGATTGGATTGCGTAGTGGAATCATGGAGAGTTTTCTCCATTCATATATTTAGTCATCTCTTGTTGAAGATGTCTCATTGTGTGGAGAAATTTTGCTAGGGAGACCACTAGACCAACAAAGGAGGATGGATGCTTCACATGTTGGGGCACCAGTCATTGATTCCAGGAGGGTGGAAACCTTGGGAGAGCTTGATACAGCGTTGGGAGTCTGGGGTAGACTCAAGGAGAGAGAGAGAATTCTCTCAATATCATCAGTACCCACTTCCATTTCAGATTCTGCACTGTGGAAGAAGCGGCAGGGGAAGGATAGCAACCTTCCAACTTACATATTTGGCATAGGAGACGTCAGAGAAGAGGATGGCCATATGACAAATTCTCTTCATGAGAGATCATCAGCCCTGTCACTATGGAGGATAGATCCATATTGGAACTCCCAGCTATTGGTGGAGTATTCCAAGGATATTCATACTTGTATGATATTGGATGAACAGTTGCATGAATATTTTTAGTTTTATACTCAGAATCTATAGGAATTTTGAGAGAGCCCTCTGAGACTGGAAGGGATAACTTCAAGTTAAAAGTTGGTTTGAAATAGTTACACTGAATTGATTATTGAGAAACCCAATTAGTCTCAGTTTGGCGATAACACCTGCATCCAACTAGAACTGGGCAAGCCTAGTTATCAACAAAACACAATAATATTAACAAACTCAGGATGATCCAAATTCCTAGCTCCTGCTTGCTTTTATAGGCTTGATGAACTCTCTAGAAGCCTTATTTTATTATTTCCCAAAGGAAAATAACATAGCTAATACCATGGGTAGGTTCTGTCCATTATGACCATATAAAAAAACATAAATATTACAAATCCTCTCACCCAAAGATTATTTTCCCTCAAGCAATCTATTTTTATCCATAAAAGAAGCATGTGAACATTGATACGAAGATCCCATATAGACAAGTGTGTTATTCCATACCTCCATACTAAATGATCCTCAATGGATCCTTATATACCTCGATCCTAAACAATCCTCCTACCAACTCAGGATGATCAAATGGCTAGCTCCTATCCCCTTTTATAGGCTTGATGGGCTCTCTAGTAGCCTTATTTTATTATTTCCCTAGAAAAGCGAACAAACTACGAGAGAGGTACCATGAGAGAATACCACTGGAAATATCATGGGCAAGTTCTGTCCATTTTGACCATATCCAAAGTAAAAGGAATATTACAATGATCACACCATGGCTTATCAATACTACATGACCAAATAACCACAACTCACTTGTATGACACTCGTTCATATGACATTTTTTAACTAACCAATTTAATTAAAAGGTCGAAAAGGACATAATTACTTGGGAGATAAATCTAAACCTTTCATTTTTGCATGCTTCAAAGAATATTATAGAATATTTGATGGAGGTTCTCTACCATCCACCTAATCATTATTGATAGTTAAATTCAAATCTTAGCTTTCTTATTAGCATAAATATAAAACCATTCTAATTCCATAAGTAGGTAATGTTAATATTAGTACAACCAATGTTAATTGTAATGATGACATGTTCATTGAGCTAGGATCCTCTAGGGAAGAGATGTTCGAGACCGTCAAATTACATAAAAATAAAAAATAAAATAAAATAAAATAAACAATTAAAATAAAATAGAGGTAAAATTATTTTATTTTACTTCTAGTTTAAAAAAAAAAAAATTAAAAAAAATTAGAGGTAAAATTATTTTATTTTACTCCTAGTTTTAACAAACTATGGTATTAATGTGAAATATAGTTTATTTAAGAGGAAAAGTCTAGAGGTAAATGTGTTATGCAACCCTCATACGATCAAGGAAATTTGATTAGATCCCATAATTAGGGATATCCATAATTGCTCGAAATTTCTAAAGGTAATTCTAAGATATCCCATAATTAGGGCTAGCCAGAATTGCTCGAAATTTCTGAAAGGTAATTCTAAGATTGTTTCCAAAATGAGATTTTTGTCATTTTCTTTATTTTCTAGGTGGACGTTGGCCGGATAAATAAATCTTGCGGACAAGACCGATCTCCCGAGTATCAGGATATAGTCTAGCATCAAACAGACAATTAAATCTATCTTTCTCTAGATATATCACGATTTATAAGTAAATGCTACAAAAGTGTTACGATCCTACTTTGATCCAACGCTTGTTTGTAGTAGTCATCCTTCAATCGCTCGAAAGAGTTATATTCAAAGACCTGCAATCACAAACAAACAAACATCAAATAGCACCTGCATAGAATATATTCATAAATCATATCTATTATGGTGATCAAGGAATCCATACAATAAAAAATCAGTTGACAACTTATTGAGAAAAACAAACTTATTGGTATTAACTTTGAAATAGTAGAAGAACCTTACAACCTTTTCAGCCTTGATCTTGAACAGGTCTTCCTAGGGTCCAAAGCAGGAATTTCCTTTGCTCTGACAAGCCTTGCACTCTTCCAACTGAGATACATATAGGTATGTAATCTTTCCTCATAAAATCCCAGCTAAAGGAGTCTAAGTTCCAACAACACTTTACCTCAAATAACACTAAAGCTTGAACTCCTTTTGACGCTGCCCAATGCCTCTTTTTATAGAGCAAAAGAGGAGGTTATAGTTCCACCTATGAAGGGATAGAATCCTCCTTAAAAGCGATAAGCTCCTCACATCAAGGGGTTAGCTCCTTAAGGCATGGGATACATGAACCTGAAAAGAACAGATTTTCCCCTGCAAGATTCCTTCCAGAAGCTTCTAGAAATGACTGAAAGTGAGAATTTTGAGTTTACTTGCGCCCTTTTAATCTTTTACAGGGGTCTGTACCCTTAACAGAGAAATTGCGGTCAAGTACATTGGAGACATGGCCATTAGGTGCAGGACTGCAGGTAAGAAAAAGCGAAAGTGTGATACCAGAGTTTTAGATATTTTTAAGAGCTTTTCTCTTACTTTTAAGGCTCGACATCAGGAATTGATGTTTTTAGACTTTGAAAAGGAGGAAAGTATGAGTGATAATGAGCTCATACGAGCAAAAAAATGTCAGGGTGAAAATTCTCAGTGCAACAGATTTCCCCCTAAAGTGCGAAGTCTGTAATAGATGAAGATAGAGTCTGTCATGTATGAAGAGTGAAGTACTTTACCATTTCAAGGATCATACTATGGCCACCCCAGTCGGAACCTGTAAAAAAATTCAATGAAAAATATATATATGTTGACATATCATCGCTAAGGTAGGCATTCCCATACTCAGATCAAAACTAACTAGAAAACTGACTTAAACTATTTTGATACATGAATGATTTTTCAATATATCAATAGTATAGTCATGTGTAGACACAGTATGGATGCATCCATCTGTTAATGAATAGCACAATATATAAATGAATAAAAAAATTCCTCGCAGCCTGGATGGTAGAAACTAGATCCAGGGTCTTCATTTCCGCTTCCCGAACTAGTACGATTCTATCCATGTGAATGAATGTGCCGAAGTCGAACATGGTAGAAACCACTTGATTACTAGTCTATAATGTGAATTGTTAACAAGTGTGAGAGTAACCACCAGTAATGTCAATGGCCCTCAAAGTACTCAATACAATCCATGAAATGTGAATGAATTAGCTAAAGTCGAACATGTCACGGAATCATTCGATCGAAGGTCAATAATGCAACCTATCGTTCAAGGCAAGAAACCTGCCATTGAGGCATGTAGATTTCAAGGTACTGGCGATTTCTAGATAGACTTCCTAGATAATGAGCTATCGTCAATAAAAAGTGATCCGTCATAGGCAAGGCTACAACATGAAATCATAGATCAATTTTTGAAGAAATATATTGGCAAGGACTAACTCAGGGATGGTGAAAATGGAAGACAAATAATTTTTAGATGAATGGTTTGTCTGAATTGTCTTCTTGAACACATAACGACACTGCAGATGGCTTGGTGACAATTGACCCAAAGATAATACCCAGAAATCTGTTGAAGACTTTCAATATGGTTTGATTAACTGTTAGGCAAAGGATTTTCCCAACCCAGGTGAACAAAAGTGTCGTGTTCAAGAGTGCTTAACGATTTTCCAAAAATCAAAATGTAACAAACAGGTTCGTTTTTATCTCTTTTCCCGCACCATTTTTGGCAAGTACCTCTTTATTTTTTACAAGCTTGAGGAGGATAACATTTGCTTGTTTATAAGCTCATCCTTCGGATGAGTCCAACTTAGTTTAAAATTCGAACCCTAAGAAGGAGTGGTTTGTTCCTGCTTAAAATTGAACAGGTCCTTTACTGTTAAATTTTAACGAGTCCAGTATAGGAGAAACTTGATGTTTTTAAATTTTAGGGAGTCAAAAGAAAAAAATTAAGAAAACTCCATGGGTGTACTTTTTTGTAAATTTAGTCTCTCGAGCCTGAAAAGGATAAAATAATGCGGCGGAGAACTCTATTGACCGTAATTAGTCAATGTATACATTTTTCGTAAATAGTCCATTTCAGTCCGTAAAAGGGGAAAAATTATACTGAAGGGATGATCATTCATTTATTTTAACGAGTTCGAATAATCAAGTGCTCGAAAATCTTTTCAATTTTTGAGAGTCTGAAAAGGGCTTAAAAGAGGACTCCAAGGTTTCACTTTTTCGTAAATTTTTAAAAGAGTCCAAACAAGTGATAAAAGTATGCTCTTCATCGAAAAACGATCAATTTTCCCGAAAAATCCAATTTTCTACACAAAAACTCGAAACATTACACATATCTGTTTAACATAAATAAAAAAATTTTCAAAAATTACCTTTTTAAAGTGCAAAATAAACAAATTAAAAATTCATTTATTCGAAAAAAATTATAAAATTTCCTTTTCTAACTTCATTTTTACCATTTGAGTTCAAGTGAAAAGTGAGAGCTTTTGGATAAAAAGTTCCTGTGAAGATTCTGGAAAATCAATCCGTCCTAATCGAAAACTGTCAGCTCCGGGTAATCCACGTCCTCCTTAACTTGCATTCCATCTGTTTACATTTTTTTTTAGGCTTTAAATTTCATTTTTTAAGGAAAAATAGGTTTAAAAAATCGCTTGCAGGGGTCCGCAGGCGTAACATGCGGGTCCTGTGGACCCAGAATTTTTTCTACAAGGAAAAAAGTCATGGGTTCACACCTATTGCATAACACCCATGCATACCTATGCATTGTATGTGAGCATAGGGTGCAGACCTCGCGCAATGAATTTTAAAACTCAAATTTTTCAATTTTTACCCAAAATTTTTCAAACAAGTTTGTTCTAATATGTGTCTTTGTGTATTTTAGGACATTAAAAATTGTTGCTTGTCGAGAACGCAAGAATCAGGATGTAGATGATGCCACAATGAATCATATGCCCACACTGCAGGCATTGAGAGTGTGCGGATTATACAAGTTCTGGGCCATACAGGGCATGAGGGCCCAAGTAGACCTCCTGACATGGCTGGTAAACAAATGGGACACTTAGGACCACTGTTTTGTGATTGGCAGCCACCAGCTCAAAATTGAGCCAGAGGATGTATATTTTTTGACTGGTTTGCCCGAGAGGGGTGAAAAAATATCTCTTTTTGCGACTAGGCCAGGTGGATAGTTTGTTGCTAGTCTTCGACAAGAGTTTTGCGATGATCGAGGAGACCCCAAGGATAAACAGATTGATAGTAAAACTATCATCCGACCTGAGCTCAAAGTTATTGCATTCACTGTTACTAGACTGTGTGGGAGTGCAGCATTGCATGTGGCTACTAGGTCCCAGATGCGGATTGCAATAGATTGTTTCTGAGGCATCATATTTAGCTGGTGCAAAGCAGTATTGGCCAATGTGAAAGGCCAACTAACTAGAGAAAAAAATGGGAAGTTAAAAAACTCTGGTTACAGATCCATTGTGGTTACATTTTCTTTGGAGAGGATTCCCTTACTCGCTCCGCAGCTCATTCCAGTCAATCCAGGCAGTGCCTAGGAGCCTCGGATGATTCGATGGGTAGCTTTGATGGCCTGTCACACTGAGGGCATAGTGGTTGTTCGATTTTTTCCTGCATATTTTTGTTGGTTGAAAAACCAACTTTTTGTGATTGAGGACTTTCCATACACCGGGATAGACTTCCGCGGCGATCGGGACATGGCTCTTCCAGCAGGAGAACAATGGGATGATTCAGGTAAAAGCCATTTTAGACATTTTCTAAGTTCTATTTTTTTTGTGTTTTAATCGTCCAAAACTAATAATCAAAATTTTAAATGCAGATGTGGGCCCACAACGACCAGTCGCTCTCCAACCTTATGAGAGGAGACACCGAGCTGCAGTAGTACAAGGCCCACGGGGCCAATCAGCAAAGATCTTGACCAACTTGGAGCATCATCTAGAGTGCTTGACACTAGATATCCTAGAAACTGATATAGATGATATTCCACTTAGGTTACAGAGATATGTGATTGGGGTTCCAGGACCTTTTAGGAGGTTCCTTTGTAGGGTGGCCCGAGCAGTAGTTTCTTATCATGATCATCACCAGGGATAGGGTGATCGATTTTGTAGACTCGTGACATTTTTGAATTTTTGTAATATTATTTTTGCCGATCATAAGGTGTTTTCAACCTATGATCGAAGACGATGTATATTTTGAAACACACTTCTATGCTATGATATATCATTATTACTGGCTATCTTGTGTAACATGTTATCGAATGTTGTGTAATTTAATATATTGATTATTGCAAATGTCTATTTATCATACTAAAAGAAGCTACATCTGCGAATGTATTTAAAAGTCTTGGAATATGCTGATATTCAATGTAATAAAATTCACATTCCAAGAGACGAAATCTCAAAATTAACCGTAATAATACTAGATTCCTAATGGCATAAACCCTATTAAGCTGTAATACAACGAGTTCAAAATCCAACCTAACAATCAAACTCTGAATTCCAAATGATATGGATTCAGATAATAACTCAATGACTGCACTATACTCTACAATGTTATTCATTGTTTGACCAAGGCTTACCCCATGCATAGATACTAACTCATCAGAGGGTGAATAGATGACCCAAGATGCGGAAGAAATGTTTTGTGTACTATGACAAGCACCATTAGCAAAACCAATGTATGTTTGAAGAGACGTCGACATCTGCAATATCAAGAGTAAAACCCAGATAAGCAGGAATAATGATAAGAGAACACTCTAAGCTAGGCACGCTTTTCTAATCTAAGACACACCAACAGTAAAGAAACTAATCTAAAAAAAATCTCCACTCAGAATTTAAGAATAATATCTCTTCAGATAAAGCCCATTTATTGGTTTATCTAAAGAGACCGCGTCAAAATATATCAGTTCATAGGCCCCTTTTACTAGCTTTCGCTTAACAATGTAAGGACCATGCCACATAGGTACAAATTTTCTAGCCCCTAGATTATCGTTTGCTTAATCGTATACTAAAACTAGGTCTCCTTCTGAAAAATTGCGAGGTGTAACATTTCTGTTGTACTGAGCTTTCATTCGTTTTGCATGAGTCTCGTTTGCTAATGCAGCAGTGCGTCGATTCTCATCTAGTTGATCTAAGTACAAAAAATGTTTCTCTTCTTCAGAAGTAGCTGGGAGTAATTCTATGGATAATTGTAATGATGGAATTTCACATTCGATAGGTAACACAACTTCCAAATCGTAAACCAGTTGAAAAGGAGTGCAAACCAGTTAATTTTTTTACTAAGGTCCGATATGCCCAAAGTGCTGAAAATAACATGGTATGCCAATTAAACTTATGAATAAAAATGATTCGTTTGATCATAGTGAGCAAAAATTTATTGATAGCTTCAACCAGACCATTAGCCTGCGGGTAATATGGAGTAGAACTATCGTGGTGCAGGCCAAATTGATTTTTTAGTTTATTCATCATGATATTTCGAAAATGACTTCCATGATCCGTAATGATAGCTTCAGGAACACCGAATCTAGAAATTATATGATTGAACACAAAAGTTGCAGCAGTCTTACCATCTACCGAAAATGTAGGCATCGCCTCGGCCCACTTAGTAAAATAATCCACCGCTAAGATAATATACACATGCCCCCCCCGGGCCGAGTGAGGGTTACATGTAATAAATTCAATACCCCACTTTGCGAAAGGACCGACAACAATTATATGGTGAAGAGGAGCAAGTGGTGCATGCATTTTACAATCAAATATATGACAATTGTGGCATTTATGGATTGCATAGATACAAACTTTGAATAAGGATGGCCAGAAATAACCAGCACGCAATATCTTTTGGGTTGTGGCATACCCAAACATATGACCGCCACATGCTCTAGAATGACAGTCATTCAGAACCTTCTCAAATTCTTCATGAGTAAGACAATGTTGGAAAACATAATCCGCTCCATGATGATGGAGTGTATCACCAATAATATTGTATTTTTGGGATTGGAAACGTATTTTCCGTCACTGAGATCGTGAGATTTCAAGCCGAAAAGATTAGGTTTGGAGATAAAAAATAATATCCGCATACCAAGGATCAAGAGTACTGATAAGAAATAAGGATTTTTCTGCAATGGGTTGCTCTGCCACAGTTTTAGTATCAGTACACAGGAAATCACACATCATTTCAGCAAAAACCAAAGACTTCTTTGCCTTGGATTTTTCAAATTCCAAGTCAAATTCCTGCAAGATAACTATCGATTTGGAATACTTGCCCTCTAGCAATTGTTTGGTCAAGATATACATCATAGGGTTATAGTCAGAAATCATTGTGGTTTTACATAATAATATGTAGTGACGAAATCTTTGGACAACTTGGACAACTGCCAAGGCCAATTTCTCCACATGCGAATATTTGATCTCAATCAGATGCAAATTTCGACTAAGATAGTAAATCAAATGTTCATTGTCGAACTCATCTTCCTGAAATAAAACCATCCCAATGGTGGAATGAGAAGTGGCGAGGTACAAAAAATAATCCTGGTTGTAATTGGGAGGATGCAGTAACGATGCATGGGTCAATGCGTGTTTGAGTGCATTAAAAGATCGATCAGTGATCTCATCCCAAAATAATGGAACGTTCTGTTTTAACAACCTAGTAAAACCCTTTGTTAACTCGGCGTAGTTAGGAATGAAACAACGTAAAAAAATTTCTTTCCCTTGCAAACTTTGGATTTGGTGAAGAGTCGAAGGAGGAGGTAGATTGACGATAGCTTCAACCTTCGATGGATCGACATGAATGCCTGATTTTGAAATGACAAGTCTCAGTAAGTGACCTGATTCTACACAGAAAACACATTTGTGTGGATTCAGCCGAATTCGATAATGCCTACATCTCATAAAGATAGCTCGTAAATGACTGAGATGATTGGCTCTACACGATGAATGGGCAGGTAAATCTTCGAGATAAGGCTGCACAATGTGTTTTATGTCATGAAATGCGTAAGACATAAACCTTTGAAAATTTTCCCCGGCATTCTTCAATCCAAAGGGTAGTTTGCAATAAGAAAATTTTCCCCACGGACAAATGAAAGTTTTTTTAGGTTGATCAGCAGGGAGTATGTTGATTTTATTGTAACCGAAAAAACCATCCATAAAGGAGAACATTTCACTACCGGCACAATCATCAATAATTTGATCGATATAAGGGGTTGGATAATTGTCTTTAGGACAAGCTCGACTAATATCCCTATAGTCGATACATACTCTTATCGTTCGTTGTTTTTTGTTGACACGAACAATATTTGATACCCAATCGGTTAAAGGAATTGGATAAATGAATCCTGCATGAAGTAATTTCTCAACTTCGTCTTTGATAGCATCAACTTTTCTCAGATGTATTTGACGTAAATGCTTTCGGATAGGTTTAGCATCCGGGTAAGTCTTAATTTCATGGACAACAATTAATGGATCGATTCCTAGCATTTCTTCATATGACTAGGCAAACACGTCACAAAATTCTTGAAATAGGGTTGTATAAGTTTGGATTTCATCATCCGTACAGGAAGCACCTATATGAATGTTTTCAACAGTTCCTGGCTTAACTGAAATGTCAATAGGAACCGTTCGAGAGATATTTTCCAAATTTAACTTAGAATCAGAATGTTGCAATGGATTTTGTGGTTCTTTGACATAATCAGTAGAAAAAATAGAATAAAAATCATTTTCAAAATGATCAAGCTCAGGTAAAAATGAAGATTGGTGATGTAGATCTTCCCATGGTAAATCATCAATAGACAAGAGTTCACGAATCTGCTCATTGGTATGAACAAGATCAGGAAATGTTGTTGTAGTTGAGCTAGATATAGAAAGTGATTCCTCATGGATCACATTGATTGGATCAGTTTCGGTTGAAGAAGGATCAGAAAATGACTATACATCCTGATATGCAATTTCAAAGGGGATCAAAGGCATCATGCCATCAACTGAATCCACCTCAGAATCGGAAGGTATGATCCAAAGATCATCAAAAGTAATAGTATTCGATGAAATCATATGAATATTTGCGATAGGAGGCGATAAATTAGGAGCGAGAAAGGAAAAAGTTTCCAGTAAACTAGAATCTTTAATCAAACCTACGCCGACATCTTTGTAAGGGATAGTCGTTTTACCGATGTGCTGGATACTATCTATAGAGGCTGGATCGAATGAGAAATAATTCAGTTGGTCTATTGTAACAATCTTTCCTTTATGTGGAAACTTGATAAGCCAAAATACTAATGAAACAACAACAGTCATAACATAAGACCAACTGTGACCCAGGAGAAGGTTGTAATCTAGAGGGGCATCAACCACTTCCACATCGAGATTTACAGTTTTTCCTTTTATCTCTATAGGTAAATTTTGCAAAATACCAAAAGGATGGAACCCTCAGCCATCAAAAGCTTTTATAATTGTTGGATATTGATTGAGCATGGGAGAACCAAGCAATTTCCAACACTAGATCGACATAATACACATAGAATCCCCTTCATCAATTACAGTATGAAAGAAAGGTCTATTTTTGACTAATACCGGAATCTGGAAATCCATTTGATGCAGTAGGCAGGGTGTACTATTCTCTAAATCGAAGATTATTAGGTTCGAATCCTGAATATCAACAGTTCCTATGGTAGACAATAGTAATTTTCACTGTGCTGGGCACGATTGCAGCACTTCCAAAGTCGACATTGCTAAAGGGGAAATAGCTAAGTCCTCAATAATGTTGTAATTTTGAGAAGCTCTCGCATGTGGATTGAAAGTTGATTTACGATGTACACCTTTAGCAGGCGGTTTGATTACTAAGTCTGAGTTGGGTTTCTCAATCTGTAGCAGATAAGAAACATAAGGAGGTCTAGTTGATGTGTTTGAATTAGAAGATTCTGCTTCTTTACCACCAACATGATTTTTACTACCATAATCTTGCGATCATGTCACAATCCTAACATGATACATCATCATAATGGGTTCTTCTGAGGTGTTCAAGGAAGAACCAATAATCTTACTATCTTGAGTAGGAAAAGGATCCTTCAAGACAACAAGCATTTGAAAACCTTTAACGAATTTCGAAACCTCTACTCGATGTGGGAATTCTTTGGTAAAATGATCCTCGTCACAAATGAAACAAGGATAGCGAGGTTTGTGTTTTTCGTCAGTAGATTCATTTTTATCTATTTTATCTTTTGAATTTTGTTTGTTTTTATTCTTCCCCTTATTTTTACTGCCAGATTTAGAATTGGTCGTAGATGAATCTACGACATGGATGTCGGCAGAAACTTCAGCGGGAGAATCTCCTTTCGGGGAATCAGGTAAAGTTATTATAGGAGAAGAATTCTTTGAAGATTTATTCTTGCTTTTAGTACTAATTGAACCAATCATACCATCAACAGTATGAGACCTTGAAGGAGATGCAGTTATTTGACTGTGTTTTAGAAGATCAGGGATTTTTTCATGTAAAGTACTTGACTGCGTATAAACGAGATCAAGGTAGTGAGCCTGAGCAATGACTTGCTCTTCAGGAACAACTCCCCCCTTAGCTACATCTTCATTGATTTTGGGTAATAATGATTTAATGAACCATTCCACCAAAATTTGATGTGGAATGAAAACTTTCACTAAACGCCTTCTAGGTCGCCATTCGTGAATATGATCAGAAATATATGTGGATGTGGATTGTTTTAGTGAAGTCAAAATTCTCGTGCCATTTTCATGTTTGATTGGCAACTAAAAATGAGTTAAGAAAGAAATTGCTAACTGCTTGAAATTATTAAAAGAGCCTCATGGTAACTCAATGTACCATTTGGCAGCAAGACCAATAAGAGTTCGTTGAAAAAGGCGTAATCGAATTGAATCATCAATTATTGAATTAGACGCACACCAGAGGTGATAAGTCATAACGTGATTTGATGGATCGTCTCTTGAATTACCCTCAAATTTCGGTATATCACTAGGCAACTTATTAGGAATTGGCAGCCAATACAGAAGATAGTAAATCAGATCGTTCGTGAGGCGTGACAAATTAGGTAAATCCAAAGTTGTAATAAATGGTAACAAACGGTTAGGGTCGCGAAAACCTTGAGTAATGACACCAGTTCCAGGAGGAAGATATCCAGGATAAATCAGAATTGGATTTTCATTAGGAATGGTATAACCTCCTGAAAAACCAAGATTAACCGGACCAAACTGGGGTTGTTGAGGCTGTTGATAAGTATAGCTAGGATACGGTTGATATTAATAAAATAGGTTTTGTGCAATGGGAACGAATTTATATTGTCCCTGGTATGGTTGATATGTGAATTGCGGTTGACTTGTGGCAATCATCCTTGTACCAGCTTGTCCTACAGGCATCTGGACCGAAGTCTAAACTGTAGGTCCTGACTGTGGTACAGAGACTTGATGAATTTTCATGGATGCATGGATAGAAGAAACAGGAGCTATAGATATTCCTGAAATAGGTGTTTTAGGTTGAACAAACGTTGCAGTAGTTGCGGCAATATGAGGCGGAGTCTGAGGTGTACTAGGCCCAGGCTGCTAAACAGGACAAGGTGTAGGGACTTGAACAGTAAGCTAGATAGGTTGCTAGGTTGGACCAGAAACCAAAGGCTATATAGGTTTATTAGGTAAATTCACACTATATTGTGTAGTCTGTTGAATTTGAGATGGATTCCACACCATGTTCATTCCGGGGTATTGTCCCGTAGAAGGTTGTGCATATGTACAACCATAGCCTGGTCGAACGTAGGGTTGATAATTAAGTGGTAAATTTCCAGCTCCTTGTGAAAATGATTGACCAGAAGGTGGTTGGAAACCTTGAGTTGGGTACTGACCTTGAGGTTGATAACCCTGAGGCATGTACTGAATCTGGGGTTAATAAGGACCCTGAGGAATATACTGAGTCTGGGGTTGACCTTGGGGTATGTACTATCCTGAAGGTTGATAACCTTGAGGTATGTACTATCCTTGAGGTTGTTCTCCAGGTAAATAATAATTTCCTACAGTTTGTCCTGGTAAAAAATTACCTTGAGGTTTCCCCCCAGGCAGAAACTGACTACCTTGAGGTTGAGGATTTGGGATATTACCAGACATCATAAAGATTTTTTCTGCATTCAACGTTTCAGTTTTAGCTCCATTAATACCAGATGATAACATTTATTCAATCGGTCGAGGAGTTGCTCCTGAGAAAGTACCAGAGAGTGCCTGGTACCTCGAAGGAACAGAAGGACCATTGTATAAAAATATTTTCGGTGATTGGGAGAACATAGATGACTCTCCTGACATGATCGATGAAGGACAATAACCTCTCGGTTTAGGATGAAAAGGAATTCGAGTTGGTGAAAAACTAATACCTGGGTTTTCTAAAAAATCTGTCAATGATAAATACCAAGTGTCACTTCTGAAAGGACTGTAGAATATTGATTCACGCTCCCTAAGATTCAAAGTCTATTAGTTTTCGGGAAGAGTTACGTTTTCGTCTGGACCAACAATTTCTTCAATAGATATGAGGTCAGAAGGAAGATTTTCATTAATGATATTTCTTACCCTAGGTGAACCAGGATCACTAGAAGTGGTAGTAACAAATCCTGAAGATGGTTCCAAAATAGCAGGTTCAGTGTCAGGTTCAGAAATTTTAGGTTCTTTAGCTAATTCACTAGAAGGAGAAATACTACCGGTAACTTCGGAAACTAAAATTGGCTCTTGAATTGCTCTGTTGTTGGTATTTGATAATAAGGATGAAAAATTATAGATGAATCTCCAGCTTCTGTTGATCTAATTCTACTGTCACTAGGTGATACTAGAGCTAGCAACCCTTCAAGTTCGATGGGTGTATACTCAGGGGGCTTCCCCTGAAGTCTACGGGACTGTCTCGGTAATTCTGCCACGATTGAATATTAATTAATCACATGAAAAAAATAAAATTTCAATAAAAACACCTAAAGTCTCTAAAGAAACAAACAGCTGAATCACATGACTAAAAAAAATCTAAGAGTTCAAACCGCGCAAAAACAGTAACTTCCCGTACTAAAAAACACTAGTTGGTGACGAAATCCAACTTACTAGAAGTTTAATACAGAAAGAGTAGTTTGGAACAGTTACCATGACAACCTACTTAATGAAATAGATTGGCACAAGTTTCTTCACAAAACCATCTCAAGTGAAGAGAACCCCCTAGAGAGTCCAAGTGAGTATAGTCGATGTCTACTCTAAGTATAGTGACATCTTTCCTTCACCGTCACCATAGGAAATAATCTTAAGTTTATGGACACTAAGGTTATGAATAGAAAAAAATACAACTGGGGGAACAGTCTACGATCCGATTCTATGCGCAAGGGCAGAGAAATAAAGCTCAATCCCCTTGAAGGCTCCTCGACATGGTCAATCCAAGGTTTACGAACAAGTGACCCTAGGCTCCTTGAAAATGGTTAATCCGAGGTTTATCGTTTATAATGCGCGCAGATCTTCTATCTTTCCCAATGAAACATAATTGATTGTCTCAAAGTTTCAGACATGATCTCGTGATTAACTCCTTTAAGAGAAGCTTCCCAAAATGTACCAGTTACAATTGGATTTATTTCCTACCGCAATATTTATCTACTTGTTTTTTTTTACTATCTTGGAGAGTTAATTACTCCATACTCCAAGATACTAGCCTAAGCTATATTTGTGATAAGAGCCCTAGAAATAGAAAAAATTACTAAATCAATTTTTAATTAATGGTTTTTTCTATGGGTTGTTTCTTTAAGTCAATAGGTATGGAAATGAAACTTTGATGGTGTGAAGACTCGACTCCAAACACACTAAAAAATTCACCTAAAAGGATAAGCAATTCGTTTTTCTTTCAATGAAGTCTAGCTAAAAGAAAGAGTTCGAGAAATGCAATTTATTAAGAGACAATTCTTTCTTTCAATATGAAGAATAAATGAAAAGAAAATCTTTTTGTTTTTCAATAAGAACTCAAAATGAGACAAACAATAAATTCTCATAATAAATCCCTTTCACTTTTCAAAACTCGAAACTACAAAAAACAACTTTTCTTTCAAAAGAGATCTACAAGTTCTAGAAAAGCACTCAAAACTATGAAAAACTAATTTTGAGATCTAAAAACTTCGAAAATCTAATTGAATAAAAGCTTCAAATTTTTTTGAGAATGTTTTTCTTAGTTGTTCAGTAAACTAAGGATTCATTTCTACAGAATAACAAACAAATCAAAAACATCCATATATGTTTTCTTTTGTAAAAATGAAATTCAGAACTTATAACAAAGTTTGTTCAAATATTTGCAAAGAGAAAACTAGATCTATTCCTCAAAAAGGATGGTTTTCGTGACCAAGTCAGACTCATCAAGGAGAAAAAAGACACCAGTTTGATCTAAGGTATTTCAAGCTTCTAATATTTGAGTCACTACAGAGACAAAGTGAAAACCACTCCAAGTATGCAAAACTTCTAGAAAATCACTGAAAACAAGAAATACTATTGGAACTTACTCACAAGAGATTTTTGACAGAAAAAATATAGATCTGGGTAGACACTAAGAGTCCTAAATCAAATCTAAACGTGAACTGGAAGAAGAAATCTTAAAATTTTCAAAAATTTTAACAGTGTCCGTAGGCTCCAAAGGCAACAGGTGCGGTCCCGCACTAGTTACTTAAGGAAAGTGCGAAGATGCCAGCACTGTGTGTGAATACAAAGTGCGGTCCCCAGAAAATTTCAAGAAAAAAACAAAAGACTTCAAAAATTTTCAAAGAAAAGAAAACCTAAGCTACCCAAGCTAGTATACATCAATCAAAAACTATAAAAATTCATTTTCTCAAGTCAAAACAAAGGAAAACCAAAAATCAAAAACCTTCCCCAGCGGAGTCACCAATTTGTTGGCCAGATAAATCGATCTTGCAGACAAGACCGATCTTCCTAGTATCAGAAGATAGTCTAGCAACAAACAGACAATTAAATCTATCTTTCTCTAGATAAATCACGATTTATAATTAAATGCTACAAAAGTGTTACGATCGTACCTTGATCCAACACTTGTTTGTAGTAGTCGTCCTTCAGTCGCTCGAAAGATTTATCTTCGAAGACATGCAATCACAAACAAAAAAACATCAAATAGCACATGCATAGCATATATTCATAAATCGTATCTATTATGGTGATCAAGGAATCCATAAAATAAACAATCAGTTGACAACTTATTGATAAAAACAAACTTATTGGTATTAACTTTGAAATAGTAGAAGAACCTTACAACCTTTTCAGCCTTGATGTTGAATAGCTCTTCCCGGGGTCCGAAGCAAGAATTTCCTTTTCTGTAACAAGCCTTTCACTCTTCCAACTGAGATACATATAGGTATGTAATCTTTCCTCATAAAATCCCAGCTAAAGGAGTCTAAGTTCCAACAGCACTTTACCTCAAATAACACTAAAGCTTGAACTCCTTTTGAGGCAACCCAATGCCTCTTTTTATAGTGCAAAAGAGGAGGTTACAGTTCCACCTATGAAGGGATAGAATCCTTCTTCAAAGGGATAAGCTCCTCACATCAAGGGGTTAGCTCCTTAAGGCATGGGATACATGAACCTAAAAAGAACGGATCTGCCCCCGCAATATTCCTTACAGAAGCTTCTATAAATTACTGAAAGTGAGCTTTTTGAGTTTACTTGCACCCTTTTAATATTCTACAGGGGTACACACTGTTAACACAGAGAAAGTGCAGTCAGGTACGTAGGAGACATGACCATTAGGTGCGGGACCACAGGTAAGACAAAGAGAAAGTGCGATACCAGAGTTTTAGAGACTTTTGAAAGATTTTCTTTTATTTTTAAGGCTTGACATGAGGAACTGATGTTTTTAGACTTTGCAAATGAGAAAAAAGTATGAGTGATAATGAGCTCATACAGACAACGAAATGTCAAGGTGAAAATGTTCAGTGCAACATTGGATCTGTTCAACCTAGACCATCCATAATTAGCGCTAACATGAATTAGGGCTATTTCAGTTCATTAGGGAACCCTCCCATGACTCTTAAATCTTCTTTAACTAGATTGAATGGAATTTTTTTTGAGAAAATGAGCTTGAAGACATAAAACAATGGCATGTTATCTAATCGAGAATACCATGTAATCAACAGTTACAAAAACATTAGCTAATATAAGAACATAAAAAATGTAGGGAATGCTGAGGGATGAAATATGACTCAAAGAGGTGTTAGTTGTTTCGAAAAATTACAAAGAAATGTGTAGAAAAATGTTCACTCAGAAGTGATGCAATTTTTCAAAGTGGTTTTAAAGTATCCTCAGAGATGACAAGGAGTAGCTTAAATTCAGAGAGATTCAGGTCTTAGACGTGGGCTCTATAGGAGGAGAGCAGCCTGGATAGTGTGCAAAAGAGGTAAATGTGCAAGAGAGTGCCTAGGTGGAGTGGATCTAGCTGTCAGCTAGAGAGGTCATAGAATATGAAAATGTCTAGGTCGGGCCTAGGCTATGATACCGTGTTAAACTTAGGAATTGTAAACAAACACAAATAAGAAAGATGAGCATGAGTTGTATTTCCATTAATAATCGATGTAAATTTATACTATATTAGGTGTGACTCTTGGATTCCACATTCCAATATCACTTGGACTCCTCTTTTAATGTTCTCCTTCCACACCTACCCATAAAGGATTAGGTGTCCAACAAAATAAAATAGCTTGGGTGATGGTAGCTTATCTTTGAGAAGATATGTGGTGGCTACATGCCTATGAACTATGTTACAATGAGGTTCAATGGCCTATTTATTATTGAGAAACAATATAAAACCCTAAAATTCCAAACTCCTCATGCTAGGAGATGAATCGCCAAATCTGTGAGCCTTATTGGGGTAAATTCGTACATCAACTTCTCGGGGTCGTGACATTGGAATACGATCTTTTTTTGACGTGAAAAATACTTTGTTTGAAGTATCTATCTCAGGACTATGAATTTCAACTATAAACAACATTCAAAGACTAAATTTTTTCTTTTTTCCAAAAAAAACGTCGTTTAGGGCCTTAAAACGACTCCAGAAGTTCAAGACCAGAAAAACTTTGAAAAATAGTGAATTGTGCTACAGTTAAAGAAACTGAAAGAAACAATGGTTGGTTTCCAAGTGGAATAGGCAGGTGGTCACCAAATATCCACTCGGATTAGTCGTCCCCCCTTAGGAAGTAATTTTCCACATTGTGTTGAGTGCCTCCATGAGATGGGGAAATTTTTGCTAAACTTCATCCCTAGTGACCCACTTACATTGGTGTAGGAGTTAGCCAACTTTAACAACCTGATAAAGCTGGATATTTTTCTAGCAAGTGTTCTTGATATGCGTGTCCATGATTTGATCAGTTGTGGCATGTTTCAAGCATTTTAGGTTCAACTCCATTGGAGTGAGTTTTTCTGCAATGTCGGATGTGTCCAATAGTGGTGGAAGGTATGGTCGAAGGTAGTCCACATTTAACAATGGGTGCAGGCCAAGGAATGGTGGAATTCTAAGCACAATGGAATTCTCTCCTACAACCTTGGTGATGGTTTATGACCCATATTGGAGCGGGTGAAGCTTGCGGTATGGCCCAACAGGGGGCTCCTTATACAAATAACAATGTAAACTATGAACCAGGAACTATAAATTCAAAAGGAGAACTCTAGCAAAAAATGCCCAAAAAACATGAGAAAAACTAAAAAATGAAAAGTGTTGATGGTGGAATAACATTTTTTTTCCTCGGGTAAATTTTCAGCATGTTTTAAAAATGGCGATGAAAAACATTTTTTTGTGTGCAAAAAACACCCTCAAAATGAAAAGTGTTGATCTTGGAATACTGTATTTTTTTTTGGATCGATTTTGGAAATTTTAAATAATGGCATAAAAGAGAAAATATCATGACTCAAAAAAAATTTAAAATTTCAAAAGAAAAATGAAAACAATAAATTACAAATAAAAATTAAAACTAAAATAATGAAAAAAAAATCAAAATTTAAAAATCATAATAAAAGTAAATAAAAATATATACTTAAAAAAAAAACATAAAATTAAAAAATGACAAAATAAATCAAATATATGAAAATATATAAAAGGACAAAAAAAAAAACAAACATAAAAATGTAAAAAAAAAAAACAAAATTAACCTATAAAAGAGAGCTTAGGAAGCTATACCTTTGGAGGTTTTAGCGGAGACCTTCTGTTACAACAGGGTTTTGGAAGTGAATGGGCAGAGTAAAATCTAGAATAGAACTATTAGGGACTGTGGATAGGTAGTGCTGGGGGTCTGACTTCAATATTTTTGGCTCCTCTACTGAATCCGGAAGGGGAGAATCACTTTCTGGGGGGGTTTAAAAACTCTTTTGGAGGCTCAAAATAGAAGGAGGATTTTGCGACACGACCAAAATCCTCAAAGTTTTCAGTGAAACTTGATAGAAAGACTAGGGTGAAGGGAAAAAAGGGGAATGTTATTAAGGAAAGTATCCTACGGCCAAACTTGGTATTTAGAGTTGATCTCCATTTAGACCATGTAATGGCTTCCTCGGATTCCATTATGGTAGGCAGAGATAGAAAAATTCTTCCCTGGAGAATACATTACTGAATGGATCAATAGAAGTTGGGTTGATGCCCTGGACAGAGATTTTGAGGTTAAAATCTTGTTGAAAGGTTGGTTCATGGTCAATTATAAGAATTCAGAGACACTCAAATGGGTCCTAAAGAGAAAATGGGGTTTCGACATTTCCCCTATACTTTTTAAGAAATGGACTCCTCCCTTTGATGCTAATAGATAATGGGTGGATGAAATACATGTCATTGTCAGACTCCCTATGTGCCCCGCACACTTCTGGACTTTGGAGGTGTTTCATGCAATTGGGGACAACATAGGGACTTTCCTGGAGGCGGATATGTCATTCATGGAGACCCGCTCCAGGAATACTGCTCACATTTTGGTTAAAATAGCTCCGAGAGATGGCATGATCCCAAATATTATGCTAAATTTTGATTGCATGCAACTGATAAACTGACAAACTATGAACACCTATCGTTTAGATGCCATCACTACCATCAATTAGGTCATTTGGCATAGGATTTCCCTTTGGGATTTTCAAAAAGAAGAAACCACAAGAGTGGGGCTACCCATGGTCCCCATATTATATTGGAGGTCCCATATCAAGAGGAGGTGGAAAATGATAGGATTGGGAAGGCACATATGAAAGATAACACACAGCATGGGGAAGAGGTCATTAGGGAGGTTGTGACATGAGTTGAGATGGTGGACATGTAGGACATAGTTTTGGAACACAATCAAGAGCAGATGATGACCAACCCTGTTGATCTAGCGTCAAATTTAGCGGGTATTGTCCCTTTCCCCACTTCTCCTGCTTTTAAATCCATTGGTATTTATTTAAATTGCATGATTTTCTGGTCCGTCCAGGCATGAACCAATTTCTTCCCTTTTTTTTAGTAATTCCTCTTTGGCTATGGACGACATTATTACTACTATTCCTAAAATTTCTATAGATTTTGTCCCCTACAACCTGAGACCCGGAGATAAGAAATTTTTGGATAAGGAGGTCCAAGTTGGGTTAGAAAACACACATGCCTTGGATAAATTCAATCGCGCGAGGGGTAGAAAATTGGATCTTTGCAAAGCAAAATTAAAGGGAAGTAATGATTTTCTTATGGTAGACATATATCCCTCAAAGGGGTTCTTAGAGTAGTGGTTCCCCTGGATTTGGTGTCAAAATTATTGTGTTATCATTAAATTGTAGGGGCCTGGCTAGTGCCCCAAAAAAACTAGCATTTAAAAGCTATATTCCTCTCTATACACCCGACATATTATTTCTTCAAGAAACCTTGGGTTTTAGGGGCCTTATTTCCTCTTTACACTCTTCTTTCCTCCCTGGGTGGACTTTTGTTACCTATGATGTTAGGGGTCATTCGGGAGGTCTCACTACGTGGCTAAGAAATTGTATTATCAAACTCCTAAACTGCTAGACCTTGGACCTTTTGATTGGGGTGGAGCTCACTTCTCTCGAGTGGGTCTTAAATTTCACTCTTGTCAACATTTATGGTCCATGTGCTCAGAGGGTATATTTATAGATTTTGTTTGATAAATCTTTCATGAAATTCCCACACTTGATTGTTGCTGGCGACTTAAATTTCTCCCTAGGGAGATCAGAGGCCTGGGGTCCAAATGCTAGGACTGATTCCCTAGCTATCTATTACCTTAAAAAACTGCGAGATGACAACCTGATTGATCCAAACATGCTCAACTTTGTCCCTATATTGATAAATAATCAGGTGGGTGAGGCCAAGATTTCCACAAGGTTGGATCGTTTTATTTCAGGTGATGATTTTGCTTCTCGAGCTACTATTTTTCATCAATGGGTCAGTACTCGAGGAAAATCAAATCACTCGCCGATAATCCTTGAGTTGACAGGGTTGTTTTCCAAACATTCTTCCCCCTTTAAATTCAATGTGGGATGGATGAAAGAGGGGGGCTATCACAAACTAGTACTCGATACTTGTAGTCCTATCAGTATGACGAAAATTGTTTCATATGCCCATGCTCTTGTCAACAATTTGAAATATATCAAGACGACTACCAATTCCTGGCTAAAGAAAAGAATAAAAAGGACTCCAAAGATCTACAAGATTTTACTGAAACCCTGCAATAGATGTATGGAAACATTGATGAGGGTTTCTTTGATGATGATTCTCGAGGTAGGCTTAGAGAGTTGGAAAGCAAGAGGACGACACTGTTGAGGGATAAGGAAGAAAGATGGAGGTTGAAGAGTCATTCCATATGGTTACAAGTAGGTGACAAGAATACTAATTTGTTTCATAATTAGGCTAAGGGTCATAAGAACTCGTACACTATTTAGGATCTCGCCACCATGAAGGGTGTAATGGAAAAATCCTCTAACAACCACTCCCGTCTAGGAAAATCCTACTTTAAGAACCTTTATGATGAAAATTGTGGTGTTTGATTGGGGAAATCATCTGGGTTGCACAACATTTTCCTAGATATGCTGACCAAGAGGAAAATGAATTTCTTCTGGCCCCTGTAGAGAAGAAAATAGGTGGAACTCATTCTCAAATCCATGTAAAAAGATAAAATTATTGGCCCAAATGGTTCGATTGTTGAATTATTCCAACACTTCTTTGATATGATGGGGGAAACCATCACGAATGTTGTAGGAGAATCCAGATCTTGTGGCCACATCCATGAAGCTCTCAAGACGAATTTCCTGGCACTCATTCTAAAAAAGGATTCCCCTACCTATTTCGATGGTTTTAGACCCATTTCTCTTTGTAACTGTATATACAAAGTTATTTCCAAAACTATTGCTAACAGGTTAAAACCCATTTTATCTAATTCTATTTCTAAAGAGAAGTTTTATTTCCTGGATGACAGGAAAATTCATGAAGCTATTGGTATGGCTCAGGAAACCCTTCACAATATTAAACTTTCCCCCAAAAAATGTTTTATTGTGAAGATTGACCTTTCAAAGGCTTATGATTGGATCAAGTGGCTCTACCTTAGACTCATGTTTACACATCTAGGGTTTTACATTGATCCCATCAACTGGATTATGAGTTATATCACAAATGTGTCCTTTTGTGTGCTTATAAATGGGACCGCCTTCCCATTTTTTCTCAATAAGTGAGGTCTGAGACAAGGGTGCACTCTTTCACCTTTGTTGTTTCTCCTTGCGTCTGAAGGCCTTAGTCAACTACTTCATTAGGATAGGAGGGCCGGGGATTTTGGGGGGATCTAGGTGGCTACAAAACTGTTCATATCTTATCTCCTTTTTTTAATGAAATTATTTTATTCTATAATGGGAAGAGGATAGAGATCCAATGCAAGAAACATTTACTGGATATTTTTATGAAAGCTACTGGAATGAACATTAATTTTCAAAATTCCACCCTCACTCATGAGGGCATACAGGAGACTGATATAGCTTGGATAGATAACATCATTACTTTCATTCAATCCCCTTTTGGCTCAAGCATTAAATACCTAGGGTCCTCCCTTAAACTGGACTCTTACCAAAAGGATGATTGGTGGTGGTTGGTTTCAAAGGTTGAAAAATAGATAAATATTTCAAGGCACAGGTGGCTCTCCAGAGTTGGGCGTTTGGTTCTTATAAAATCTATGCTTATGGCTATCCCTATTTACTAGATTGCACTTTCTTGGTTTCCTATGGCATTTTGAACAAAATCAAAAGTATTTAGAGCATTTTCCTCTAGACTGGAAAAGAAACCAAACTGTACCACCCTTGGGTGACTTGCGAAAAAATTGGAAAACTGAAAGAATGGGTGGTTGGGGCATAAAAAACCTTCGTCATTTTGATATTTCGCTGGTGGCTAAATGAGGCTGGCGAGACCTCACTGCTAATAACCTCCAGACTTCCATGGTGAGAAGGAAATATATTGATCCCATCTTGGTTGATGACTGGATACACATGCCAGATAAATCTACTTACAGAGTCTCCTTTATATGGAAGGCCACTCTATTGGATATGGTGTTAGTGGAACAAGGGTTGGCCTAGAAAATTGGTAACGGGGAGAGGTGTTGCATTGGTCTAGACCCATGGGTGGGATGCAACAACATGTTTTCACTTTTTGAAGGTTTCTTGGATGCTCTTCATATTAGAGGCCTTAGGAATCGTCTCAAGCTTGGTGAGATGCTGAAGAACTGGGTATTGATGACCAGTGGAAATAGGAATGGATGGAATTTATCTCAAAGCTAGAGCATATTGGTTCCCATTTAAAATACTCTGATGATACCCTATGTTGGATACACTCCAAATCTAGCGTTTACTCTCCAAAGTAAGGGTATGCTTATGGAAAATGGTGCATCCCAAGGCACAAATTTCCTACTTGGGATGCTCTTCAAAAGTGGTTTATGATTGGTTCAGGCTGGTGTTGTCTATGAAAGGCGGTTATGAAACTACTAATCATATTTCCCTCTCCTGTACCTTCTCAAGGAAATTTTTGGATCACACTCGGTTCCTGTGCAACACTAGTGCTTGTTAGAGTGGGAATAACTCTGGGGATCCATGGAATATTTGGTGGGATAACTGTAATGATCAAGCCAACAAATGTATGCCTCTCATTCTCTCTTGGGGTATCTAGCTCGGTAGAAAAAGAAAAAAAACTCAAGGAGATTATGACTCTGCCTGATCATGTGGTGGCTAAATGTGCGGCAATTATCTCCTCTTTGCTCCCTTCCAACTTCCCTAATATGCCCTGGAGGGTTCAGCCTGAACACATTTATCATTCGACCCCCTTGGCATACTTTGATGGGGTGGTGACCCAAGGGTCCTGTTGTGCTGGGATGATTATCCACAAAAACTAGTGTATTTCTTTGGCTGCTGCAATGGGTCTTGGTGATGGATCGAACAATTTCATCGAACTTCAAATGTTAAAACTCCTCCTCTATTGGTTTATTCATCTTGGCATTGAGTTGATTAAAATACTTAGGGATTCACTGAATGTTATAAACTGGTTTAAAAACTCTTAGAGATGTTTGAATATTTTATTGCTTCCTATACATGAATAAATACAGGCTCTAAAATCTCATTTCATTTTGATTTTTGTATTCCATATCTAGAGGGAATACAATGGGAAAGCAAACAATTTGTCTAAGATAAGTCTACAACTTGCTTTGGGCTTGTGGAATATAGAGGGGATGATGGTATGGTTGTTTGTGTGTCGAACACTAGACCATACTGATTGATGTTGTCTTTCCTACACTTGACATTATGTTTTTTTCCTCCAGCCATGATAAATCTCTCGACTTTTTATATTATAATTACTAAAAACAAACTAATTTTTTAAAACAATTATGCATATTTTTTACTTGTGAATACCTATCCTCCTGATATGGGACTGTATTTTTGGGGTTGTTTTCTCTTTCGAGAGGCCCTTTCACTTATATGTAGGGTGTTTCTCGTTTCCTGGAGGCCCTTCTAGTTTTTATGGCTAATATGTCGTTTTTTTAATACTCGCTGCCTTGTTGTCCTCTCCTCTTCTTTCGGAGGTTTATTATGTGCAGCTGCTAGTCCTTGTTCCTTTGTCTTTTGTGGAGGTGTTTTTTCAGCCTCAACCCTACTTTTCATAGGGCGATGCTCTCATATGGTATGCTCTGGCATTTACGATGTAAATTTTTGTTATATATTTATAAAAAGTTTGTTTTTTTTTTTTTTTTTTTTTTTGTGGAAAAAAAATATAAATAAATATTCTCAAAAAACATAATGAAAAAATCTAACCAAAGAAACAAAAAAATAAATTAAAAGATAAATAAATAATACTTTAGAAAATAATTATATAAAAAGAAAATGTGAAAATAAACCAATAAATAATACATTAAAAAAACCCATTTAAAGAAATCAATAAACTAAAAATATTTAAAAATTAAAAGACTTAAAAAAAACATAATAAAAAAATTGAAAATAATAAAAATAAAAAACATTTAAAAAAAAAGAAAATTATAGAGAATAGTTAAATAAATAAAAAAATAAAAATAAAAACATTAAAAAAAATAAATTTAAAAATTTTAAGAAAAAAAAACATAAAACCAATTTATATTATTAAAATAATAATAATAAATTAATTAATTAATTAAATTAAATCGGCCCCTGGGCGTGCTTAAGCTGATTCTCAAAAGTCACTTCAGCTAGGCCAAAGGTTCGAAGGGCCGCCGCCCTGGACGGGTCGAGGCCCCTCTAGCCACCTAGTGGCTTGAAGCCAATTCTGATAATCGACTTCAGGTTGCTAGGTGGCTAGAGGGGCCTCTACCCTTAGCTAGCGGAGCTGTCCAGCTCCGCCTGCCTAGAGCAGTGGCACCTCAAGTCCTTGTGTGAACTCAAGCCAATTTTGAAACTCAGCTTGAGCATGCCAAGGGGCCCGAGGTGCCAAAAAAATTGTTTATTATATTTTTTTTGTCCTAAGATATATTTTTTTTAATGGTTTTCCAATTTTTTTATTTTTTTTAATTTTTCCTTTGCAAATTTTTTTTTATAATGAGAGTTATAATTTTTTTTCCAAAGTTTAATAAAAATAATAAAATTAATATCTTAAAGCTATGATTTCTTTTATTGTTTTAAAAAATCCACACAAAATATACATTTTGAATATAGATATAACTAGAAAAATATGTATTCTAGGGTATTTTAACTAAAAATGACACTGAGGGGAGATGATTCTGATAATCTCCTTCACCTCGCCGGGTGGCTCAAGGGGCCTTCACGCTGGGCTTGGTGATTAGCAGCCTAGGGTGGAGGCCCTTAGGCCGACCAAGTGGGCTGAAGTTGATTTTGAGAATTTCCTTCAGCCTGTTGGGTGGCCCGAGGGCCCATCGCCTTGGGGTGGTGACTCTCAGTCGATGTCGGAGGCCACTCAAGCCACCTGGCTAGTTGAAGGCAATTATGAGAATCGTTTTCAACCCCTTCTGTGGCCTGAGGTGCCTCTGTCCTAGATTTGTGGAGTTGTGTAGCTCCTCTAGCCCAGGGAGAGGGCCCTTGGGCTGCCAGGTCATGGTCTTCAACCCACTGGATGGATCGAGGGGCCTCTTGTAGCTCTGCCAGCTGAGGGTAGAGGCCTCTTGGGCCACTCAGTAGTGGCCTTTATCTCGCTAAGTTTCCCGATGGGCCTCCACCAAGGAGGAGGCCCCTCGAGCTAGCACGTGGGCTAAAATTCAATTTTGAGAATCATATTTCAGTCCTTCAGCTAGCCCTATGGGCCTCCACCCTCAGCTAGTGGGCAAAAAGCCAATTCCAAAATCAACTTTCAGCCCGTTAGGTGGCTTGATGGGCCTTTGCCCTGGGATGGTGGAGCTGTAGGCCTGGCGAGCTGAAAGGCGATTCTCAGAATTAGCCTAGTGGCCCTATGGGCCAGAATATTTTTTATTTAATTTTTTTTTTAAATAATTTCTAATATATATATATATATATATATATATATATATATATATATATATATTGTTTCTAATTGATTTACTTTTTAAATGATTTTTATTTTTTTAAATTTACTTATTTTATTTTGTTGTTTTTTCATTTTTTACATTTAATTTGTTTTAATTTGTTTTTAATTTTTATGTTTAAGATTTTTATTTTTATTTTAAATTATATGTTTATTTTTTTATTTGTATTTTTATATTTAAATTTTTATGTGAATCTTTTTTTTTTGAAATGTCATCATTTTTATATAAATTTCATAAAATTTGTTATTTTTATTTTTTTTTAATTCAAAATATCAATAATTTTATTTTATTTAACATGTTATTTTTAGTGTAAATGTGATAAAATACATATTCTCTTACTTACATGTATATGAAAATGTATATTTTTTGTTGAGTTTTTAAATTATTATTTTTTTGTGAGAATTAATTTATGTGTATTAAAATATTAACTAATGATATATAAATATAGAAGAAATCATAACCTCAATATATTAATTTTAATTTTCTTTTTAAACATTGGGAAAAATAAATAAAGTTTCCATTATAGGAAAACATTTCAAAGGAAAAAAAAAACAAAAAATTGGATAACTTGAAAAATGGTTAAACAATCAACATTTAAAAAAATATATATTTCCTAGGACATAAGAAAATTTAAAGTGTTAAAAATATGCTTTAAAAAAAATTGTTGATGTTTTTAAAAATCCGCATGAAAATCACCAACATTTAAAAAAAAAATCCACACTTCATACATTAGACAATTTAAAGTCCCAAAAACAAGCCCTCTAAAAAAAGGGATTGATGTTCTCAGACCAAAATAACTGTTCTTTCACTCCTCCCTTGGTGACTTGAGTCAAAGTCCAAGTGGTATCAGAGAACCCCGACACCAACCTACAGTAGAAGTTTGCATGACCCAGAAATATAAAGAGCCAATCCTTGATGACTTGTATCTTGGCTAGGTCCACATGCAGTCTCTAATCATCAATGATGTACCCTAGATATTGAACATGTGTCATACCAAAAGTGCATTGATCCAATTTGGTGCACAACTTGTCTTGCTGCAGTGTATGGAGGGAATGTTGAATGTGGTGGATGTGCTCTTCCCAATGTCGGTTGAATATCAAGATGTCATCCAAATATACCACCATGAATGAGTTGGTGAAGGGTCGCAAGATTTTTTCCATTAGCCTCATGAAGGTTGTGGGGGAATTATTTAACCCTAAAGACATGACTATTCATTATAAAAGGGTCTCGTTGGATTTAAAGGTAGCATTTCACAAATCATAGGGTTCAATTGGTACCTGCTATTAACCAGACTTCAAGTCAATCTTGCTAAAATATTTTTCCTCCTTCAGCCAGTCTAGAATTTCATAAATCGATAAGATCAAATACTTATTCCATACAGTGATATTCTTCAGTGCCTAATAGTCCATAAATAGTCTCCAGGTCCAATCCTTCTTCTATACCAACATGATCGAGCTCCCACAGTGTGATGAAATTGGCCTGATGTACCCTTTAAGAAGCAACTCCTAAACTTCCTCTTACTTAAATCATTCTCGACAACATGATGTTGATATATAGGTACATTGGGTAGCAACATGCTCGGGGTCATATCTATGGGATGCTTGACCTGACAATATAGAGTTAACCCTACGGGTGAGGTGAATATGTCCATGTACTCCTCCATGACCTTGTCCATTTTTTGTTGTCGTGCGGAGGAGCCCTGTTTGGTGTCCATGGCCACAATATTTTTCTTGTTGTGAGGGTGAATTATAAGTAAAACAAATTTCCTGGTCTTGGAAATGATCTTACTGCATTGATTCCAATGATAAAGGATATAGAGGTAGGCATTTCTACCTCGAGTATCCTGTAAAATTTATTGCCCAAAGTAATAATAACATTGTGAGGCCTAGACTCATAAATTTCATGTCGCTTGCACAAGTATGGTTGGTCTAATAATACATCACAAACTTCAACAATAGCAACATCACAGAGTACCGCATTTGTGAAGGGCTTGATTCTGTAGTGGAGGCGACACTATTGGCTGACACAACGATCACATCCTTGGTGAAACCACCCCATGATGTACAATTGTTGTTGTGCTCTTATCGGCAGGACTAAATGCTTCACGACCTATGCTAAAATGAGGTTATTTTGGCTTCTAGTGTCAACAATGAACTTTGGTGGAGAATCCGTCACCCACATATGTGAGTGGAAGAGGTGCTCCCCCTCCTCTAGATCTTCAGGATAATTCTTTTGGATATTGGTGGTGGAAAAGGTGGCAATGGGCTCCACATAAATAATATACTTCCATTTTTCATCCCCCTGTCAAGTTCTGAGTTAGAGTCAGAGCATGCATCTGATTCAGAAGCCTTTTGCTCGACCACTAGTGACTTCTCTGCTCGACTCTCACTCGTGTTGTGAGAGGCGCTCTTATGAAATTCATACCACTTTCCCATTTTCTTATTTCTCTTCTTGGTGTTTTTCTTTCCTTTCAAATTCAATGGCTTTTCCGAGGTTTCCTTTCCCTTTGTTTTGTGGTTTTGGGCCACATTTTCTTGCTTCGAATTCGTAGAACCAAAATCTCTCTTCTTCTGTTTAAACTTCTGATCGATCTTGACATCATATAGATAGGCAACACCAAGAAAGGAGATGTCTAGCAAGTCCATTTCTTACTAGGTATACCTATGTAAAAAGTCATGGTAATTAAGTACCAAATGCCGCTCAAAATTCTTGATATCAATCTTCATGCAAAGGGCATGGACACCATTTGTGAACTACAACACATCTTGGTGCTTTCTGTGTCACAACGCTCTCCACTATATGTATTTATATTAATAGATCCCAATAAGGTAATATTGTTCCGTAATGGCATCTTGGAAATAATTCCAGGTGAGTGTGGTTGAGTAAATTAGGATTCCCTCTGGTCCTTTTTCTCACAGTATTTTTCCCACCAATCCTTGAGATGGGGGGCATATTTGAGGAGTTAGAAAGTAATATTTTCGTAATTGGAACAATCATGAACCAAAACATATCCTTCCAAAATATTTAACCATATATATATGACATTTTTATCTGTCTCGCCTTAAAATACAGGAATCTCAAATTCAATCATTACCTACAAAGAACTAGCACCTCAAGAGTGGATTTCAGAGGAAGATGTGTCACTTGTTGGTAGACATTGAAGGGTCTCGAAAAATTTATCCATCATTGCATTCATCTGTTTCTCAAGTGCCTCCTCAAGAAATATCTTGAAAGGACCCCTTTCTCCATCGTCTTTGTTTTCTTCCACCATGGGAGGTTTTCGGGGTTTGCGAGGTTGATTTACAAAGGTTCAACAATTTCAATCCCTAACTCCTTATACCCTGACCTCGTTGGGGACATGCAAAAAAAATAGCTCAAGATTAGTCCCCTTTGGTACCATTGATTTATAATTATGCAGGAACACAATAGAATAAAGATATAAACATAAAAAAAGAGATGCAGTGGAGAAAAAACATAATTTCATTAATATCAAAGAAATAAAATATGCTTACATGTAGAATGGAAACAAACTAGCTCAGGCGATGGTAGCTTATCTCTGAGAAGAGATGTCGTAGCTACATGCCTCTAAATTGTGTTAAAATGAGTCTCAAGGGCTTATTTATTATTAAGAAAGAATGTGAAACTCTAAAAATACAAAAACCTAATCCTAAGAGATGAATCACCAAATTTTTTCACCTCGTTGGGCTAAATTGGCACATCAACTTCCTGGGATTGTAAATTTGGCATACAATATTCGTTTGACATGTACAATATCTCGTTAGAAATATTTATCTGATGACTAAAAATTTCAACTAAAATCATGAGTTAATGAAAAATGTTTTCCCATTTTCCAAAAAAATGTCATTTAGGGCCTCAAAACGACTATGGAAATTCAGGACCCGAAAAACTGCCAAAAATAGTAAATTGGGCTAAAATTAAGGAAACTAAAAAACTAAAAGAAAAAATGGTGGGGGTCTAAGTGAATAGATAGGTGGCGACAAAATATCCACTTTTATCATTGAATAATGTTAAAAAAAGAATTTATGTTCAAGTTAAGTGAACTTTTACCATTTCATGTTACAGGCACAAGTCTAATCTTATTTATTGCAGAGATCAACTAATTATAAGTGATTGCAAGTTCATCCATGTTGAATGTAGGATAAAATATGATAGCTATAATCTTACACTTTTTAATCAGGTATATGGAAGGATTCATAGCCAAGTAGTGGTTCATGATGATGTTGTAAAAAAAATAACATCTAGAGATAAAGAAGCAAAACGAGGGATAGTTAGCATTTATCAAAAACCACGGTCATTGGTTAACTATCTTATAGATTTATCTTCAAATGAAGGATATTGGGTTTTGGATCTATTTTAGGCTGATGTAAGTTTTATTATATAAAATTTAATTTCAATAATAAATGTTTTTTTATTTTTTTATGTGTTTATAATAATTTACTTAATTTTTTGTTTTGTACCTGATAATTAGGTACATCACTAGAATGTTTCCTACAAAAAATAAGAAATATCATTCTCATTCAGAAAGAATCAGTACAATGAAAATTTATCCAGTAAATAATATAAACATACAACATATTGAGTCTCATGATTCATTAATCTTAAATTTTCAAGCTTTCAAAATATTCAATAAGGTTTACAATTCTATCCCTGCTCACATTAAACCTCCCCCGGGAGCTTCCCAATTGCATTATGTTGAAGCATTTGACTATGATTTCTCAATTTTACTAAGGGGGGGAGAATTTTCCTCTTTAGCTGACATGAAAAATGATGTCATAAAATTTGAAGTAAATATGGTTGCAGCAAAGAGGTCCAAAATGGGAAAAGCTAGATTAAAAGAAGATGAAAAACCTTCCTCATCTTCGAATGTAAAATTCAATACCATGATGAAAACTATGGAAATTATTATGGATAAGCTTGCTCTTGGTAATAATCCCCTACCTGTTGCACAACAACAAAAAAATATTAGGAATCCTCAGATTAGAAGGCTTCAAAATTAACAAAGACCTAGGGACAATAGAAACAAAATTAATCAACAATTTAGGCGTCCCTTTCAAAAAAATATAGTGGATGAGGAAGAAACACAACCTAAATTTAAAGAAGACATCATTCATTTTTTAGATTAGGATGTATGAGGGATGTTCTTAACCAAAAAATAAGATGATGAATCTAGCCATGATATAGGGAATCATGAAGATGAAAAGAAATCTGATTATTTGAAAGGCTACCAACATGTTATCTTTGAGATGAAAAAAAATATAATTTGAGGAACATAGATGCTCCTATTACATCCAATAAAGGTTATCCAAAGAAATATGCTCGAAATCTAGTAAACAAAAGAAAGACATGCCACCCCATGGTAAAGAGATTGAAAAAACACCATCAGTTTTCAATCTAGAAAATGAGACGTTTAAGATCAAAATTGTTTTCCCTTTTGGTGAGATCATTAAGGCCACTGAATATAGGATCCAAATTGTTAAAATTCTTAATACTCAACATGGACCTTCTGACATTCTAAATCTACAAGAATACCACCCTACTATCTTTCTAGGACTAAGAGTTGAAGAGGAACAAAATGAAGAAGTTCCACCTTTCTATGTAAGTCTGAACATCCATGACATGACTTTAAATAATGTTATATAATATTCAAGGGCCTCCCATAACTTAATGCCTAAGGTGACCATGGAGAGAATGGACTTAGACATAACCAGACCTTACAAAGAGTTGTTTTCCTTTGATTCTAAAAGAGTTTAGTCTATTGGTCTCATTAAGGATGTGGTTGTTGGTTTAGCTCAAGTGCCTACTAAGACAATGTTAATGGATATAGTTGTGGCTGACGTTCCTCCAAAATTTGGTATTCTTTTATCTAGATCATGGGCTTCTAAAATTAAAGGAACTATGCAGATGGACATGACTTATGCCACTATTCAAGTTTTTGGTGAGAAAAGAAGCTTGCACAGAGAATCTATAATGGCCTATATGGTTAGTAGCAAAGATAAGATAAAAAATTCCAATATATGCAGTAAATATTGAGTTGGGGTCTTCCATTTTGTTCAATGAGGTCATTAATGAAACTAAAATTTAAAAAAAAAAAAAAAAAAAATAGCACGTTGAAATTCATTAGTTTTCAAATAAATTTGATCACTGTAAATGGTCTAGATTAGAAATGGAGCTCCCCTTATTCCATCCATGTCCATCATCATCTCATAGGTCATGTCACTCATTCGCATTTAGAGTTTTAGGTCAGTCACTCCATCTCTATCCAAGTCTATTGTCTAAGTGTCCTTGTTTTTCCACTAAAAAGGCCAAAAATGTCACCAAAGAGGGTTGAAAGGATAAAAAGAGGTAAACTTTATATCGAAGGATTTATCTTAAACTACAGTTTTATTAGTGCACTTTATCCAAATTTTGAGAAACATTATAAAAAATACGCTGATAGCCTAATGTTTGGGTTCATTATGTCTATACCCATAGTTTAAAGGCATTATGTACTATAACCAAAGTTTTCCGCTCATGTAATAAAGGTTTGAAAATGACAGAATTTTTTTTTTGCTCTTGGTTAAATCTGAAGATCCTCCCATTCGATAGATAATTCCTCCCTCAAATCAATGGTCTATAAGCATTTTTGGCCACCCTGCCCATCCTCGCTTTATAGGCAGAGAGGGGTCCGAAAAGTTCGTTTCACTTACCTCAACCCCACCTTACATGTCAGCCCCTCATCATTTTGCACCCCCACTTTCTCAAACCTCTTACCACTCCTACCCCCCCACCATAAATCCACCAAACCAACCCATTTTACCACTCTCCTTCCTGTGTGCTAGCCCTTGTCCACTCCCCTCCTACCATGTATCTCCTCCTGCTTGATCCAACTCACGCTTACCATTCCACTCTCTATGCCTCCCTCCATTCATCTCCTGACACCTAGCATAGACCGTAAACCAATTAAATTTATCACCCTTCCTTCATCGTGAAAGCTCTGTCATTGCAGCCAACGTAGAAACAAAGTGGTTGAGTCAGTTAACACCGGGCCATCCATTTTAGGGGCAGCGCAATAGTCCATTCCAGATGGTTGACATGGTTAAAACAGCTTACCATTTCTACCACTTCACCAACATACAACTCATCCTCAAATTCCAAATATCGGAGCCTAGATTCTAGCATGGTAGTTTTCAACCTGATCATGGTTATTGTTGCCTTAGACAAAGTTGTTTGGTTTGATAAGAATTATTATTTGGGTTATTTAATGTTTTTTGATGAAATTATTAGTGATAGATCCCTTTTATGTTACAAATTATTTCCAACATAATTATCTCAAAATACTCTCAATGTAATGAATTCATTTTGGGATTAGAACTCTACATCAGTCTCGAGAGATTGACCTGGGTTGAAGACCTATGTAGAAGGTTTTCACTCTATAAATAGGGAAGATTTAGAGTTACAGGGGGTTGATGGATAATGTGAGGAGAACCACTTTTGTAACATTTTTCTTCAGCTAATATACATTTGAAGCAGACTTTCTTTTTCACTTGAGATTTCTCATATGTTACATCTTCATGTCTTATGTATTGTTATCAGTTTTATAGCAATTTGATTACTTGGAATTCATGTCACATGCTCCAACTTTCTTCATTTGTAGTGTTCTACTGTAAAAGTTTATTTGATATCATATTAAAGACAAATTTTCCTCAGTTTCCATGAAATAAATTATTTTGTAATTTATTTTCCATAGTTTTCTCCATGTCCAATGGTGGCTTTCATCACATTTTTTCACGTGCATAATCTCATGTAAAATACAGAATTATCCTTTTGAAATTTTCAGCTTTATACTGAGAATCTATAGGAATTTTGAGAGAGCCCTCTGAGACTGGAAGGGCTAACTTCAAGTTAAAATTTAGTTTGAAATAGTTACACTGAATTGATTCTTGAGTAGCCCAATTAGTCCGAGTTTGGAAATAACACCCGCATCCAACTAGAACTCGGCAAACTGAGTTATCAACAAAACACAATGGGATTGACAAACTCAAGATGATCCAATTCCTAGCTCCTATCTACTTTTATAGGCTTGATGAACTCTCTAGAAGCCTTATTTTAGTATTTCCCTTAAGAAACAAAGGAAAATATCAAGGGAAGATTCCATGGGAAAATAACATAGCTAATACCATGGGTAGGTCTTGTCCATTTTGACAATATAAAAAAACACGAATATACAAATCCGTGTACATTGATACCAAGATCCCATATAGCCGAGTGTGTTATTCCATACCTCCGTGATAAATGCTCCTCAATGGATCCTTAGATACCTCGATCCTAAACAATCCTCTCACCAACTCAGAATGATCAAATGGCTAGCTCCTATCCCCTTTTATAGTCTTGATGGACTCTCTAGTAGCCTTATCTTATTATTTCCCTGTAAAAACTAAGGAAGTAATAAAAAAAATGAATATTACACTGATCATACCATGGCTTATCAATACTACATGACCAAAGAACCACAACTCACTTGTATGAAACTCGTTCATATGAGATGTTTTAATTAATCAATGTAATCAAAACTTCAAAAATGACATAATTACTTTCGAGGTAAATCTCAATCTTTGATTTTTGTATAGTTCAAAGAATATTATAGAATATTTCATGGAGGTTCTCTACCATCCACCTAATAATTATTGATAATTAAATTAAAATTTTATATTACAACCAATGTCCACTGTAATGATGACATGTTCATTGAGCTAATATCCTCTACAGAAGAGATGTTCAACACCGTCAAATTACATAAAAATAAGAAATAAAATAAAATAAATAATTAAAATAAAATAGAGATAAAATTATTTTATTTTACTCCTAGTTTTAACAAATCGTGGTATTGACCCATGGTATTTATGTGGAATATAATTTATTTAAGGGGGAAAGTCTAGAGGTCAATTTGTTATGCAACCATCATATTCTCAAGAAAATTTGATCCCATAATTAGGGCTAGCGAGAATTGTTTTAATTTTCTAAAGGGTAATTCTAAGATTTGTTTTCATAACCAGATTTTTCTCGTTTTCTTTATTTTCTAGGGACCAAACTTTGGTCTATCCCACCTATAATTTTCTTAGTTCTTAATTGTTTGGCTTCTCATATTTCTTGGCGAGGTTGGTGTTCTAGAATTAGGGCTAGCATGAATTGCTCGAAATTTAGAAAGGGAAATTCTAATATTTCTTCAAAGAATCAGTTTTTTCTAAGTTTCTTTATTTTCTAAATAAGATTTGTTGAGAGAATAAGTTTTTTCTAAGTTTCATTATTTTCTAATTGGATCTCTTCAACATGAACCATTACCTTGTTCTTACAACAATATTGATTATGTTTGATATTTTTCATTACATTGTAGAAGCAAATTTCAAACAACGGTGAGGGGCATTGTAAGGTTTTCTACCACTATGATCTTTTTCTTGGTTTCTTCATCATCATCCATTGCCTCTTCATCATCATCCATTGCCTTCTTTTTGGGAAATTATTGACATAAATCATTGCTTTTTTTACATTATTGATTGTGTTTGATATTTTACATTATATTGTAAAACTAGATTTCAAACATGGGAAAGGGAAATTTAAAGATTTGTTCCTATAATATGTCACCATTTTAAAAATATTGATCGATATTTTACATTATATTGCAGAAGAAAAAGTTTCTTTGTTTAGGATTCTTTATTTCTCAGTGGATTTCTTCAACATAAACCATTGTCTTCTTTTTAGGACATTATTGACATAAACCATTGCCTTTTTTAATACATTATTGATTGTGTTTGATATTTTGCATTATATTGCAAAAAAAAATTCAAATACCTTAAAGGGGAATTTTAAGATTTGTTCCCATAATCTTCTTCATGCCACATTATTGATTGTGTTTCATATATTACATTATATTGCAGAAGGAAAAGTTGAAGCAACAACAGTTCTTACAATAAAACATTTAATGGATCTTTCATTTTGGCACTGGTACCCACAATCCTCTAGCCCTAATTTTCATGTGTTTATATCAATATAGTATAGTTTCTATAGCCACGAATTCCACAAACATAAATTTCTTATAATTTTTTATGAGAAATTAATCTTACAACATTTGACTTTCTTGTATACAATAAATTTATATCTCCTTTTAACAATTATATATTGCACATTTTATAGATATGTATGATAAATCATATATTTTTTTAAATTTCTTTCAAGATTAATAAAAAATATATACATATCGAGTTAAAATTTTATAAATCCCAAAAAAAACATGTAATTAGACTAGAGTATATTTAGTGTAGGAAAATGAAGGCTAAAAATATCCAAACTCTAAGTTTTATTTCCGAAACAAGATCGAACCCTCCTCATGGCTATTTCATTAGAAATATAATTGTATGTTGAATTTTTATTTTGAAATGAAATTTTATTAAAAAGAACATCAACTTCTTCAGCCATGGCCAACCTGCAAAACAATGAAATTTTATTAAAAAGAACATCAACTTCTTCAGCCATGGCCAACCTGCAAAACCATTTGTATGATAAATCATATTTTGTTTTTTAACTTCTTTCAAAATTAATAGAAAGGTGCATGCATATGGAGCCAAAATTTTTAGGACATTGTTGACATAAACCATTTCTTTTTTTACATTATTGATTGTATTCGATATTTTATATTATATTTCAAAAGTATATTTCAAATAGCCAAAAGGGGATTTTAAGATTTGTTCCAATAATCTGCAACAACAATTCTAACAATAAAACATTTCATGGATCTTTCATTTGGAAAGTGGTAATCATAATTCTTCAACCATAAATGTCATCTGCTTATATTAGTATAGCCAAAGATATGAATGTTTTATAATTTTCTATAAGAAATTAATTTTACAGTATTTGGGTTTATTGTATATAATAAATTTATATTTCTTTTTAAAAATTTAAGAATACATTGCACCTTTTCTAGATGTGTATAACAAGTCAAATTGTTTTTTAACCTTTTTTTGAAGATAAATAGAAAGGTGGATGGATATGGAGTCTAAATTTTATATATGTCCAAAAAAAAGTATGCAATGCGACTCGATAATAGGAAAATGGTCATGCTCTACTTTCATGAGGGTATTAATGTTTATTTTGGCAACATGATGGATCCCTTCTAGTGGCTTTCAAAATTTACATAGTTGAGTGAATAACATAAATTTCTTTAGAAATATAGTTGTATATTGAATTTTTTACTTTAATAAATTTTTTTGTTTATTAAAAAAATGTTTTGATATAGAATTTCATCAATATATTAACCAGTCTAGATCCATTTTAATTCTTGATCTATGAAGCGTCCTAGAGGGATCAAATGTGTCAAGGTGAAAACCTATTCTCTAACTGCAAAACTTGAAGAAAGGTTTTCACAGATTTCATGTCTATGATAGCTTGATAGCTCCAAAGTTAAGATGGATCTTGGATTGTTTAATTATTAATTTTATTTTTTAGTTTATGTTTTTTAGTGTAGTGTAATTTCACCAAGTCAAAATATTTTAAATAATATTTTTATTTTTTATTTTTTATTTTATTTTTATGTAATTTTACTGGGTCAAATTAGATAATGTTATACAACAACCCAAAAATGTAATAAAATTAAATTAAAAAAAATATCTATAAAATGTTTTGATTGTGAGATGAGATGTGGTTTTTGGGCATGTGGTATTGATGAGCCATGATATTGGCCCATAGTATGGTACAATTACTAAAATCCATGTTAATTAATAATATCCATGGTAAATTATAGTAATTATTAAGTTTTTATGTCCTTATTAATGGAATTTAAATATGGTTAGAAAAATATTATTTTAATTTATATGGTAAATTGAATACTAATTTATACCTATTATATATATATCACAGAGGTGTAGATATTTATCAAAAGTAATTATAATCTTTTTTCTTTTATGTTTAATCAAAAAAATATTATAAAATTAAATTCAAATTAAATATTTATAAAAATATTTGATTGTGAAATGATGATGGTTTTGGGCATGTTGTATTGACGAGCCATGATATTAGCTCATCTTAGTATAACAAAGTCTATTTACAAGTTAATAATATCTATGACAATGTGGACTTGACTATCCATGGTTAGGCATTTTATTATATTGTAAGTTTATTCTAAGTATTAATGTTTTTATGTGCTTATTAGTTAAATTTAAAAATGGTTACAAAATCATTATTATATTTTATAAGGTAAAATAGATTTTGTGCTAATGGGCTCTATATTACATTTAACAGACATGTAAATGTTTACTAGTCAATATTTTATGTATCATAGATTGGACATATTAATATAGGTTCAACATATTAAGCTAGACATGTAAAAATGATTACAAACCTTTTTACATTACACCTACACATCACACCTATAATGGGTGGTAACACATCACACCTATAATGAACTGTAGAGTGCTTCATTCAAAAGAATTAATATTTATTATTCTAATAATTTCGTAAACCAAATTTTAAATAAATTGATTAAAAAAAATTATACTTTTTACATGTTATAAAACAAAAATTAGCTTGAAAGAAATTAGATCTTCTTATGATATTTTAAAAATCTAATTAGATTCATATTGTTTCCAAATTTACCAAACTCAAAAAAAAAAAGAAATTTCTTTTGATCTCTTATATTTGGTAGATTAAGAATTAATATGGATTTAAATTAGCTAAATTTTAAAAATAAAATATCACATAAAAATTGAAAAAATAAAATTATTTCAATTTTCAAAATAATTTATGCCATGGATCATGGATACCATGTAATTTAATATATTTATGATGACTTTATGTGAAAATGCATTTTTTTTATTTGGCCTGATTGAATATTATTGTTTATATATTATTGTTTATATAGTTACTTCTTAGCACAATTATAACCATGGATTTCTTAAAAAAATGTTTGAAAATAATTTTAGTAATAAATAAAACTTGTTATAAAAATTCTTTTGGACTTTACAATTTTCCAAAAATATAAATATATTTTTATAGAAATGGCTATGATATTTAAATAATAGTCTTTTTCCTTCTATAAAATCTAATCTTGGTGTATCAAGCAGCCACTACTTCCTGGAAAGTGTAATATACTTGTGCACTGATACAATTGAGAGAGGCAAGGAAAATTCTGCAACATGGTAAGGAAAATTTTGCAAGATCCAAGAGAGTTTTGTTCTGGCAACATGATGGATTCCTCCTGATGGCTTTTTAGCTTTGCATAGTTGAGTGAATAACATAAATTTTATTAGAAATATAATTGTATGTTGAATTTGAAATTTGAAATGAAATTCTTTTACTGTAGAATTTCATGTCATCAATAATAAAAGTAAAGCTTTAAAATTCAAAGGAAATTTTTCAAGATGGTAACTAAAGGGAGCTGTAGCGATGACATTGGCGTAGTGCAAACTTGGCCAGGTAAAATAAAGCTGAATTGCACAGAAAAAAACGGATCAAGCAATTACAAATTCGGCTTCATATGAGTCTGCCAGGGTAGACCTGGGAAATGGGTAGCAGAGCTCAAAGCACCGAACAGTACTAAATCTTATTGATCACAAAATCTTATTGAGTACGTTGGTGAATACGTTGGTGGGCCATGGTGAATACTTTTTTTATTTATTGATCACAAAATCTTGTGGTATCTTGTGGTATTATTCATTTGAATGGAAACTGTCTCCCACATATTCTTTGAATGCAAGGCAGTATTGGGTCTTTGGGAAATGGTAGCTCACTGGGTTGGCTCTCCATATTGGAGACCACAGTCACATGACCATGCATATGATTACTGGGCATCAAAGGATGATGGGATCAAGGCTCTGCCCTTCTATGTATGCTAGGAGATTTGGTGCTCTAGGAACAACATGCTATTCAATGGGGGGCTGTGGGACTCCTATAGGATGTACAGGCGGATATTGGAATGGCTACAAAATCATTCTGTTCCGGATGAGGTCGTAAAGGACCTGTCCATCAGGTATAGACCACATGAGATCCATATTCCGTCTCTCTTTTTCGATGGCGCACAGGAGGAGGGAATCTGTGGCTGTGGGGCCTGGCTTAAATTTGAGAATGGGGAACGCTACCATATCTTTTGGAACGACAGCCCTGGAACAAACAATAAAGTTGAGCTTTTGGCCCTATGGAGCGGACTCCTAGTGGCTCTCCACTTGAAGATTCCTTGCATTGATATATATGGGGATTCCCAGATTGTAGTGGAAGGTATCTCGGGCAGGGCTACTCTCCGATGCTAACATCTCTACGGATGGGTCGATTGTATTTCCCACATTCTTTCTCAATTTCAGAGGGCATCCATCCACCATATCTATAGAGAGTTGAGCAGTAGGGCGGATAGGCTTTCTAAATTTGGGCTGGAACAAGACTTTGGATTCATTACTGTCAAAAATTTCAGCGATAACAGGGAAGGGGCCTCCTTCACTATCACATTGTAGGTTCTTTTCCTTTGGATCGCTGTAATATCCTCCTCTGTTTTCTTTTTCATGCAGGTTACAAGGGAATGGACACCTTGTATCGATGGTCCTAGACCTTTAACTGTTTGGAGCTATTGCTGGGTGATCACACCTGGCGCTATGGTGCTGGAGCTTTCACTTGATCTGGGGCTCCCTCGGTTGGTTTTTTCCCTGGAGATGTGGTGTTCGGGGCTTTCAGTACCGCATGCAGAGGCTGTATTGAGATTGCTAAATGACTCTTTCCCTTCTGCGTGCCTGTTTTCCTTATTGGCTGCTGCTATGGGGTCTTCTTTACTAGCGATGATGCGTTTTTAGGTGTCATAATATGGCCCCTGTTTTCTCACCTTCTATGGGATGCAATGCTAGATTTGGGGCGCATTATCTGTTCTGGTATTGGGACCTTCTCTTGATCACTGACTGATACCGCTCAGATTTCTTGCTCTATTTCAGATGGCCATGCTACGCTCTTGCTGCATCGCTTTTCGCAGTCAGCTTTCCTATGGTTGGACCACATATCCCTTTCGGTTTTCGAACATGGTTTTGGATGCTCTGTCTTCTAGGTGAAGTATTTTTTGTATCTATGTATTTCGATCCTTTTGCTCCATGTATTATCACTGGGCAATAGTTCCCTGGGTGCCTGGATCCTTCGCAGGGATCTGTATACTAATTGGATCCTTTAAGGGTTCAATGACTTGTCTGTGAAGGTGCTAACCTGAGTTTTTACCTCTGTCTGAATGGGACACCCTTTTCTCTTGTCGGGAAATGGTTTTATCCTCTTCAGATGCGTGCATATGTAATGGTTAATGGACTGTTTTCCTTTGATATATAATCAAAATAGCAATTTTTCTCTTGTTGAAAAAAAAAATCTTATTATTCATTTTACAGTTCTTGGTTTTCACCGCAAGTCTATAAATAATTTAATTTTTGTGTGATCAATAAATAAAAAAACGACAATTTCTTCAGCCATGGTGTCAAACCATTTTCGAGTCCTGTTGGACGCTCTTATCTCGGCTACCCATTTCTCCGGATTTGTAATTCCGTTACCTGCATTTGCCTTTACAATTCTACTTTTTGTTTCCTGGCCGTGTCTACACTCCGCCAGTATTATGACTACCGCTCCCTTTCCTTTGTGTCTGAGTCTCAATTGTATTAGTCCACAAGTATAGTACATTAATTACACTCTTGCGAAATGGGTTATGTATTTTGGTTAGAGTTTTTTTTGTGTCATGTCTTGGTTTGCAAAAATAAGGCAAGCTTTAATTTTTGGGCTATTAGGCTAGGCGTATCCATCCCCATTTTCCATAAAATCAAAATCCGTTTGACTATCGGACTAATGAACAGGATTAATTGAACCTTTTTCCGGTTATCAAACCAAAATTTTTAAATTGTTCTTTTGGAATAATTTTAATATTTTATTTTCCTAATTTTATTAGGATTAATAATTATTATTAAATATTAAATATAACATTATTATTATTGTTATTATTAATTGTTCTTTTGTAATTATTATTTAGTTATTTTTAAATATAACATTAGGTGACAACATTTTCTTGCTACTAAATTGTATAGAGGGCTTTTTCCACTGTGGTGTGTTGGAGCAAAAAATCACAGCGAAAACTTAAATGATCACACATAGCATAAACAAACATGAAACAATAGAGATTTAACGTGGTTAACCCAACCAATCATGGCTACGTCTACCAAATCGAGTCATGGGCAATCTCATTCAACAAAAGGAGAATTACAACAACAGATTTTTTCATCTGCGCATCTCTTCCACTCACCTTACATTCCTCATGCAAATTTGCCTCTACGGGCTTACATTTTATAGCTGGGAGTAGAAACTGAATCATAAATTCAACCACAACAAAAAAAGAATGCAATAACTCCACATCAGGATTAGATGGATTCAATTTAGCAACAAATCCTATTGTTGTCATTTTCATGAGATTTTCTCCAAATTTAATTAAAAGAAATCTCAACATGGTGAAGGTGTCAACTGCCAGGCCAAGTCCTCTTGGAGTCTTTTTGTAACATGAAAAGAAGATCACAGACTCCACTGATGTAGAACATGCACCTAAGATCACAGACTCCACTAAAGTAGAGCATGCACTAAGATCACAGACTCCACTAAAGTAGAACATGTAGTTAATTGGTTCACCTTTGCCACATGAAATAGAAGATATACTTGGAAATGTTTCTAAGAGAAAAACTTTAATACTTCATTAAATGATGATAATAAACAAAAGACATCTTATGAAAAAAAACATATGAAGCATGGAAATAGAAATGGAAAGTAAAATACATTCAACCATTAAATAACATACCACAAGTATCCCATTACAATAGCTGCAAATTATGTCTATTACTTCCTGCCAAATTCACAAGTACAATAGTATCCACAAGGCTCAATTCCACAAAATTCAACCTTTCAAAATGATTACAAAGTGCCTTATATAGTCACTCAGGTTTGAATCCTCCCTTGGAGGTCGAATTTCGAACAAGAAAAGCCAAATACATGCACCTATCCAATGTTTGTTGCATACAAGGGACGTTACTCAACCATTTCCTCATTTTTATAACCATTATGAGACATTTCCTCAAAGCATTAAATGCAGGATAAGACACCTAAGAAACCCTACTTTTACCCATTTACAGCTAATTTGACCCCTTAAATTCATTTACTTTAACATCTTGAATTTTACCAAAGTCAAGCTGAAAATTTCCAAAATTTACAAAATGAAATTTCATGAAAATTATTAGTATTTTGGAGATGTGCAATGAGCTCCTTGAGGGCACGTTTGTGTGCCTCATTGAAATCCAAATAAAATTTTGAGACCTGTTATAGAAATAAGGGAGAGTTTAGTTGTCTTTAAAGAATTTAAGCATGCAAAATGACCATTTCTAGGCTGAGATATGGTCATTCTCCCAAGGTGTCTCCAAGTGCTCAGCGAAAGTGAGAAAGAGAGGCAAAGTGGTTTCTTTTTTACCCCGTTTTTGGATTTTTCTCAAAATTTGTGCCCTGGACCAGAAAAATGAGAAAATGGGTTTTGAGAGGAGGCCACCAGCTTTCCAAAAATGTATAGTTTTGGCCAATAGGGCGAGGAAAGAAGCGTTTATTGAGCTCGCTGCGCTTTTGGACATAGCCAAAATTTCTAAAATATTCAAAAATTCACAAAATTTTCCAACAATGGGGCTCAACGATGGAGAGATATCTCACTAACCATGGAAATTTTGGAACCAATGAGAGAGCTTTTTTTTTTTTTGCATGTTAGGAAAAAAAAACTCTTCCAGTTTCTAAAGATGCTTCTCTAATTGTCCATAATCTTTTATGCAAAAATGTGACTTAAATAAGACATTGCATAGTGAGAAACATAGGTTATGAATATGTGAATCGATCTCTCATTCTGTAATACTTGTGTAAACTCTGAAGTTGGTTATTGTACTTTGTTATCTTAGGAACAAAAACCTCCTCCAGTTTCCCAATATTCATCTTTTTTTGTGCCACAATATGTTCTTCAAAAGGATGACTAAACAAGACATTTATGGAAAATTTGTAGTTTTTCAAATTTCCCAAATTTTCTCCAAATTTCCTCAAAATTGCTCCAGATTTGGTTCATGGATAACTGAGATGGTATGCCATGTTATGAGGGAAGCATTAGTATGAAAATTCAACTTACCCTTCTCCTTTTGACTTATTAGGGTTTCCTTGTACTGTGATTTTAAGTAGGGCTTGTATTCTTCAACGTCTAGATTCATGCCTTTCAACCAATTCTCACCATGATTTGGTATTCTTGTAGCATGAGATATGGTATCTACTGAAAATATGAAATCAATCCTTGCAATATTCTTTTTATTCCATTTAAGCGATGGAAAAAATATGTGTGAGCCGCTCATGATAACCCACTTCCTGCACCCTTTGAAAAAACCCTAAACAATTCAAACCTTCGAAGCACTTCTTGATAAATGGAGAGGAAGTTATTTCATTGAACTTGGAGGGCTAAAACCTCAGTATTTCCCCCTGTTTGTTAAACTTCCTTTTCTCTTATGGTGATGACTCAACTTTCATACTTTCAAACCCTAGGTTGAAGGCAAGCAAAACAATGAATTGTGTAGCTATGAGTGGATGAAGTGATAAGATGGGTTTGGGAGTTTCCTAAAATTTTGAGAAAATTTTGGATGGTAAGGAGTGATGTTAGTGAGTAGGGGAAATGGAAATTTGGGAAATGAGTGAGGCGAGGGGGTGGTAATGAGAAAAACATAGTCCTAACCTAGAAGGACATAGGGTAGAGTAGGGTTTATAGGGGAAAATGGTAGAAATGAAGGGGTGATGTTGTGTGGTGTATGGAGGTAGTCTATCAACTGCGAATAGGGGAGTAGGGGAAAGAAAAATAGGTTTTTTAATAGAAATTCATCATTCGGAAACTAAGACCATGAAATGTAAACAAACCATAGGAGAAGAATTTTTTGACTTAATTTCTTGGTAAACAATGCAAGGGAGGATATGAAATGCTTTGACTTACATCTGGTAGTGGTTGGACGTTGTAATGACTGAAGAAAAGCTTTGAAAAACTGATTTGGTAGCTAGATATCACTTCTGCAAAGCTCTACCAGATGTGCAGCGTAGTCTCCCTGTGCGCAGTGCCTGTGTCTCTATGTGCAATGCCCTTCTCAAATGCGTAGCGTAGTGTCTCTATGCGTAGCGAGATTGGAAAAGTGACTTTCAGAGGCCTTCCCGAGGTCCAAATAAAGATATGAAGGTACCATTGGAAAGCTTAGGATTTTCGCTACACAATGGAGTCATCAATAACTGCAAACACCCTCTCCAAACCCCTCAAAAACTATTTTCAAGTCAAGTTGTCGAGAAGTGCAGAAAACCTCCTGTGACAATTGTATTTTTGAAATTTCTACCAAATCACAATAGCTATGTATAAACTAAAGGACATTTTTGTTCCTTGGTCTATTAGGGACAAAAACCTCTTTCACTTTTGGAAAATTCATCTCTATTTGGTGAGAAACACATTTCAAAGCAAAAATGTTCATGTGTGCACTTTAAACCCTAGTGAGCCCATAACTTGGAAAGGTAAAGCTATGATTTCTTGGAATTTGGCACTTCTTGGCAAGTGGAGAGGATGTAATATCAAGAAAAGGAAAAGAGAGGAGTATAGAACATATGCATAATACCAAATAAGAATAAAATTTGTAGAACTGGAAAAATGTCGGAATGCATCAAAACATCATACATATGAGTAGAAATAGCTAAGCCATGTCATTATGTATCAACAGAAAATGAATATACACAGTGCTCCAAAAAGGGATGCAGTCAATCCATCTAAATATGGTCGAAAAAAATCTACTAAAAACTAGCACTAGAAAGTAAAAATTGCTGCTGTTGTTGGAAACTGTTACTGGTCAGAAGACGATCTACCTATGATAGGCTGCTAGAGTGCTCAAAAAGACTTGCAATTTGAACCATGGACTCTACACAAAAAACCCAGAATAACCCAGAAATGGTTTGGCCAGATTTTGATTTTGCAATTTTGGCCCTTTTTGGGTTGCACACTACACCCCTACCGGGTGAGTTACGCACTACCTGGACACAACTGTTGATATGGGGCTGAAATAATGATATATTTTCTGCACTAGAACCCGATTCATCACAATAAATGAAGGGATGGTCCCTTCTCCCAATTTCCAATCTCAAAAATTTAGATCTAGCTCCTCCACTGAATATGTTGTTGCATGCACAGCTGCTGGGAAATACTGCATTGTCTAGGAAGGCTAATGATGTAGCCTACTAATAGATAATACAATGTTGATACTAGGCTACTAAATTGGTCCCCATAGTGAAGGATTAATCCCTCACAAGATTCCAACCTGAGTTTCTTGGAACTTCCTCTTCTCCTCAAACCCTCACTGTAGAATTACGTAATTCCTCCAGGAAATGTTGCTGGATAGGAGAATAGATGGATGGCCTAATGTCAGATATGTAAATGAAACCCTCGGAAGACCACAATGAATCCACAATGTGAAGAGTTGATCCCTCCACATGTTTCTCAGCTGAAGTACTTAGTATAACCTTCCTACTCTCAAACCCAAGTTCAGGAATGTGTAATTCTGGTAGATGGAAGTGCTTATGAGAGTGAATGAAAGTGGTACTGATAATTGGATGATGAATGCTACCCAAGAAAATCTTCCCAAAGTAGGCACTCGAAGTCCCCCGTGGGTAAGGGTGGGATTTCCACTCAAGAACACTCGGTGCTAAACAACTGAAGCGTGCAAGGAAATGTCTTACAACACTCACCAATAAAAATCTAGACTGCCCTCCTTTGTTGTTGTTGGAACAGGGTCTCCTACAAAGCTGTGAATCTGGTTCATTTTTTATATTTTTTATTACATTTATTCTAACGTAGGGGTTTTTGGGTGGGTCAAAGCCCCTATTGCATTGTAAGAGGGTCAAGGGTAGACAAAAAGTCTGAAAACCACGGTTTGCGGGCCATTGGATATGTAGGCTAAAATAGTATAAATAGTTGAACCTTTTTGAGTCCATAGGCAGAGAAAGAATAGAGCTTGAACGAAGTACAAATTACTAGATCTGGGTTGGGTTGTTCTAGGTTAGGACTACTATTGGCTGTGTGCGCGAAGATCCTCTATCCTACTGTGTGCATACCCTGCTGACTGTGTGCATAGGTGGTATTTGGGGAATGTATAAGGATTTTGATATATAATATATGCGAAGTATTGTTGAACCTTTTGTTGTTATCTAGATCTGTTTTGTTATGATTAATGTGAACTAAGATTATTCGATTAAGTTTCGAACTTGTCTATTTTATCTATGTGATATGAACGCCTTTTCATTTAGTATATTACTATGATAAGACTGAAACTACACTTGTTGATTACATCTCTGTTAATGAATGCAAACTATCTGTGTTGGCGTTACTGGCTATGATTATGCAGTTTTATGGTTATGATTGATGATGCGCACATAGATGTGAGCCTGCTAGAGTAGATATGATAAGAACTATAGGTTGGTTACGTATGGAACCCTGTGAATCACCCTTCTGTGTAGATTAGATAATTGCAGTCCTAAGTTATTTCCTTCTCTCTCTCAGGGTGCAGAAACCTACTTCCAACACCCTCCCATACTGCTTCAGGTGAGAATTTGACCTGCATATTAAGTAGATCCCTGTCGAAAGGGCCAGTAATATAGGGGTTTGTTAGAAAACCTTCACCTCTAAACCTGGGTCAGGACCCCTCGAGCCAACAAATGGTTCCGTTGATGGGACTGGGAGAATGTTGAGAGTGGGATTGGGTAATGCCAAGGCCGTATTGGAAACCTGAAAGAAAAGAAATTGATGAATGGTTTGAACAACAAGTTCAGGAATTCACAGTAAAAGAAAACCGTGGTGAGAGGTTGACCACCGAAGAGTGGAATAATAAGTATCATGAAGATGTACGAGATCTTCTTTGTAACAATTTTGATCGAGCTGCAGGAGTGGCTTGCAAGGTTGGTCGAATTTCAGAAGTGTTGGAAGGATGAGCGGGTCACACAGTAGACCCCTGAATTGATCCAGCAGTTAGAGAAGACTGATACCACCATCACTCGCAGAGTGGACCACTAGGTGGACATTGTGCTAGGAGGGCTCATGACATAATTTTCCATCGATCAGTTCTTCTCCTACTCTGAACCAGAGCGAAGGTTCTTCAAGGGTTTCTAAGGTAACTTTCTAACAACTATGCTGTTACTAATTAAGATCTTATTGTGAAAAAAGAGTATCCTATGTAACCATACTGAGTAAATGAGCTCCGATCATAGAGAGGGTACAACACGTAGCATCAAGTACTACAGAACTAATCAAGAGGGGGATCGATTTGTCTATAGTCCAGTGACTAATTTCACTACACATAGCCCTCCATCAACACCATATTCGAGTCCACGCAGGGGCAAGAACTCACCTTCGTGTAATATTCCAAAATTTGCATGCAACAAATTGGAATATTAATTTTTTCTTATATCATCTAGGAGGTGAATAAAATGGCTAAAAGGCCCATGAGTAGGAATAAAATCCCTCATAGTGTGAAAGGGATCAAGGGAGCAGCTTTATTTTGCACCTTCTAGTGTGAAAAGGGGCAAATGCTTGAGGACAAGGTCAAGTTTAACCAAGTCAACAATGCTGCCTAAGAGGGTGTGGCTTGCTTGGGAAGACAACACAGTTTGAGAGGGAGAAATATTCCTTGTGGAAGAAACCCTAATGTGTGGGGTCTAGGGCAAAGAGACATTCACTTGCATAAAAGGAGGATGAGGCAGCAATATTGAGGCCTTTTTTTATATGATTTTGGTCTGGAAGACTATTTGCATTCTTCGACTGTTCAATTGAGTTGCAGTGTTTTTTAGCACGAGGGATTCCTGTTTAGTATTTCACTTCATTTCTTCACATCTTGGCTCAAGGCCAAAGCCACTTCCATCAATCATTGTGTTATTTCTGCTGAAGTATAACATAGTGTTGCTGGGTGTTGTAGTGGAGGGTTCCACAACACCTTTCCTTGGCTCATATTTCATAGGAGGGAGCTCATATTCCTCCAAGACGTTAGTGAAGGAGGTTTCAAAGCTGATCAGCATATCTTGGCATCAGGCCAAGCATCTCCCATCATCAACAGCACAGTCCCTTCTCCATAATGCATTATTTCAATGAGTATCGACAGTGGTGATTTGCACCACTATCTTCGAGGGTGAGATGTTTAGTGTTAGGATCAGCCTATTAATTGAGATATCTATTGGAGGACATCTATTTTAGATTATGCATCATCTTCAGCCATCTCCTTCTATTTTCTGAGTTGCAGCAGCTTCCCAACAACTCCGACATGTCTGTAGATTTTCCATTTGTACATATATTTCAGCCAATCCTCTTAAGGATTGTTGTATTGTTACTTTCAGGGGTTGATAGCTTTCTCCCCCACCTTTCTTGAGTTTATATTGCTATATCATTGTATTATCTATTATTATTTTGACGTGTCTCCTATAAACTGCGATGTTATAGCCTCATGTAAATTCTGTGTAGCAGTGTTCTTTAGTTTCTAGTACATGTTTTGTCGAGGCTTCCATTGCCAAGCTTGAGTGATTGATTCCTCAAAGCATTGTACTCTTTGCTGCTATATTATACATTGGTTGGCTATTTATATCATCATGAGTTCATGGCTATAAAATAACGATGTTATGCCATTGTGTGCTCATACATTGTTGTAGTCCTTTCATCAAGAATTTTCTGAAGACAACTAGGTGTGGGAGACCTGTTTAACCCAACTAGAGGGATTTCCTTGGAGCCTCCTCTTGGATTTTGGACTTAGATACACATATCTAAGGAATCAAAGTCCTAGCTTCAAATCTTGTAGTAGCCATTCCTGGAAAATACGTTTTCCAGTCATGCCTTGCTAGTTGTTCCAAATTTGGAATATTATAGTGGTATCAGAGCAACTTTCTTGGCTCCGCCTGTGAGTCTTAGCTAGAGAGATCAGAAGATTGAAGAGGATGGGTTTTATCTCATCATATTTCAGATCAATGAAGAACCTCCCCAAGGAGGAAAAGAAAATAGAAGATGAAGGCCAATGCACTTCCCATTCTCATCATGAAGGAAACAGAGAAATAAGCCGGAAAAAGACTCCGTCTTCTGGAGGAGAAAAAGGGGATAAGCTCACAAAGCTTCTTCCTAAATATGTACATGATATTCATGAATATTTAAAGAAGATAAGGAGGGATATGGATGACGGATATCCAAAAGGGTTTGAGTGTAAAGAAAAATCTAGATTGACATATGAGGAGTGTGAGCATGCAGCCACACCTTGTGGTACACAACGCAGTCACATGCCCAAGATCTCCAGAAGAGAGATGGAAAGATGAGAAGAGGTTTCTAGGAGGAGAAATCTTAGTGATTTCCTAAAGGAGTATGAGTCTCAAACTTGGAAATTTTGAGATCATCTCTATTTTTTCAGAGTTTTGGCAAGGTGAAGAGAAGAGAGCAACATGATAGATTTCTTCTATCTACCTTTGAGGGGTCACCTGCATGTTCAACCAAAGCTTGGGTGGAGGAGTTAGATACCTTCTTGTAGCAGAACCAAATTCCTAGAGATGAAGCCATCAAATTTTTAGTGCTGCATATGAGAGGTAAGGCCTATGCTTGGTGGATCTTTGAATCCTTTTCTTTGAAAAATGCAAACACTGCATCTTATGCAAGTTTCACTAGGGCCTTATTGAGAAGATTTCATGGGAGGATTCATGAGACACACATGGAGGGGCTAAACAAGGGAACTAAAACAAAACCCTTTCATGAAAATGCAATTCCACTTCAAAAAACCATGGAGGAGGCTGAAAACTTGCACCATACTTTGCCGGAAGAAAGTCTTTCATCTTACACCTTTCAGCAAGGAAGTATGGAGATCTCTTTTTCAAAAAGAAATCCAATCATTGGGAGGTTTCCCATTCATGTTGCAGAGATTTAGGGCAACAACGCTGTCTCATCTAGAGATTATCTAGTGCCTCATGTAGAGGAAGGAGGAGCTCTTGCTCCAAGTAGAGGGATTCTTACATCTTTGCAAGGAAGTCCCCAGGATCTCATGTGTGGAGATCAAGGCACAACTCATGTGCCATTGTTGAGGAGGTGTGGAACCATGGAGACACAAGAAGGAGCTAGGGAGAATACCCAATATCATGAGATGAGGTTGTTACACCTAGGAGGGAGACTAGATTGCACAGGAAGAGAATGGGAAAATTTGTCCATTCATATATCCAATCATCTCTTGATGATGATGTCTCCTTGCATGCATACATTTCACTAGGGAGACCTCTGGATTAGCAGAGGAGGATGGATGCTTCACATGTTGAGGTACCACTCATTGATTTCAAAGGAGTGGAGACCTTGGGAGAGCTGGGTACAATGCTAAGAATCTTGGGTGGACTCAAGGAGGAGAGAAGCACTCTTTCAACATCATTTTGACCCACTCACATTTCATATTCTTTGCTATGGCAGAAGCAGGGAGGGAAGGATAAAAACCTTCCAACTTTCATTTTTGACATGGGAGATGTCAAAGGAGAGGATCGCCATGTGACATATGTTCTTCATGATAGTTCATCAGCGCTATCACTATGGAGGATAGATCCATATTGGAGCTCCCAAATATTGGTGGAGTATTCCAAGGATCTTCATGCTTGTAGGATATTGGATGACCAATTGCATGAGGAGTATTCAGTCGGATATGGGTTCATCTACTATCATGGTAGGATCTTCTTATCTAGAGCTTCCAAGCTCAAGGAGAAGTTGCTACAAGCAGCACATATGGATTTCCTTTTCAGCCATAGACATTCTATGAGAGCATACTACACCATCATGGAGGGGTACTTTTGGGAAGGCTTTGAGGATGAAATATATCAGCATATGAGGAGATGCACGAATCATGAGACATAACTCCTTGGAATAGTTAGCACAACTGCCTCTTTTCTCTTTGAGGATGAGAGGAGAATCATTTTTGAGCCACTCCCTTTGTATGAGCAGAACATGTGGTAAGGGTATTCATTGTTGTTTACATGATTATTCATATAATGTATGTATATATCCCTTAACCATGTATGTGCAAGATGTTGCTCCAAGGAGGAGCATTCTTTCTTTTAGGCTTCATAGTCTACTTGAGGCCATAAGCATGATTGATGGCCATTCCCTAGGAGGAATTGGGGAAGAGGCATGTTATGGAGGACATGCTCATTTTACACCATGTATCATTCACTTCCTCCATACTTATGAGGAGATTGGAGCAGCAAGCAAGTGGTTGAGAGGCCACACAGCTTATTAGTCTCTATTGCAGTTGAGGGTCAAGCTGCATTGGTTGCACTTGAGGGACCATTTTCCTTCTCACTTGTTACACATGGCAGCAATAATTATTCTCATATTGTACCCCTATGGTTCTATTGTCTCTGTCTTTATGAGGAGCATGCTTGGGAGGAAGACACATTAGGTGAATGTTTCCTTTGAGGGAGAATCCTCCCACACTTTTTGCACTACATGTTCCAAGGGGAACATGGGAGATGGTATGGCCACTAGAGAAACACATCTGTTTCCTTATGAGGTGAGCCATATGATGGATATGATGCCATATGATGATGACTTCCAACTCATCATATATGGGGATGTTTGGGCCAGCATGATTTGCAACATTGGAGGAGAGATCTTTGGAGATATAGTCCTCATCTTGCCACTTGAGGGAAACCTTATTGCAGCCCAGGAGAAACAGACTCTCTACACTTATCTTAAGTGGAGATATGGATATCGTGGGGTAGGCTACATTGTCTACCATGTGCATATTTTCATCCCACGTACTTTTCCGGAGCCAAAGGTGGAGGAAATTTTCTACGAGTTGCCTAGTTGGGAGGTGAGTCATTTTGCATGACTAATAGCTTGGGGATGGAGGGTCCATATGGGAGAGATAGTTCCCATCATATTTCATATCCCATTCCTCAATGGGACCTCTAGACATCACTTTTCTATCCTTTCAGTATTTCACCTTTACATGATGATAGCTTGATAGCTGATTTGCATGCTGAGGGGGAGCAATGTGTAGACTTGATTGATGAGATAACATCTCTTTCCTTGCAGGAGATCATCATACATGGATGCTACAAGGAGAGGAGGAGAAATAAATTAGTCCATCCTTGCACTTTCCTGAGGACAAGAAATCTTTGAGAGGGGAGGACTGTAATATTCCAAAATTTACATGCAGCAAATAGGAATATTAATTTTTGCTTATATCATCTAGGAGGTGAATAAAATGGGTAAAAGGCCCATGTGTAGGAATAAAATCTCTCATAGTGTGAAAGGGATCAAGGGAGTAGCTTTATTTTGCCTTCCAGTGTGAAAAGGGGAAAATGCATGAGGACAAGGTCAAGTTTTACCAAGTCAACAGTGTTGCCTAAGAGGGTGTGGCTTGCTTGGGAATACAACACAGTTTGAGAGGGAGAAAGATTCCTTGTGGAAGAAACCCTAATGTGTGGGGTCCAGGGCAAAGAGACATTCAGTTTCATAAAAGGAGGATGAGGCAGCCATAGTGAGACATGTTTTTGTATATGATATTGGTCTGGAAGACTATTTGCATTCTCCGACTGTTCAGCTGAGTTGCAGTGTTGTTTAGCACGAGGGATTCCTATTTAGGATTTCCTCTCCTTCCTAAGAGGCCTCTTGAAAGATTTCACTTCATTTCTCCACATCTTGGCTCAAGGCCAAAGCCACTTCCATCAGTCACTGTGTTATTTTTGCTGAAGTATAGCATAGTGTTGCTGGGTGTTGCAATGGAGGGTTCCACAACACCTTTCCTTGGCTCATATTTCAGAGGAGGGAGCTCCTATTCCTCCAGGAGGTTAGTGAATGAGGTTTTAGAGCTAATATGCATATCTTGGTATTAGGCCATGCATCTCCCATCATCAACAATGCATTCCCTTCTCCAGACTACATTATTTCAGTGACTATCTACAGTGGGGGTTTGCACCACTATCTTGGAGGGTGAGATCTTCAGTGTTAGGATCAGCCTATCACTTGAGAGATCTATTGGAGGAGGTCTATTTCATATTGTGCATCATCTTCAGCCATCATTTACATCAGCAATAACATGAAAAGGATTATGTACAAAATATTTTTGCTTAATCATCAACAAAGTCAAATTTTGACTTACATTGACAAACCTTTTCAATTACCCTGCATTCACTAAAGAAGATTCTAGCTTCTTCCGATGTGTTGTCACAATAAACTCCTTGCCATCCTTGAATAGATGATACTTGTTCTCATGGCGATCTAATATTGTTTTCTTGTCATATAGGTAAGGAATAGCCAACACCACACTTATAATGTTTAGCGGTACCACATCTAATTCAACCATGTCAACATAATGATATGTTATGGTCAAGCGCAACATGCACTTCCTTGAAACTTGTAAATTAGAATCCTTGCAAATCCATCCAAGTGGATATGGCTTTGGATGTGGAATGGTCTGAGGCTTCAGCTTCTTGACTAAGTCTTCGGAGATGAGATTCACTTGTGACCCACTGTAAAATAGTGTGTCTATCTTTTTGTGTTTTGAAATGATCCTCACATGAAAAAACTCTATCCTCCTCTCTTCATTTGGAGCTTCTATGTGACAATTTAAAGTGCTAGAATTGGGATTTGTTTCATTTAAAATATCTTTCCCCTTTATCTTCTTTACTGACAAAGCTATGCTTTTAGTTTTATATCCTGATTCAGACCCTAAGTCTTGTTCAGCTATTGCAACCGTCTTGCCCTTTTCTTTGGCCTTATCTTTGGTTTTAAATTTTTTTGGTTTCAATTCCGGATGAAGTTTCCAGCAATAGTATTCATCATGGCTTGTTTTGGAATTGTTTTTACAGAAGAATTTTCCCTTCTCTTTCCTATAGTTTTCATTTCTCTTTTTCCCTTTTCTTTTAAATTCACTATCCTCATTCCCATCAAAATATTGTTTACCTCTAGCCTCTAAGTCCGTGGCTTGGACAACAAACCTTGTCTTGACTAGTAGGATTGAACATAATGATAGTATGTATAAGATAGTTGTGTAAACCAACTATATATTTCAGCAAAGTCTCTTGGCCATGCAAATCAATTCCTAACAAAAGAGCCCTTCGTCTAAACTCTTGAGTGTAATCTTGTACATTTTTTCCCTTAAGTTGTCTAAACTTTTCCAATTCGTGAAAGCATTTTGTAAACGAGCTAATGGATAAAATGGTTTCTTAATTGCAGTAATAAAATAAGCCCATGATAAAGTGATCTTACCATGTTTTTAATTTCATACTTGGTTTTGGCTTCCCACCATAACAATGCTATTCCTTCCATTCTCAAAGAGGCTAACTGAATCTTGGTGTTGTCTTCATGAAGGTTTTGTATCCTCAAATAATCTTCCAATTGTCTTAACTAATTGTCAAGTTTTTCTTCATTGACTTCACCATTAAACATAGGTAACTCAAACTTAACATCAAGCTTTCAAAATGGAATTTTACCAGTGTTTTTGGACTTGTGAGATTTATTCACTGAAGTAGAGGATGACGATGTAGAGGAAGAGGATGAAGATGGGGATGGTGGATCACCATTTACTCCATGTCCTTTCTTTGACTTGTCATCACTTTTCTTTACTCTGGAAGAACCCTCTCCTTCCTTGTGATGTTTAGACCATTATCCTTCAAGCCCTTCATTCCTTTCTTGGTAGTGTATCCTCACCATCTCAGTCATGTATAGGAATGCCTTTCTGAACACCCATTCTTCTTCTTTGGGATCAATGTCTTCAGGAACTTCTCCTTCTCTTAAAGACATGCTTAAGGAATTTTCATCTTCTCTTGGAGGTGAAATAGAAGGTGGAGATAATGGCACTCTGGCCCTCCTTGGTTGAGGATTATTTTGAGCTCTAACCAATTGTCCTTCTCCTCTCTTGAGCTTAAGCCTAGTAAACATAAAAACTTGCAAACAGTCAAATATATATTTGCACAAAAACTAATGCTCAAATGCTGAGCTTTGATACCAACTTGATATGAAATGGAACTATTTGTAATGCTATTCAAAGTATCCATTCTGATATAATTTAGTGTGCAAGGTGTTCTCCATGAGTTATAGGTTAAACAAAGTAGTTTTGGTTTGTTTCTGAGTTTTATGTGTGAGGATTTGTTAATCAAATTTATTATTTAACATATCACAACATAAGTACATAGCAAGTAAAATTCACCATAACATAACACAACAAATTGTTGAGGTAGTTCACCCCTTTTGGGCTACATCTGTCGGTCCAAGGCTCCCCAATGGCATGTTCTTGATCTATTAATTTTATAAAAATGGCTACACAGGTAATGCCTAAATAGGCAAAAACGACTATAAATTCGACTTCAAAAGATAGAAAATAGCTATAAATGGCTTTTTTTTCACCTTAAATAGTGAAATACAATCCAATACAATGCCTTCTCCATGATGGCCATGATGGCTCCATCATCTTCCTTGAAGAAAAATATGTTGTAGATCACCTTTGTTTGCTCTAAAATCTGTCCCAAACTGCTCATAATGCTGAAGAAACCCAAAATTAACTAAAATTTCATCCAATTTCGTTCAATATTGAGGGAGTTATGGCAAAAAAAATTTTGTCCCAATATCCCTAAACAAACTCCACAAAATGTGGAGAAAATGAAGTTAACTGGAGTTAAGTTTGGAGAAATGCCCCAAATATGGGTGCGCCCGCTAGATCTAGCAGAACTACTAACTGTGGCAATAAATGTCAGGATGGGCGAGGTCACATGTGACCTCTGCCAAGTCCGCCATTGTAACCGCAACCAGAACTGTTTTAAAAAAAAAACGTTGTTTAGAAACTGTGACATATATTTATTAATTGAGTTGTCAAATTATTTTGGTTAACTAACCACCATACAATATTCCACTGTAACAATAAACCATGGCATAAACTTTCTTGAACATGGTCAAATGGACCTTTGTTGACCGCGTTTTAAATGACTGTGGATTTGTGGAGCCCCGATCACGTGAAGTGTGGTCGTATGGTGTCGGGCTAGCCCTAAGGGGCTATCTATTTACTTTCCACCCGTTGATAATTTAAACAATAAATATGTGTGACACCCCTTAGTAGTTAAGAACTATGAAGTAGCCCAGTAGGTCGGGTTGCCCGACTGGCAGCGGGGAGAAGAGGGTTCGAATCCTGCCGACTTATGACTCTTTTACATAGACAAATCCTCCATAATATAGGGCCAGGTGGCAGGCTCCAGGCCTGCCACATGGTAGCATCCCATTGGTCTGCCTGGAATATTTTGAGGAATATTCTTGGAATATTATTTTTTAATTTTTCAAAATTCAAAAGTCAAACTTGGTCAGCTGAAAAATGGAGTTTACTGGCGATTTCAAAGCTTCATAACTTGCACATACAACCTCAGTTTTAACAAATAATTTTAATTTAACAAAAAATTATAGATCGTGCAACATTACTTTACATGCCAAATGTACTTCAACCATCCAGAACTTGAGTTTTAAAAACTTTTTGATATAATATCAAAACATTACTTCACATGTCATGCCAATTGTAGTTCAACTATCCAATAAAAACATTTAACATTATATCACATGTCAAATGTAGATCAACAATCCAAAACTTAACTTTTTTAATTTAACAAAAAATTTATAGATCACAAAATTACTTCACATGTCAAATGTACTTCCACCATCCAAAACTTGAGTTTTAAAAACTTTTTGATTATATATCAAAACATTACTTCACATGTCATGCCAATTGTAGTTCAACTATCCAATAAAAGAATTTAACATTATATCACATGTGCCAAATGTAGATCAACCATCAAAAACTTAACTTTTAATTTAACAAAATATTATAGATCACAACATTACTTCACATGTCAAATGTACTTCAACCATCCAAAACTTGAGTTTTAAAAACTTTTTGATTATATCACAACATTAATTCACATGCCATGCCAATTGTAGTTCAACTATCCAATAAAAACATTTAACATTATATCACATGCCAAATGTAGATTGAAACCATCCAAAAATTAAACTGTAATTTAACAAAAAATTATAGATCACAACATTACTTCACATGCCAAAAATTAAGTTTTAAAACCAAACAAATTATATAACAACATTACTTCACATTCACATGCCAAAAGTACTTCATCAATCAAAAACTTAACTTTTAAAAACAAAACAAATTATATTAACAAAATAAAATATATGTCCAAAAATTGTAGATCTCACAAGTATCAATTATCAAGCTATATATATATATATATATATATATATATATATATTCAATTGTGCATATAGATAATATATATGAAAAAAGTAAATTTAAGACTAGAAATCACGTCCATCAAATACAGATGGATTTAGTGTCTTTCCTAGCAGAGTCTGAATCCGCGCACTATCATGTGAAGCGTGGGGAACCTGTACACAATGCACGTACAAATATTAAAACTTGATGTTTTAAAAATGAGTGAGAATATATAGAACTTCATGTAGAAAAAAAATAAAAAATAAAAAAATCATGCAATACCTCATGAGGTTCCCTCTCCATTTCTTGCTCACCTCCTACAACTTCCCCCATGAAAATGCACATGTATATATAAACTTATTTTCAATAATATTAAAAAAAAAGTTATACAACTTGTTCAAATGGTTGAAATGGTGTGGATGTTCCTATCTCCATCGTTAGAGTTCGTGGATTAAAGAAATATTCTATAGAAACCTAAAATTCAAAATTTTTAAAGTATAAAATAACTCAAGATCAAAATCTCAATTTATAATAAAAATTTTAGACTTTGAAATTTATAAATTATAACTTTTAAAAAACATATATTTGTAAAAGTGAAAAATTGAATACTTCTGTAGGTGAATTTGGGACATCTCCTAAGAGAGGCTCCAAAAGAAAATCTAAAAAAACCTAAAATTCAAAAGAAAATAACTCAAGGTATAGATATATCTTATTTTTTAATGAAACTTTTTGAGGTGGAATATATATAAATTAAAATCATAAATTTTAAAATTGAAAATTTGTCCATACCTGTTGTCGATCTGTCACATCTCCTAAGGAAGTAGAAGGTACATCTCCCAAGGAAGAAGAAGGTACCTCCATCCCAATAACATCAGAAAAAATCAGAATCTGTTAAAACATTTTATTATTATATACATGTACATGTACATGTGTCCACAATTATTTATTTTAAAAATATCACTTAAAAAACACTAACATTTGTCAAAATATCTTGATGGTGAGACCCATCTTGATTGTTTGAACCAGAGTCTCCGACCGTGATATTAACATTTTCTTCATTCATTATGCGTGACAAATTTAGATGGTTTTTTAACATATAATGATATATTTTTGTTAGATTAATGTACACACAAATAAATGTATACATATACATGTGTATTTATTACAAATTGTACATGTATGTGTTAAAACAATTGAACCCTAGTGTAATGTTCCAAATTTTATGGAACATTAATTTTTGTTAAGAAGATGAATAAAATGGGTAGGGGGCCCATTCTTTGCATGGTTAGAGAATAAAAATCCTCTAAATATGAAAGGGGATCATATAAGAGTTGGATTTCACACCTCCATGTGTGAAAAGAGGTTTTTGCATACATGCCTGGCCAAGGTTGACCAAGTGAAACTGCGTTGGCATGAGTTGGAAAGAACTATGTGGGACAACATTGGAGGGAAGATTCTAGATGAAGGAAACCCTAATTCGAAGTAGGACCCATGGAGGGAAGGCTCATTGTTTAAAAGAGGAGCAAGGAATCCATTGTACACATCTTTAATCATTTTACATTTGAGTATTGAAGACTTGTTGCTGCCTCTTGCTGTTCAACAGAGCTACAGTGCCTTCGGGCACGAGGGAGTCATGTTTAGGAATTCGTCTCCTTCTTGAGTAGCTCATGAAGGATTGCACTCATCCTCCATATTCAAGCATTCAAGCCATGAGCTTCAATCATCTACATCAGCACAGTTTTTGCAGGAGAGATTATGCAGTGTTGCTAGGTATTCCTGGGGAGGTTTCCACATACCATCCGAAGATATTTTTCAGTGGAGAGAGGTTCTATTCATTGGGAGGTTATAAAATGAGGTTTATGAGCAGATACCATCATCTTTGGCATCATGCCAACCACATTCCATCATTGGCAGCGCAGTCCCTCTCTTAGACAACATTTTTCTGAGTGAATATTTTTTGTGAGGGATTAGCAGATTTTGGAGGGGAAATCTTGGGTGAAAGGATCAGCCTTTCACTTCACATTTTCATTGGAGAAGGGTTATTCATATACAACAGCTATTTCAGCCTTCTCCATCCATTTCTAGCTCCTGAGTTGCAACAGCTACTGCAACTTCGACATTTTTGTATTATAGTATTTCTGCATAGATTTCAACCAATCCTCTTAAAGGATTGATGATATGTATTTTCAGGGGTTGAGATCTTGCTCCCCCTTCTTATTTGAGCTCATATTGTCATATATTTGTATGTTCATCATTTATGTAGTAGTTCCTCTCTATAACTGTGCAGTCATGGCCTAGGGCTTTATTCATGCAACTATGTATTTCACATTTTCATGTACAGGTTTCTTGATGCTTGTTGTGCCTTTCTTGAGTGACCATTTCCTCAAGAAGATGAATATTTCATGCTGCTATGTTCTAATATGATGGCCATTATATTCTCTGGAATTTCATTTGTATAATGAATCACTGCTATTTTCCATTTGGTATATTTGTTATTACTATAGCTGCAATATTCGGAGTTTCCCAATCTTGTTGTATTTCCCTATTAGGGATATTTTCCATTGACAGTCACTCTATAAACAGAGTCTTATAGTGGGCCAGGTAGCCTCTAGAGCTCATCCTTTGTTCAACGGTGACAAATCCAATAAATTCCCTTGCAATCTATCTCTGGAATAGATTTTCCTTGTCATTTGACAATGTTTCTGAAAAAGGAACATTACAGTTGTATCAGAGCATCGAACTGGCACAACCTGTGAGTTCAATTTCAAAGGAGAATGATGAAGAAGATGAGCCTAGCCTCATCTAATTTTGAAATAAATAAGATCCTCCTTTAGGAGGAGGAGAAGAAAAATGGATAAGAGGAAGGTCCATGCACTTCCTATTCTCTTAAAGACCATCATGGCAGATGGTTGGATTTCCAGATCCTAAGCAAGTAACTGGGTGACTATAAACCCCATTCTGCAGCATTCAGGGGAGCTACAACATTATCATAGTATATTTAGTAGATGGAGGAGAGAAGGCCCTGTGGAAGAGGAGAAATTAGAGGCAATAGGTTTCTACTGTCTACATTTGATGGGGTTACTTCAGCTAGAGCTCGGGAGAAGAAGCTGGAGGCATTTTTATTGCTGCATCCAGTGGTAGAGAAAGAATAAGTGGAGATGGTAGCACTACACATGGAGGAGGAAACCCTTGTTTAGTGGTTCAAACCCTTGGCCCATTCAAGGGTGAGTCATTTTGCAGTCTTTGTTCAAAGGTTCATCCAAACCTTTGATGGAGAAATAACAAAGGAAGAGAAGCTCACACCACTATGGGAGGAGGATTGCACCAACGTTGCTACAGCTTTGGAGGAGAAGCCTTCTACATCTATGGATGAGGTAGCCATTGCATTAGAAGAAAAAGCCATTGAAACCACCCAAGAAGGTCCCGAGATCCATGAAGGTATGAGTAAAGTTCCACTTTCTATTTTAGCAAATAATCTTAAGGATAGTGGAATTTCATATGAAGAGGTCCAAGGATCAAATCACATGGCCACTTTAGGGCCTCATGTCTGCACTGCGATGTGAAAATGGTTCAAGGAGGAGAAGAACCCTCATCCTCATACATCCTTGATGATTTTCATTCAGCCTTCAAGGTGGGAATGTAAACTTTTGGAGGATGAAATAAACCATGACACCTCCATGGAGAGTCATGAAACAATTTGTGAACCAGAGGAAGAGACAAATGCTACATCATTGGAGGAACTAGTAGCGCTGTTGAACATGGGTCGAGAGGAGTCATCACCTCCATCACATTTGGATCCTCATGGGTCCAACATAGTCATGGGAAAGAGGCATTTCTTAAGGGGTCTCCAAGGAGCTCCATTTCAAACTTTCATGAAATGCAAAGAGCAGAATGGTAGCCCTCACGGGAGGAGTACCAAAAAGGATGGAAAAGAGATGGCAGGATACTTGCATAATTCAACAGCATAGAGTATGGATGTATGATGTTGATGTGATTCTCATATCATTGATTGTGTCTTCATCACATGAGTTGTATGATGGAAGTATGGGAGGGAAACAAAATATTTTGTTGCTTTTCTTGGGAGAGCAAGGGAAGAATTGCTCTCATAATTTGCATGATGTTGCAGGAGGAGGAGATGGAATTATATCCTTGGCCTTTGATGATAGAGAGGTACTTCCACCTTGGGAGGGGCTTCTTATGTATTGCATCATTATGAGAGATATCTTTGACAAAAATAATGTCAAAGAATGGAGCTTGGTATTTATGGGAGCCTATGGGTATAGGCCAACAACGTTGTCTCTTTGGTGTAGTGACCTATGGATGAAGTGTGCCCAGTGGGAGTGTGGTGGATCCATAACCCACAAGTCCGAGGAACATTTCATATTTGTTTCACTTGATGTACAAATAGGAGGTGGATAAGGTAGCCATATATTACTATGCTACATTCTTCTTGACTTGGATGCCTAAGCATGAGAAGGAGGATCTTCTTGCAGCACCTAGTACATTCCTCTTCGTGGGAGCATGCCAAAAAAATATGGAGGGTTCATTCATGGATCCATGCATCATATTACTCCCAGTATATGGTAAGAGATCTATTTTTACATTGGCTGATTTGTATACTCTTATCATCACTTTGCAGTGCATGGCTCTACAAGAGGGCAAGCTTATCAGATTGCTCCACGGGAAAAATTGGGCCAAATTGTATGATGGAGACAACCATCCTTTATATGGCCTTGGGAAAGTGTTTTATTTCGTGTGTTATCAGTTGATATGCTCATCCATTTTATATTTATCAGTAGCTATCATGACATACATAGCTATTCATGTAACACAAAACAACTTGCCATGTGATTTTCTAAAGCAGCAGTTTGGAAAATTGCGCTGTCACCTTTGGGAAAATTGTTCGTACATTCTTGCAACACATGATACCTTTAGAATTTTCCTCATTGTATTTTTTATCATGAATTCCTTGCTGATATGTATCAGATTTGTATAAGGAGCATGATTATGAGAAAGGCACATGAGTTGGATGTGCCTTTGAGTGAGAAAAAATCTCACATTTTCTGCAGTGCATGTTCTAAAGGGAACATGAGAGGAGGCATAGATACAGCCACATATTTGCTTAATTGTGGGGTAATCCGTGGGTTTGGTGATTTTATCCATCCATTGTATTTATATGGGCAGGTGTTTGACCTTATATTGCTTATTCACTCATCTATTTACTATTCAGTAGTAGAGGTGATATTTTTTGTACAATGCTTGCCATGCTCTTTTCTACAGCTATAGTGGGTGAGATTGAGTTGTAACCCTATGAGGCATTGTTTGAATTTTTCTGTACATGGTATAAAATACAGAAAACATGTCATGGGGGCATTCTATGGTGATCTTGTCCTATTCAACATAGATGACATGTCTTGGGCAGGCTGATTTTTCATTGATGGAGGAGAGATTCTTGGGGAATTACTTTTAATTTTGCCATTTGAGGGAAATATATTTGCAGCCCAGGATCAGAATATACTCCAAAATTGTCATGAGTGGGGCAGAGGACAACATGGGGCAAGTTATAGCACTGGCCATGAGCATATTTTCAGCCCACCTTCATTTCTGGAGCTCAAGGTGGAGGGAGCTTTTCTATGAGTTGTCTTGTTGAGAGGGAACTTATTTTTTATGATTGATGGCTTGGGGATGAGAGATTCGTATGGGGGATGATAAGTCCCATTATATATCATATCTCATGCCTCAAGTAGGCCCTTGGACAGCTCTTATTTCCTTCTTAGATATTTGTTTCTACATGATATCTATTTGGGAATGTTCACCCCAAGGCTAGATTGCATTTGTTGAAGGGACAATTTGGAGATTTGATTGTTGATATGGCATCCTTTTCTTGAGGAGATCATCACACAGGGATGCTACAGGAGGAAGGGCAGAAATAAAATCATTTCATCCTTGCAATTGCTTGAGGGCAAGCAATATTTTGAGAGGGGAGGACTGTAATGTTCCAAATTTTATGGAACATTAATTTTTGTTAAGGAGATGAATAAAATGGGTAGGGGACCCATTCCTTGCATGGTTAGAGAATAAAAATCCTCTAAATATGAAATGGGATAATATTAGAGCTGGATTTCACACCTCCATGTGTGAAAAGAGGTTTTTGCATACATGCCTGGCCAAGGTTGACCAAGTCAAACTACGTTGGCATGAGTTGGAAAGCACTATGTGGGACAACGTAGGAGGGAATATTCTAGATGGAAGAAACCCTAATTCGAAGTAGGGCCCATGGAGGGAAGGCTCATTTTTTAAAAGAGGAGCAAGGTAGCCATTGTACACATCTTTGATCATTTTACATTTGAGTCTTGAAGACTTGTTGCTGCCTCTTGTTGTTCAGCAGAGCTGTAGTGCCTTCGAGCACAAGGGAGTCTTGTTTAGGAATTCCTCTCCTTCTTGAGTAGCTCATGAGGTATTGCACTCATCCTCCATATTCAAGAATTCATACCATGAGCTTCAGTCATCTACATCAGCGCAGTTTCTGCAGCAGAGATTGTGCAGTGTTGTTGGGTGTTGCTGGGGAGGTTTCCACATACCATCCAGAGCTAGTTTTTCAGTGGAGAGAGGTTCTCTCCATTTGGAGGTAAGAAAAGGAGGTTTGTGAGCAGATCCCATAATATTTGGCATCATGCCAACCACATTACATCAGTGGCAGTGCAGTCCCTCTCTTAGACAACATTTTCTTGAGTGAGTATTTGCTGTGAGGGATTAGCAGATTTTGGAGGGGAAGTGTTGGGTGAAAGGATCAACCTTTCACTTCATATTTTCATTGGAGAAGGGCTCTTCATCTATAGCAGCTATTTCAGCCTTCTCCATCCATTTCCAACTCTTGAGTTGCAACGGCTACTGCAACTCTGACATTTTTGTATTATAGTATTTCTGCATAGATTTCAGCCAATCCTCTTAAAGGATTGATGATATGTGTTTTCAGGGGTTGAGATCTTGCTCCCTCTTCTTATTTGAGCTCATATTGTCATATATTTGTATGTTCATCATTTATGCAGTAGTTCCTCTCTATAATTGTGCAGTCATGGCCTAGGGCTTTATTCATGCAGCTATGTATTTCACATTTTCATGTACAGGTTTCTTGAGGCTTGTTGTGCCTTTCTTGAGTGAAAATTTCCTCAAGAAGATGTATATTTCATGCTACTATGTTCTAATATGATGGCCATTATATTTTACGACATTTCATGTGTATAATGAATCACTGCTATTTTTCATTTGGTGTATTTGTTATTACTGTAGCTGCAATATTGGGAGTTTCCCAATATTGTTGTATTTCCCTATTGGGGATATTTTCCATTGACAATCACTCTATAGACAGACTTTGCTAGTGTGCCACGTAGCATCTCGAGCTCATTCTTTGTTCAAAGGTGAAAAATCCAATAAATTCCCGTGCAGTCTACCTCTGGAATAGATTTTCCTTTTCATTTCACAATGTTTCTGAAAAAGGAACATTACACCTAGCTATTAACACATACCATTCACGTGCCCTCTTCCTCATGAAGAATTAGGTCTTGCCAACCATTTCGACAATTCTTTGCATATATTCTGAGATCTTAAACACTGATTTTGTCAATCTCTTTATCTGTACAATACACAAAATTGGCACGTGCATTCTCATGTGCTCTTTGTCGATTTAGGAAAACATAAAGTCCTCCCAATCCACTTTGAAAATTGTCAATGATGGCATCCCTTGCTCCTTGACTAATTTGAGAAGTGGCATCCATCTCTGACCACAATGTTTTGACCCGAAAAGGTCAACTAACCAATGGTGGCTCTGGGCGAGGCAAATCAACATCACGCCTAGCGCCCCTACGGTCACATAATTGACCTTTCCCAAGACCAAAAGATTCAGACGGAAGGTTGTTGTAATTGGGTTTCATATACAAAAAGAATTCTGCATAAAATAATTTTGCAAAATGAAAAGGAACCTCAACGTTCCATTGGAGTCTTCCATAGGCCCCAAGGTGCCTATCATACAAATAGTGAGCTATATTTGGGTGCTTGAAATATTGCACCTTCAGCATCTTTCTTTTTAGCCCTTCTTTGAAATTGAACATTGACTTAACATTTTTTGTTGTAACTCTTTGTTTTACATCCTCCCATTTATCGGGACCCATTACTCTTTCCTTTTTTTTCTCATGACTTCTACAAATTTATCAGTCGTTGCCCCAAGATTTTGGTACACGGCTACTAGTTCGCCTAAAGAATGTGTAATTATTTCGAGGCTTTTTCGACTCTCAGCAGGTACAGTCAAAGCCACGAGATCTCTCTGCAATTTTGCATGAAGTTGTTGACACCTTTATAAGGTGCATTGTGCCATGTTTCTTTCCCGTGGTATATCAGAAATGTCGGCCGGATAAGTCGTGGTGGGTGGACAACCTTCTTCTTGAATGTAGCGTTCTGCCCTAGGCCTTTTTGACCAACACTTGGAGCATTTTCACCCTCTGCATCAAGATATAAATTTTTTATATTAAAAAAAACACATGTAAACAAATTTGTACAAATTGAATGAAAAAAATATTGAAATTGATGGGAACCTCAACGTGGTTGGCTAGCATCTTCCCCACCCTAAAACCGTTGAGAACCAGAACGACACTACTGAGAACCAGCACCACTAGCCGTTGATTGGCCTCCGGGGGAATAAATATCACCACATTCATGCAACCTACTAGCACTTATTGATGGCCCTCTAAGGGGATTTTGAACCACCACCAACCTCTCGAGACGAGAGAGAAGATTCATAAACAAATATGAAATTATAATCAATTGAAAAATATGTTCATACATATAAATACACATGTACATATTCATTGATTAAATTGCGTTAAAACCATATCACGGCTCGATGAACCATGGGAATGCTCCATGGATGGAGTAGAGACCCTTATCGTCTTATTAGCTACTAAAAAATAAAAAATGAAACTTATTGGTTCAACTAATTTAACTCACAAAGTTGATAAAAAAATCAATTCCATATGTACACACATGTATGGAGATTTAATATTATATATAAATACCATGAACATCACTCGATCCCTGATCCTCCCCTCTCATAGAGATATGGGATTTTGTTGATCTTCTTCGTTCATCCTCCATGATATATATATATATATATATATATATATATATATATATATATATATATATATATATATATATATATATATATATATATATATATATATATATATATAGTGGACATTTACAATTATTTTTTTAAATGACTAATTTAAAATAAATTCAAAATAAATTTTAGAAAATTACTGTATTTTAGTATACACAAATTATGTAAAATACAATTTTCAAAGCACTAACTGATGTGTGAAACTCAATTTAAGAAATAAAAAATTATAAAAATGATAAGTTCACCAAATTGCGCTTTACATGGTGGGAGCACACTTGGTATAAAATTGAAAAAAACACATTCTCATTAAAAAAGAAGTGAAACTCCATTTAAACAAACTCCATTTAAACAAAAATTTGTTGAAGTCCCATATTTTAATTTTATAAAAATGTGAAGTTCACCACTTGTTGCAAATGTGAAGTTCACCAAGTTGTGCTTTACATGGTGTGGTGGGAGCACACTTGGTATATAATTGAACAAAAACACATGGTCAATAAAAAAGAGGCATTTAGAATTACACAAAACACACATATCGAAGATATCTTACAATGTCCACCAATAAATTTTGAAGGAGAGCGTCTCAACACTAATTCATATTTCAGAGATGAATCTTGAATTTTTGAAGAAGAGCATCTCAAAACTAATTCATCTTTGAGAGATGAATCTTGAATTTTTGTAGAAGAGCATCTCAAAACAAACTCATCTTTGAGAGAAGAATCTTGCATTGGCATTGCCTCGTATAATTCTAATTCATCTATTAGTATTTCATCTTTGATAGATGAATCATGAATTTGTATTGCCCCACCCAATAGATCAGCAGACATCTTATTCACATTTGTACAATGCCTTATACTAAAAATTTGAAATTGGCTAACAATATTGTTTGCTATTCCATCCAGTTCTTTTAGCGTCTTCTTCTTAACTGGGTACAAACCATTCATCTGGTTGCATACAAGTTCAGAATTGGTGAAAACTACAATTCCATTTGATCCATACTCCATAGTTGTTCCCAAGTCTTCTATCAATCCAATATAATATGCTTCGTTGTTTGTTGTTCTTCCTAATATAATCATTTTCCTTTGGATGACTTTTCTAGTCGCAATATTGGAAAGCACATATGTAATCATTGTTTCCATAGATTGGGATAGCAAGAAATCTCTATGCATAATTTCCATTTTTCAACCATATTTAATGGTTTTCTTATCCCTAAAAAAAACAAATTCAATAAAAATATATATATTAAATTGACATTTATTGCAAATGCATGGGAGAAAAGACACAAGATCATGAGATAAATGACATGTGCATGGTTTATCTTAAGGTTTGACTTAAAAAGTTTATGGTAGAATTCACATCTAGAATTAATGGTAGGAAGCCTTTAGTTTGTGGGAGAAATGACACATGTACACAATTTACCTTAAAGTGGTTGTGTTTTATGGATATTAAAATAAAGAACTTCTATTTAGATCTATTCCAGAGATTGACTTGAGGGGCATTTACTAGATATGTCACCTTTCATAAAATATGAGATCTAGAGGCTACCTGGCCCTTTACAGAATCTGCCTATAGAACTTGTAGAATTTAGTTCACTACCTGTCCCAATTATACCCTATGAAGGGTGTAGAGGCCTTGTGGAATCACTAACACTACTTTACGTAGACATAAGGGTGTATAAGAATGCATTTGTTTTACCTCGGATATTAAAATGAAGAAATTCTATTTAGATCTATTCCAGAGATTGACTGTAGGGGAATTTACTATATATGTCACCTTTCATAAAAGATGAGATCCATAGGCTACCTGGCCCTTTACAGAATCTGCCTATATAACTTGTAGAAGTTAACACTACCAGTCCCAATTATACCCTATGAAGGGTGTAGAGGACCTGTGGAATCACTCACACTACTTTACATAGACATAAGGGCGTATAAAAATGCATTTGTTTTAAATTGAATATTTTTCATAATTTCAAATTAAGAATCTATTTGAAACAATTACCTATATAAGGTTAAAACCTATGTTTTGTATCAAATCAGTTTTGGTTTCAATGAGAAACTTTTATGGCTTTAATATGTTTTTCTCGAAATGTGATACACCCAACTATAATGGGAGATATATCGAAATGATTCCTATGGTGTAATAAAATATAGATGCATAAATTCAATGAGCATAGTTTTGAGATATAAAAGTTCAAAATGGAAGAGTTGTTTGTGAACAAATATCAATGCCACTATGGATATATATCTGCTTCATTAAAAGGGATTTTTCTAGAAGGATGTCCACTAAGTTGGAAAGAAGGGAAAATGTCACAATTATATGTTAATGCATGTGTTTTACATTGAATATTTTTCATTTTATTAAAAATATATTTGAAACATAAAACTATATATAAGGTTAAAACCTAGATGTTTTGAATCAAATTACTTTTGGTTTCAATGGAAAACTTATATGGCTAATGTGTTTTTCTCACAATTATATGTTAATGCATGTGTTTTACATTGAGTATTTTTCATTTTATTAAAAATCCATTTGAAACATTAAACTATATATAAGGTTAAAACCTAGATGTTTTATATCAAATTAATTTTGGTTTCAATGGAAAAAATTTATTGCTAATGTGTTTTTTTCAAAATGTGATACACCTCATTAAAATGGGAGATATATCAAAATGAATCATATGGTGTAATAAAATAGTTTCAAGTAGTTTAAAAATATAGATGCATAAATTCAATGAGCATAAATATAGTTTTGGGATATTTTTAGAAGGATGGACTTAAGTTGGAAGGAAGGGAAAATATCACAATTATATGTTTATGCGCATGTGTTTTACATTGAATATTTTTCATTTTGTTAAGAACCTATTTTCAAAATATTTAAAACTATATACTTGGTTAAAACCTATGTTTTGTATCAAATTAATTTTTGTTTCTAAATAATATACATGTTTTACATCGAATATTTTTCATTTTATTAAAAATATATTTGAAACAATTAAACTATATAAGTTTAAAACCTATGTTTTTTATCAAATCACTTTTGGTTTCAATGGGAAACATTTATGGCTAATTTCTGTTTTTCTCGAAATGTGATATGCCCATTACAATGGGAGATATATATGGGAATGATTCCTATGGTGTAATAAAATAGTTTCAAGTAATTTAAAGATATATAGATGCATAAATTCAATGAGCATAGTTTTGAGATATAAAAGTCCAAAATGGAATAGTTGTTTGTGAACAAATATGAGTGGGTCACTATAGATATAGATCTGCTTCATTAAAAGGGATTTTTCTAGAAGGATGTCCACTAAGTTGGAAAGAAGGGAAAATATCACAATTATATATGTTAATGTGCATGTGTTTTACATTGAATATTTTTCATTTTATTAAAAATCTATTTCAAACAATTAACTATATAAGGTTAAAACCTTTGTTTTGTATCAAATCACTTTTGGTTTCGATGGGAAACTTTTATTACTAACGTGTTTTTCTGGAAATGATTCATATGGTGTAATAAAATAGTTTCAAGTAGTTTAAAGATATAGATGCATAAATTCAATGAGCATAGTTTTGAGATATATAAGTAAAAAATGGAATAGTTTTTGATGAAAAAATATCAGTGGATCACTAAGGATATATGTGCCTCATTAAAAGGGATTTTTCTAGAAGGATGGACTAAGTTGGAAAGAAGGAAAAATATCACAATTATATGTTAATTTGCATGTATGTTTTACATTGAATATAAAAGGTTTTCTCTCTCTCTCATTGTTTGAGACCATGGATATGGAAATGAAAAACTTGAATTTAGATCCATTCCAGAGATTGACTGTAGGGGCATTTACTAGATATGTCACCTTTCATAAAAGATGAGATCCCGAGGCTACCTGGACCTTTACAGACTCTACCTATAGTACTTGTAGAAGTTAGTTCACTACATGTCCCAATTATACCCATGAAGGGTGTAACGGACCCATGGAATCACTCAAACTACTTTACATAGACATAAGGGTGTATAAGAATGCATGTGTTTTACATTGAATATTTTTCATTTTAAATTAAAAGAATCTATTTGAAACAAAACTTACCTATATAAGGTTAAAACCTATATTTTGTATCAAAACACTTTTGGTTTCGATGGGAAACTTTTATGGTAATTTGTGTTTTTTTCTCGAAATGTGATACACTCGATTAAAATGGGAGATATATCGAAATAATTCTTATGATGTAATAAAATAGTTAATGGTTTAAAGATATAGATCTGCATAAATTCAATGAGCATATATTTGAGATATAAAGTCCAAAATAGAATAGTTGTTGGTGAACAAATATCAATGGATCACTATGGCTATATTTGCTTCATTAAAAGGGATATTTCTAGAAGGACGGACTAAGTTGGAAAGAAGGGAAAATATCACAATTATATGTTAATATGCATGTGTTTTACGTTGAATATTTTTTATTTTATTAAGAATCTATTTTCAAAACAATTAACATAGTATAAGGTTAAAACCTATGTTTTGTATCAAATTACTTTTTGTTTCTAAATACTATGTGTTTTACATTGAATATTTTTCATTTTATTAAAAATCTATTTGAAACAATTAAACTATATAAGGTTATAACCTATGTTTTATATCAAATCACTTTTGGTTTCAATGGGAAACTTTTATGGCTAATGTGTTTTTCCCGAAATGTGATACACGCCATTAAAATGGGAGATATATTGAAATGATTCCTACGCTATAATAAAATAGTTTTAACTAGTTTAAAAATAAATATGCATAAATTCAATGAGTATAGTTTTGAGATATAAAAATCCAAAATGGAAGAGTTGTTTGTGAACAAATATCAGTGGATCTGTATGGATATATCTGCTTCATTAAAAGGGATTTTTCTAGAAGGATGTCCACTTAGTTGAGAAGAAGGGAAAAAATCACAATTATTTGTTAATGTGTGCATGTGTATTACATTGAATATTTTTTAATTTATTAAAAATATATTTTAAACAATTAACTATATAAGATTAAAACCTATGTTTTGTATCAAATCACTTTTGGTTTCAATGGGAAACTTTTATGGCTAATGTGATTTTCTCGAAATGATTCCTATGGTGTAATAAAATAGTTTCAAGTAGTTTAAAGATATAGATGCAAAAATTCAATGAGAATAGTTTTGAGATATGAAATTCCAAAATGGAATAGTTGTTGGTGAACAAATATTAGTGGATCAATATGGATATATCTCCTTCATTAAAAGGGATTTTTCTAGAAAGATGGACTAAGTTGGAAAGAAGGGAAAATATCACAATTGTTTGAGTCTTGATCTTATAAAAGGTTTCCATTAAATCCATCGCTATTACTTTTCATGTGAACCACATTCTCAAACCCACACATCTATGTACCTACGAGCCAAGCCAAAAAGGGCTTATTTCATATTCTACTTTAACACATATATGTGATTAATTATCGCTAGAATTTATATGGTACAAATACATATAAAGAGTAATCCTTCGAATTTATATGGTAAAAATACATATAAAGGGTAGTCCTTAGTATAGACCTATTTTGACTTCAAGGAATAAAGTTAAGTTTTTTAGAAAATTTATCTTAGGAGGTAGAACTAAACCTTCTATAACCCACAATATTGCGAACTATTGAAAGTCTATATATTGGATGCTCAACATAATAGGATTTTTACAATAGTAGTGATTTTCAGTATTTTTTTTATATTATAGTATATTACAACGCCTGGGCAGTACCTTGTTGATTGTCTGTGATAACCTTAAAAACAAACACGAAAATTTCAATTAACCAAACGGATTTTGATTTCTCGGAAACTTTACTTGTGCACTGATACAATTGACAGGCACTGTAAACGGAGTGCAAACACGGCGCGGTAGCGATGAATTTGTGCCCCGAAACAAAAAGCAGAATTTGTCCGACAGGACTCAAAAATGGTTTGGCACATTGGCCATGGCTGAAGAACTTGGTGTTCTTTTTAATAAAATTTCATTTCAAAATAAAAATTCAACATACATTTATATTTCTAATGAAATTTATGCTGTAAAACTTGAAAGCCATGAGGAGGAATCAATCATGTTCCAGAAATAAAACTTTAGAGTTTGGATTTTTTAACACTAATAGAGCATGGTCATTTTCCTGCAGTAAATATACTCGAGCCTAATTACATGTTTTTTCTGGATTTATAAAATTTTGACCTAGTATGATGCACCTTTCTATTAATTTTGAAAGAAGTTAAAAAAAAAATATTTTGACTCCATATGCATGCGCCTTTCTATTAATTTTGAAAAAAGTAAAAAAAAAAAATATGATTTATCATACACATCTATAAATGGATAGCCGACATTAGAGCGTCTAACAGGACTCGAAAATGGTTTGGCACGTTGGCCATGGCTGAAGAAGTTGGTGTTCTTTATAATAAAATTTCATTTCAAAATAAAAATTCAATATACAATTATATTTCTAATGAAATAGCCATAAGGAGGGTTCGATCCTGTTTTGGAAATAAAACCTAGAGTTTGGATATTTTTAGCCTTCATTTTCCTGCACTAAATATATTCTTGTCTAATTACATGTTTTTTTTGATTTATAAAATTTTAACTCCATATGCATACATTTTTTATTAATTTTGAAACAAATTTAAAAAAAAAATGATTTATCATACATATCTATAAAATGTGAACTATATAATTGTTAAAAAGAAATATAAATTTATTGTATACAAGAAAGTCAAATGTTGTAAGATTAATTTCTCATAAAAAATTATAAGACATTTATGTTTGTGAAAGTCTTGCTAAAGAAACTATACTATATTGATATAAACACATGAAAATTAGGGCTAGAGGATTATGGGTACCAGTTCCAGTGCCCAAATGAAAGATCCATTAAATATTTTATTGTAAGAAATGTTGTTGCTTCAACTTTTTCTTCTGCAATATAATGTAATATATAAAACATAATCAATAATGTGACATGAAGAAGATTATGGGAACAAATCTTAAAATTCTCCTTTAAAGTATTTGAATTTTTTTTTGCAATATAATGCAAAATATCAAACACAATCAATAATCTAGTAAAAAAGGCAATGGTTTATGTCAATAATTTCCTAAAAAGAATATAATGGTTTATGTTGAAGAGATCCAACTAGAAAATAAAGAAACTTAGGAAAAACTCATCCACTCACAAATCTTAGAATTCCCTTTCCCCATGTTTGAAATTTGTTTCTACAATATAATGAAAAATAGCAAACACAATCTCAGAATTCCCTTTCCGGATGTTTGAACTTTTCTTCTACAATATATTGAAAAATAGCAAACACAATCAATAATGTCTTAAAAATAATACAATGGTTTATGTTGAACAAATTCACATAGAAAATAAAAAACCAAAAAAAATCTCTTCTCTGAAAAAATCTTAGAATTCCCCTTTCAAAATTTCTACATATTCAAGCTAGCTCTAATTATGGACCGTTTATGTTGAACACATCCACCTAGAAAATAAAGGAATCAAGAAAAATCTCATCCTCGAAACAAATTTTAGAAGTCACTTTTCGAAATTTCCAGCAATTCATCCTAAACCTACTCATGGGCTCAAATTGATGGGTTCACATGAGGGTTGCATAATAAATTTACCTCAACACTTGTCTCCTTAAATAGATTATATTCCACATAAATACCATGGGTCAATACCACAGTTTGTTAAAACTCGGAGTAAAATAAAATAATTTAACCTCTATTTTATTTTAAATATTAATTTGATTAATTCTATTTTATTTTTTATTTTTTTTATGTAATTTGACCGTGTCAAACATATCTTCCATATAGGTTCTTAGTGCAATGAACATGCCATCATTACACTTAACATTGGACTTATGAATACTAACATTGCCTACTTATGGAATAAGAATGGTTTTATATTTATGCTAATAAGAGCGCTAAAATTTTAATTTCATTATCAATAATGATTATGTGGATGGTAGAGAACCTCCATGACATATTCTATAATATTCTTTGAAGTATACAAAAATCAAAGGTTGAGATTTACCTCCAAAGTAATTATGTCCTTTATGACCATTTAATTAAATTGATTAATTAAAAAAATGTCATATGAACTATTTTCATACAAGTGAGTTATGGTTCTTTGGGCATGTGATCAACCTTTCTGGATATGGTCAAAATAGACAGAACCTACCCATGGTATTTACTGTGGTATTCTCCCATGGTATCTCCCCTCCTAGTTTCCTTAGTTTTTCAAGAGAAATAATAAAATAAGGCTTCTAGAGAGTCCATCAAGCCTAAAAAAAGGAATAGGAGCTAGGCATTGGATCATGCTAAGTTTTTAAATCTTATTGTGTTTTGTTGAGAAATTTCCTTGGGCGGTTGTAGTTACATCCAGAGATGAAAAACCCGTGGTGAATTTGTATGGTGGATCTAGTGAGGATTCACAAAGGTGCTTCAGTGTATTAGATTTGTGTTTAATGAGTAGTCTTGCATGTCATTTATAGGGGCTCCATTCTTATTTTTATGGGCATGCATCTTTATTTTTAGCTAATAATATAAATAAGAGGTTGTGAGGCTGCATTTTCAGATCCCTCCTATGTTCGTTGCTTTTTATAGCAATCATTTTCATTATAAAACTCAAGTGTGACACATCCATTGATAATATTATTTTTTGGGATCTTCTAGTAGTATGAGAGTTGTGCATCGTGCTAGCTTGAGGTTTCTTGTTAGCATATTAAGATTTTTATTTACAGGATTGAAAATTATTGTCGTAAGATGTCTAACTATAGGATTTTTATATACAGGATTGAAAATTCTTGTCCAAATACAATGAAGAAATGACAAGAGCAACAAGTGACCGATGTGTCATACGTGAAAGACCGCAAGGCCATTATACATCACAAAGTTTGATCATTGAATAACATCTACAACCAAGTAGCTTTTACGCTGAATTTGAAGGGTTGTGTCTCCTATGTCACAGGGAGACGAGTTAAGTAAAGTATAATGATTTTATCATGCCAATTTTCCTCTGCCTTCAACAATCTATTTCTTTAATTAGCAAGATTGGGAGAGATGGAAAAATATTTGCGGTTCCATATTGATTGAATCATCTAATCCTTCACCATTAACTAAGAGATGAACGGTGGGAAGAATAATAAATTAAATAATGGATAACTATTAATATGTTTATTTGGGGCTTGATTCGATTCTATAAATAAAATTAAAGGAAACTTTTTGGAAGGCATGATGGACAAGATGTTGATGTGATCTCCCTATGATGAATTAGTGTATTCTTGCATATGTTCTTGCTTAGTATGGGAGAATATGGGTTGTATTGAAGAGACCTTGGAAAGTACCCATAAACTGTTTGATGAACTAGTGACAATATATGGTCCTTTACATAAAAATATTTCCTTAGAAAAAAATGATGGTCAAAGCAATAGGCCTAAAAAATAATCAATGCCATCCTGCAACATAAGTGTCCATGGCAAGTGAAGGAAGGATACAGAATAGGGGATAAGCTATTCACACTTGGATCTGAGATACAATGAATGAAGTTAGCCATAGAAATGTGTAAGTTGGAGGATATAGACACATGTCTCTGAGAGGTGGGGAAACCAAAATGGAAGAAACTCACTTGGGCTCTCAATCCATCCACGCTTGCATTAATACAACAACGAAATTGGGAAAATACTTGTGAGGAGGTTAGACTCACAGTTTCTTCTTGTCTCAATAGGGTCATAGCTCTAACATTGCCACTACTAGCCTATAATAATGATCTCAAGAAAAATATAGTGCAATTGATAGTAGAATCCCTTTAGGGGTTGAATAATACTTCCTACCTTTCAGAAGTGATGTAGAATTTTAAAACTCATGGAAGAGTTCGGTTTTGGAATCTCTATGCTGAATTTGGATTTCAAAAACTTGATATTTCAGTTACCACAAATTTTATACACCAACATTACATAAGCTTATCCGCACTATGTCGAAACAAGTATGCAAAATATTGTGTCTCTATTCTTAGAAGGATATGCTCACATCTGCAAGGTACTAGGATCCATATGAGGAAGGAACCAAAGGTATGACCAAATTCCTATGATCTAGTCGAGAAGTTGGTCAGGAAAACATAAAATTTCTCAGAAGTTTGTTGACTAGGAAAGACCTGAGAAGTATTGATGGAGGAAGCACGAAGAAAATCCATGAGAAGAATGACAAAGGAGGAGTGTAATATTATTTATCTACAAGGGACCTTGGGCCCTTAACCATTCATGTCCAGGTAATATGAAGGCAACAAGGTTAGAACATATATATACTTTTTCAGATCATCTGGATTCATCCATAGTTGGGTTCACCGGTTTTCAAGGGAGAACCTATGAAGGATTCGAGCAGTCAAGTACAGAAGGTGAGAAACAACTCCATTTTTTTCTGAAAACCTGTAGGAGAAGTTGATGATAATTAGTCATCTTGAAAAAATTTATGGGCAAAGGAAGGAGGTAGTTGCCACTATTGTTAGGTCCCTATATTACTAGTGTATTCCCTTATTGTTGTTAGTGTATCCCCCTTATTTTTATTGTTGTACCCCTCTAACCCCCATATTGTTATTATTGTGCCCTTACATTATTATTGTTAGGTCGGCTAGGATTATATTATGACCCCATGGACTCCTATATATAGAAAGGAGGTTCTGTCATTTGTATCATTTAAGAATTGTTCATTTATGTAATGTAAATGAGGTTGCCTCCTAGAAGTAGCTTATTTCTAAGGGATTGATCTCTCTTTTCCTCTATTTTTGGAGCTAGTTTCATAGCATTTGTTATCAGATATTTGGATTCTAGGGTTTCGCTGCACCAAACAAGTCATCATGGAATTTTCGCTATAACATTTTCTCTACGAAGGTTCAGAAGCTGAAATTTTTTTCACTAGAAGCCGAAATCCCGAGTAAATTCATAAAAAAAGTTTAGATCTTGGTTCACAATATTTTCAAAGATAGGATCTGTGGAAGTTATGGTTTTTGCAAGCTCCTAAATTTAATCTAAAAAAGGTGACCTTGGGAAAATCATCATAAATATCTCTGTCAGCATCGAATTGGAATTTTGTAAAAAGTGACTGCAAGTACACGAACCGTAGTCTATTGTGTATCAATTTGAGAGCCGAAGGAGGAAATAGGGACACATGGCACGTCGTACAAGTTCTCTCTACTGAACTAGTCCATAATTAGGTCATTGTGGGAGATTGGGAATAACGTTTTCTTGAAGGATCCAAATCCATTCAGACCTGTGGAATTTGAAAGAATATTCATAGGGCTAATACAGGACCAAATTTCATATATTGAAGATCGGAAATTAGGGAGATAATTCAGTTTCAATATCGAGCTCCTCAAAAGCAAGAAAAAGGTGTGTATTTGTTTTCAAATTGTTTGTACTAGAGAGACACACTAGGAATACTACTACTGTGTTTGACCGAGAAAGGGGTGGAAGAAGTGATGAAGGCGTTTCATGATGGAATATGTGGCGGACACTGAAACTGGTGCGCAACGGCATGTAAGATCCTCAAAGTAGGGTTATTCTAGACACATTTTTTCGGTGATGTTTGAGCTCATGTTAGATCTTGTGAGAAGTGCCATACTTCCACCGAGAGATAGAAATTTGCACCCCTCCCACTAATCCTGTTCCATGTTAAAGAGCCATTCAAATAGTGGGTAATTGACTTCATAGGTGAAATCCATCTAGCCTCCAGTATCCAATACCAATGGATCCTAACTGCCACGGATTACTTCCCAAGTGGGTCGAGGTGGTGTCTGCGAGGAACGCTACTGACACAGTGCTAATAAATTTTTTGGAGGAGAATATAATAGCAAGGTTTGGATGTCCGTCAAAGATAATCACAGATAATTTTCAAGGTTCCATGTAATATTCCTAAATTAGCATGCAGCTAATTGGAATATTAATTTTTCTCTTGACATTTTGTTAGATGAATAAATTGATAGCGAGGCACATAAATCTTTTGAGTAGTCATAAAACCCCTCTTAATGTGGAAAGGGATCGTATTCATAGTTCGATAAAGCACCCTCATGTGTGAACAGGGGCTAATGGATGTGGACAAGGTCAAGTTTGACTAAGTCAACTGTGTTGGTATGGGAGGAGTGGATCATCAATAGAGACAACACAGTGTGAATGGGAGGAAGATTCCATGATGGTGGAAACCCTAATGAGTGGGAGCGAAGGTGAGAAGGCTCACATTTTTTTATAAGGAGGGCAAGGCAGCCATAGTAGGGCAGGTTATTCATTATTGATTTTATGGTATGCATGAATATTTTTCATTCTTCAGTTGTTTAGTTGAGATTGTTGTGTTGTTTAGCACTGGGTGTTCCCAAGCGGGAATCCCATCTCCTTCATTGAGAGGCCTCTTGGAGGAGAATTGCACTTCATTTCCACACTCAGGATTAAGGCCAAGCTTCAGTCTTCAACTACAGTGACATTTCTGCAGAGTATTATGTTGTGCTACAGGGTGTTGTAGTGGAGGGTTAAGAAACCCACTTCTAGAGCTATTTTTTCATAGGAGAAAGCATTCTTCTCTCTGGGAGGTCAGAAAGGGAGTTTATTGAGGTTTCTTTCACATCTTGGCACCAAGCCAACATATCCCCATCATCTACAAAATAGTATCCCTCTTTGACTGTGTTATTTCAATAAGTATTTGCAGTGGGGGTTTTAGTGCTTGATTTGTAGGGTGACATCTTCAGTGGTAAGATCAACCTTTCACTTGAAGGATCTATTGGAGGATATCTATTAATTATTTTTATTATCTATAGCAATATTCATCCAGTTATTCAGTAGTAGCTGCTAATTAGCCCTAGGGCTGCATTCTGACATTTTGGTATTTTTGTATATTTCAAGAAACCCTTCCTGGGTTGTCTTGAAAATGTGTTTGGGAGTATAGATATTTGTTCCCGGCATTATTTGAGCCCTACAACTTTATATCTATGTATTTAAATTTTCCAGCAGCAGTTATATCTAATAAAACTGCACTGTCATAGCCTTAGGTATTTTCTATGTAGCAGTGTACTTTATATTTCATGTACATGTTGTCTTGAGGCTTGTTCTGCCAAGCTTGAGTGACTATTTCCTTAAGGACTTGTATATAATTTTGTTGCTATGATCTTAATGTGATGACTATACGATCTTCTTACATTTTTCATTCCTATTTCCATTTTATGTGTTCATGTATTGTTGCTTTCCCATTTCAGAATATTATAGTGGTATCAGAGCATAATCTTCGCTCAGCCTGTGAGTTTCAAGCCAACATGATATAAGAAGAAGAAGAGAAGAAAAAAAGATCTAAAATGATGGAAGGAATGAGCTTTGTCTTATCACTTTTCAAATCTATGAAGAACCTCTCCAAGGAGGTCAAGCAGATGAAAAAGGAGAGATGCAATGAAACCTTTAAAAGGTTTCAAGAAGAGGAAGGTCCATGTACTTCCTATCATCAGAAGAAAGAACCGGTGTTGCATAGAACTCCAAAGAAATATACTATGCCCTTCTCTTTTGAGGAATAAGACAAGAGGTGTGAAGATGGAGGGTGCTTGGAACATGAAATTCTAAGCAAATACCTGGCAAAATATAAGTGTCAACCTAGAGCTTTCAAGCAGACTCTAACTCTCCTACAGTTCATTTAGCTCAAAGAAGAAAGGAGACCTGGTAGCAATAGGAAAATAAAAGGAAATATATTTCTATTGTCTACCTTTGATGGCTCATCCTCATGAATAACAAGAGCTTGGGGAATGAAGTTGGATGCATTTTTTCTGCTAAATCTAGTAGTAGAGAAATAATCCATTGAGATTGTAGCACTGCACCTTGAGGGTGAAGCAAATATTTGGTGGTTCAGACATTTGAGTCCTGCAAGAGTGACAACATATGAAAATTTTACTCAAACATTAATCAAAAGGTTTGAAAAGAAGAGATCAGAGGAGAAGAGGCCTTCACCACCACTTGCTGCGGGAGCACTTGCATCAAGAGAAAGAACACTTGCACCTTTGCAAATTGGTCTTAATCCCTTGACATTTATGTCCCATGCACTATTCTGCAAATGCATGAGGAGGAGGAGACTTATACCAGTGTTGATTCAGCCAAAGAAGAGCATCCATCATCATCAGTAGTTGGGGAAGTCATCACATCAGAGGTGTTAGCCCCCTATGAATTTTTTGGCAAGAAAATAGGGGGCTAAAATGTTTTTTGAGCCTTCAAGGAATGCATTTCCCCTGAAAACACATCATCCTTGAAGTCTCCTTGTGCCTTTGTCCTTTGATAAATCCTCACTGTTGTTCCCAGTTGAAAATTCTCTCTGTTGTAAAGAAGAATGCCAAAAGGCCTCCTTTTCCTCTTATTCCATCTCCATTAAGCCTTTGTTTCCTTCCTTTTTACTCCTCTCTATCTCCCTCATTAACCCCTAAATCGTCTTCATTCCCCTTTTAAGCCTTTTAAATTACCTTTGTCTGGCTTAAAACCCCTTATTTCCTTTACCGGATCTCTTTCCTGGCCTTAAAAAGCATTAAAATTAGGCCAAAATAACTCTTTTCCATATATGCAGGCTTAAGCCCTTTCAGCCAGCCCTCTTAACCACTTCCCCACCACGTGACCCGTGCCCAGAACCAAGCGCTTAAACTCCGAGCGCTAATCGTGATCACAACTTAAATTGCAAGCATAGTCCTTTGTTATTTGAATATGTTCCCATGCGATTGCATTTGGTCTATAGACCTCTGCATTAATATTAGTCGTTGATTTGTATAGATCCGATGACCCAGCGCTAATCGCAATGCGCCCATCGCCCCTATACATCCACTCCTCCGATTTCATCAGAGTCATCGATCTACCAAAGGAATAGATGGCAGTCACTCCATCACACCACCGCTCCAATTGCAATCGCAAAAAGTATTGACATGCTTCCGTGTTATCTCCCGATTGCGAGTCCCTGATACAATCCTAGCCATCTATCCGCTCGGATCCAACGATCCAGATTTATCCAGCTCCGCTCCTTTGTCCCCACCCATCTCCCCACTGATTGAATCTCCACCGTTGATCTCCCCACGTGATCCAACGATTGGCGCTTAATCGCTGATCGCCAATAGAAAGTTCCTTAAAGTGTCACCCTCCATCTCCCCTGATTGCGATCTTCTGATTTCATCGTGGCTATCCGTTTGGTCTGAGATCGATGGCCAATGTTGCATTGCGTCCTCCACCACATTTCTTCGTTGGAGCCTCTATTAAATCCATCTTTCGACCTCCACTGTTGATCTCCTCCTGAGATCCAACGACCCAAAACTAATAGCCCTTCGCCTTCGCCGAGTTCCACATCAGGCCCTATTTCATTTCCATAATTTTCTTTGTAATAAGGCCAAACATTATACCTTTACATTTTGCACTAAAGGCCTATTTCTCCGCATAATTTCATATTAACACCTTGACAGCCAATCCTGACCGTTGATCTCCGGTGCCTGTTTTAATCGGGCGACCCGGAACCATTTCCGCCAACGCTTCGCAAGCTTTCAAAGCATTCTTATGCCACCCCTCCCTGTATTTTATAATTGGTTCATTTTTACTCTGCATGGTATACAAAGTGATTAATTCACTTTGTTTGCTGTAATCACATCCATTGTGATTCGGAGCATAGAGAGGCCATTACAGCAGTAGCAAAGTATGTCAGCGGAAGAGATCCAAGGGGTTAATGCTTATTATTGATGTAATTAATGCTTAATCCTGCATTCAAAGGAAGAAGCGCAATGTGAAGACCAAAGAGAATAGTGACGAGTCATATCTATGTTTGACATCAGCAGAACACTCTTCTCCAGAAGGGCACCTTCGGACAGTGTTCTCCATGCCTCCTCAGGCCCTTAAACAGATGAATACATGGGCAAAAGTTTCTATGACTATTAGATAGCAGTTATGAAGCATGGAGACCTTGCAGAATTTCCACCCAGTTCATTTATTCCATAAGGATAGCGCAGAGCTCCAAACAGCCAGAAAGGACTTCAAGAAACATCTGAGGTCAATCTCGACCTGACAAAGACTCCTGAAGAAAACTACAGAGTACATACAACGCTGCAGAGCCATTAAGCAGTATGGGCGTGAACGTTTCCACCATCCCGTCTTAATGAAACAAATTAAATGTACACCTACTCCCGCTATCACTCATTCTCCTATAAGAATCCCCAAGGACATATTGTAAAAGGTGGTGGTTCGGTTGTTGCTGTTGTTAGAGGGATTCATTTTGATTGTTAGAATAGTCTTGGGAGGGAATAGCAAAGTAGTTTGTAATGTAATAGGCTGGGAGGAGAAAGTTTGGACTGTATTAGCCATTGAGCTCAGTGTATGTGACTGGTTTTTCACATCAATTGAACAATAAATTTCTTTGGATCCTGGTCTATTACTACGGGTGATGTTTTCTTATCACATTGTTTATTACATTTTTCATGCTGTTCATTTCTTCTGGCTCGCATCAGAAATATGGCATAGGATTTACCCATGTTAGGTACCTTATGTTTCTGCTCTCCCTGCCTTTAATGTTTTCCGCTGATAGTGAATCTAAGAGTAAATTCATGTGGTTTAACTAGTGTAGCAGATGTTATTTCCTGCTAGCTGATGTGTGAATTTAGGGTTTGCTACTTGGATGTTTCTTGCTGGTGTCAAAGCATTGAAGGTTCAAATTCCTTCTTTGATCTATAGACTCTAGCTTTGTGTAAAGCTTATCTCTGTTTTTCCCTTGGAGCATGCTAAAGCAGACTTGGAGGTAAATGACGTCTGGTCCAATCTATAAGCTGCCCCCTTGTGACTTCATTGAGAGCTGCCTTTGAGTATATCCAAGCAGGCCTGGAGTTGAATAAACCTCTGACCTGATCTATAGATAGAAATTGGGTTGATTTCCTTCTTTCACTTTCAATCCTTAATGTTCCATTTCACCATCTATCTAAAATATCCTTTAGTATAGATGATTTTCCCTCTGAAAGCCTTGGTCAGTTGCTTGCAAGTAATCTCCTTTCATGACTCCATGGCCCAATGGATGGAATTTTCTTGATCTCTTCTCTTTGTTGAAACGTCTTACTCCCCTGCTCCTTTTTCCCATGGCCTTCTCAGTCTATGATCTCATGACCAACCCAGAAACCCACCAACCAAATCATTTAAAACCCCCTATGCTTCATAACTAGCCTAATACCTCATCTTGAGCTTTGAAAGATATATCATTCTTTATATTTATGGAGAGATCCCTCTCCGAATCTAGGAGGGCTAGATCCTAGGATCCCAAAGTGGTTCTGATGTTGTCTCATCTTTTGGTCTTGCCAATCTGGCCAAAACATGGGAACCGCAACATAATGGCGACTCCACTGGGGAAGACACCACTTAGCCTCTAGATTGGTTTTAATTGTTAAAGGTGGACAGCAGTCTGTTTCTAATGTCCGAATTCATCCACCTGGCGACTCCACACTCCCTATAATCCAAAATACCTAATGACTCCACTGGTGGAGGAATCTGAACTGGTTGAGAGGATGTAGTGACTTTCTTTGTAGAAACATGGATCCAGACATGGACAGGGATACGAAGCTTGATGCTTTGTATGACCAACTCAATGGAATAGTAGAAATGTTTAGTAAATTACTGGAGATGTACATGGCTAATATGAGTGAAAATGATGATTATTTAGAGCAGCCCATGCCTTCTTCAAAACAGGAGCAAACTCAAGACCGAGAAGATGAGAAAGACATGTATGATGCTTAAGAATCTATAGAAGTTGAAGAGGAAAGTGATCAGGAACTACCTGATTGCTTACCTATGTCTTGTGTTACGCTGACTAGAGAATATCAAGACCTAATAGCAACAGCTAATAGGGAACGTTGCTTTGAGGAAACAAGAGACCACATAGAAGAGGCAGAATTTGATGTGGAAGAAGAGGCTCAAGAAAACATCTCGCCTCCCAATCAGCTAACATAAGAGAAAGAGGATTGTTGTTCTTCTATCAATGATGAGAGGGAAACCCCTCTTTTGACAGAAGAAGAGATTGATCAGATATTAAATCAGCAGTCCACCTTAGAAATATTGTATAGAACACACACTCTTGCCCATTCATCTTATGAGTTTGATGATACAGATCCAGGAAGCTCCTCTGCGGATCAAGACGAAGAAAGACCTGTTGAGAATCTGACAGGTTTGATGGGTGACATTGCTTACGATTATGACTTTCCTAATTATGATCTATTTGATGATTATTGTTTCCAGAGAAAAGTTGAGTTTGCAGAACCATCATCAGTAGTTTCATGGGAGGAAAGCCAGGGCCAGAAACTCCAGAGAAGGAGTGAACCCAGTCATCCTATCTATGACACTGATGGGGAAAGTTATGAAAGCATTAGTGATGAGTGTCATGAGAACGAAGGACAACAGTATTTATTTTTAGAGGATGAGGAGGAAAGCAAAGAAGAGATTATTGATCAAGATGAAAATAACGAGCCTTCTCTTGAAAAAGAGGAAGCAATGGAACAAACCACCGCTCAAGAATACATAGATCTTTTCACGGAGCTCAACACATTAGAGCAGAAAATACCGGAGCTCCAAGAAAACTCAGCTGCAATATATGATGAGTCCTCTAGTTCAGATGATTAAGGAGACACTCTACTCCAAGAGAGTCTTCTTCTCCATCCAGTGGAAGAAGAAGATATCCTGGTTGAAGCCGGCCTGCCAGATATTCATAGCCAGGTATCTTTTCATGATCCTTATGTTCATTTCCTGCAAACATTAAAATAAGAATCAAAGGTTTTTTTGAGAAACATGTTGCAAATAGAAAGAAAATTTTTCAAAGCTGCTATTATGGAAAAAAAATAGTGGGAGCTGCTCTGCCTATCCAGCCTGCTCAAGGAGCTGAGTAGAAAGGACCAATCATGGGATCACTTGATGGATTGGTTGCATTGGAAGACAATGTTTGTAAGCTAGACTTGTAAATACTCCAGTTAGAGTAGGGTAGGTAGGAAAATCTCAATAAAGCTTAGTGTATGAGAATGTATTTAGTTGTTTTAATTTCTGCAAAGTCCAGCAAGCCAGACAGTCTAATCCTGGCTTGACTGTTCCTTCAATTTATGTCTTAGAATATAGAGAAGAAATCTGCTAGATATTTTAATCCTAGCAGGTACTGGTTTAGGTAGAGAAACTATGAGGCCAACAGTCTAATCTGGTCTCATGGAGTAATAAGGGTAGAAGTAGAATAGGTTTATTTTCCTGTTTGTAAAAAATTGATGATGTAAAGGGTCTGCAAGTCCAAATGCACCCAGAAGAAAATGTTAGGACTATAGTGTGGGTAGGTAGTTGTTTGGGAGAAATTTTCTCCTGATTTGATGTCTTCATGATTTGTGTAGGCTGATCCAAGAAAGAAATGGATGTGTCAATAACCAAGCATCTGGCCTACTCCAAAGATCATTCTCTGAATTCTTGACTCCTTCAAGAAGAAGTCATCTCCTTGTGGAGCCACTGTTAGCCCCCTATGAATTTTTTGGCAAGCAAACAGGGGGCTAAAATGTTTTTTTAGCCTTCAAGAAATGTATTTCCCCTTAAAACACATCATCCTTGAAGTCTCCTTGTGCCTTTGTCCTTTGATAAATCCTCACTGCTATTCCTATTTGAAAAGCCTCTCTGTTGTAAAGAAGAATGCCCAAAAGCCCTCCTTTTCCTCTTATTCCATCTCCATTAAGCCTCTGTTTCCTTCCTTTTTACTCCTCTCTATCTCCCTCATTAACCCCTAAATCATCTTCATTCCCATTTTAAGCCTTTTAAATTACCTTTGTCTGGCTTAAAACCCCTTATTCCCTTTACCGGATCCCTTTCCTGGCCTTAAAATGCATTAAAATTGGGCCAAAATCACTGTTTTCCATATATGCAGGCTTAAGCCCTTTTGGCCAGCCCTCTTAACCACTTCCCCACCACGTGACCCGTGCCCAGAACCAAGCGCTTAAACTCCGAGCGCTAATCACGATCAAAACTTACATTGCAAGCGTAGTCCTTTGTTATTTGAATATGTTCCGATGCAATTGCATTTGCTATATAGACCTCCGCGTTAATATTAGCCATTGATCTGTATAGATCTGACGGCCCAGCGCTAATCGCAATGCGCCCATCGCCCCTATCCATCCACTCGTCCGATTTCATTAGAGCCGTCAATCTGCCTCCAGATCGAACGGAAGTCACTCCAATCGCAATCGCAAAAAGTATTGACGTGCCACCGTGTTATCTCCCGATTGCGACTCCCCGATCCAATTCGAGCCATCTATCCGCTCGGATCCAATGATCCAGATTTATCCCGCTCTACTCCTTTGTCCCCGCCCGTCTCCTCGCTGATTGAATTTCCACCGTTTATCTCCACACGTGATCCAACTGTTGGCACTTGATCAATGATTTCCAATTGGAAGTTCCTTAAAGTGTCACCCTTCATCTCCCCCGATTGCGACCTTCTGATTCCATCGTGGCCATCTGTTTGGTCCGAGATCGACGGCTCACGTTGCATTGCGTCCTCCACCACATTTCTTTGTTGGAGCCTCTATTAACTCCATCTTTGAACCTCCATCGTAGATTTCCTCCTGAGATCCGATGGCCCAAAACTAATCGCCCTCTGCCTTCGCCGGGTTCCACATCAGGCCCTGTTTCATTCCCATAATTTTCTTTGTAATAAGGCCAAACCTTATACCTTTACGTTTTTCACTGAAGACCTATTTCTCCGCCTAATTGCATATTAACACCTCGACAGCCAATCCTGACCGTTGATCTCTGGTTCCTGTTATAATCGGGTGACCCGGAACCATTTCTACCAATGCTTCACAAGCCTTCAAAGCATTCTTCCGCCACCCTTCCCCATATTTTATAATTGGTTCATTTTTACTGTGCATGGTATACAGAGTGATTAATTCACTTTGTTTGTTGTAATCACAGCCATTGTGATTTGGAGGATAGAGAGGCCATTACAGCAACAACAAAGTATATTAGCAGAAGAGATCCAAGGGGTTAATGCTTATTATTGATGTAATTAACGCTTAATCCCACATTCAAAGGAAGAAGCACAGTGTGAAGACCAAAGAGCACAGCGACGAGTCATATCTATGTTTGAAATCAACAGAACACTCTTCTCCATAAGGGCACCTTCGGAAAGTGTTCTCCATGCCTCCTCGGGCGCTTAAATAGATGAATACACGGGCATAAGTTTCTACGACTATCAAACAATAGTTATGAAGCATGGAGACCTTGCGGACTTTCCACCCAGGTCATTTATTCCAGAAGGCTAGCGGAGAGCTCCAAATAACCAGAAAGGACTTCAAAAAACATCTGAGGTCAATCTCGACCTGAAAAAGACTCCCGAAGCAGACTACAGAGTACATACAGTGCTGCAGAGCCATTAAGCAGTATGGGCGTGAACGTTTCCACCATCCTATCTTAATGAAACAAATTAAATGTACACCTACTCCCGCTATCACTCATTCTCCTATAAGAATCCCCAAGAATATATTGTAAAAGGTGGTTGTTCGATTGTTGTTGTTGCTATTAGAGGGATTCATTTTGACTATTAGAATAATCTTGGGAGGGAATATCAGAGTATTTTGTAATGTAGTAGTCTGGGAGGAGAAATTTTGGATTGTATTAGCCATTGAGCTCAGTGTATGTGACTGGTTTTGCACATCATTTGAACAAGAAATTTCTTTGGATCCTGGTCTATTACTACTGGTGATGTTTTCTTATCGCATTGTTTATTAAATTTTTCATGCTGTTCATTTCTTCTGGCTCGCATCAGAAATCTGGCATAGGATTTACCCTTGTTAGGTACATTATGTTTCTACTCTCCCTACCTTTAATTTTTTCTGCTGATAGTGAATGTAAGAGTAAATTCATGTGGTTTAACCAGTGTAGCAGATGTTATTTCCTGCTAGATGATGTGTGAATTCAGGGTTTGCTACTTGGATGTTTCTTGCTGGTGTCAAAGCATTGAAGGTTCAAAGTCCTTCTCTGATCTATAGACTCTAGCTTTGTGTAAAGCTTATCTCTGTTTTTCCCTTGGAGCATGCTAAAGTAGACCTAGAGTTAAATGACCTCTAGTCCGATCTATAAGCTGCCCCCTTGTGACTTCATTGAGAGCTGCCTTTGAGTATGTCCAAGCAGGCCTGGAGTTAAATGACCTCTGACCTGATCTATAGACAGAAATTGGGTTGATTTCCTTCTTTCACTTTCAATCCTTAATGTTCCATTCCACCATCTATCTAAAAGATCCTTTAGTATAGATGATTTTCCCTCTGAAAGCCTTGGTCAGTTTCTTGCAAGTGATATCATTTCATGACTCGATGGCCCAATGGATGGAATTTTCTTGGCCTTTTCTCTTTGCCGAAACGTCTTACTCCCCTTCTCCTTTTTCCCATGACCTTCTCATTCTATGATCTCATGACCAACCCAGCAACCCACCAACCAAATCATTTAAAACCCCTTGTGCTTCATAACTAGCCTAGTACCTCATCTTGAGCTTTCAAAGATATATAATTCTTTGTATTTATGGAGAGATCCCTCTCCAGATCCAGGAGGGCTATATCCTAGGATCCCAAAGTCGTTCTGATGTTGTCTCATCTTTTGGTCTTGCCAATCTGGCCAAAACATGGGAACCCCAACAGGAGGAAGGAATCCTTGTAGTAGTACAAGATGTTCCGAAGTTTCACCAAGGTATCCAAATATTTCCACTTTCTGTTATTTTAGCACATCTTATGGAGGGTTGTGGGAATATTCCATTGCATGACCAAGGGTCAAATCATATTGATGATTTGGAGCAGCAGACTATGACTGTGCTGAGCAGCCCTGATTTTTTCAACGAGGGGATAAACAATCATCCTAGTTATTCATTATTGAGATGAACACAACTCCTTGGGTTGGAGTGTGGATTCCTCGAGGATAGGATGAGCATTTTCCTCAACAACCCAATGCATAACTATATGTTCAGCATTGAGCATCAGCATGAGACAACAAAAACACCATTATGGAGATTAGCAGCACTATCATTGAGTAGTCGTGATGAGTTTGGGGCCCGACTACTATTGGGGCATTCTGATGACTATTTTACTTGTGTGATATTGTATAGGAAGATGATTGATGAGAGGCATCGTATATTTCATTGTTGTGATGGATCTTTCTTAATGATAATTTTACAGCTCAATGAAAATCCTTTGCCTTTAGCATACTTGGATCCCTATGGATTTAACATGATCATTGATGAGAGGTCTTCACTTGGGGATCTCGAAGAGATTTCATTTCAACATCCCATGAAATGCAAAGGTATAAATATGATATGGAAAGATGGTATTCTCCATTGAAGGAGTACCAAGATGGAGCATGGTAGGAGACACCCACATTTCGATGAAGGAGTGTGGATGCTAAGCAAGAGGTTGGTGATTCACCTTCATATCTATGACATGGGGCAGCAAGAGGCATGGCTGCATTGGCTACTCTTTAAAGATTTTGGCCATCATGTGACATATCCTTCTTCTAAGGGTATGTTGGTGGGTGAAATTTCGCATGGTACTTGCATCATATGGCAGCGAGGAGTCTGGGTGCATTGTGTTGCTATCACATTCTTCATGTCAATCATCGTATTTTCACCTAATGATTTGTATGATGGAGGTGTGAAGGGGATGCAAGAGTTATTGTTTCTTTGGCTACTCTTGGGAGAGTATGGGAAGGATTTTTCCCATACTTGGCATGATATTTTTGGAGAAAGGGATGGAATAATGAAAGTGCAAGGAGGCTACCCTTCAGCATTGAATAATCAGGAGGTATTTCCGCGTAGGAATAAAGCTCCCACACATAGCAGCATGATGGTGGATTAATTTTTCATATGACATGTCAAAGAATGGATTCATGGAGTGGAAAGAACCTTATCACTAAGGCCAAAAACATTGTCACTTGGGAGTATGTATCTATCGATGGAGTTTTCAAAGGGGAGTATGCATCCCTTCATTTTGTAGACTTTTATGAGTAGATTCTCATGGGAGGGCTCATCTATGGACCTCACTTTCAGCCTAATCACTATGTGTGGTGTTGGCTCGAGGGGTCCTGACCCAGGTTCAAAGGTTTAAGGTTTGCCAACAAACCCCTATACTATTGGCGCTTTCAGCGGTGTCCTGCTTGCAGAGGCAAAAGTCTCACCCGAAGCAGTATGGGAGGGTTTTGGAACCGGGTTTCCGCACCCTGAGAGAGATTAGGTAAGTCAAGAAGATCCACGTTCACAACCTATCCAGTTCGCACAAGGTAGGTGTATTCGTAGGGTTATTAATAGTATAATCCACAATATACAAAGTTATTACCATGCAAATATTTAGTTAATACCACAGATTATTATGGTGCAAGTGTTCTTTCTCCTGACGCAAGTGTTATTTCTCTTGATGTGATATGATATAACACAAATAGATTCACAACATAAACAGATAGCGCAACTTTATTGGTAGCTATAAAAGATCCCAAATGTTTGCATCAATAGTAACACATTAGATTAGATAACACAAAGATACTTTAACTATATCCACATATATTAGCATCCAAAACCCATTAAAATCAAAACATAGCCTGCACACACAACCAGGAGGGTCCGCACATAGTAGGACTGAGGATCTCTTCCCACACGGGTAGTAGGAGTCCTTACCCAAACGACCCAACAATATATCTAACAATTCACACTTAGCATCATACTTGATTCTTGCCTACCTTAAGACACAAAATATTAATCTATTTATATCAACTTAGCCTACGCTTCCAATGATCTGCAAACCATGGTTTGTGGACTCTTAGTATACCCTTGACCCACTACAATGCATTTGGGGGTTTGACCCACCCCAAACCCCTGCGCTAAACTAAATGATACCAAAAATATACAAAATTATACAAAATTTTCATCTTTAGGGGACCTTGTTCCAATAGTCCCCCAACACAATCTTCTGACTCGTCCCGAGTCACTGTGGTCGTGGGGTATCCACCTGCACCTATAGTATCCTGATCGCCTCAACCAGAGGGGGTAGCACTCCTTTACTCTAAACAGCAGTGTTCTAAGCAATATCCACCAACTTCTGCGAATTTGGTCCTTCTGTTGTAGATGTGACGCTCTCCAGAGTATGGTTCAATTTTTTAACTATGCCATCAATATCCTGAAAGAGCTTGAGGGCTTCATTAGCCCATGGCTTAAGGCCGTCGTTGAGGGTCTTATTCTTGTACCGGAGTTCATCAATGTCATCCTGAAGGGCATGGTTGGTATGCATTCATGCCAATCGTTGAGCAGGAATCAGAGTAGGCATAGTGGCTTCGAGCTTCTCAAACGCTTCTTCTTTCTATCACAGGTCCTGGTTGATTTCCTATAGGAGAGGGTCACGCTGCGCCTTGGTCCATAACTGTATGGTTGTTTCCCTTAATTGGGCACCCTGAGCAATCTATCCTATAATCACATTCATGGCCACCGTAACCAGCACAGCTCGATGGGCCCATACCTCGAGTGGTGTCTCTAGCTGCAACTTGGCCTACAAGTCTGCGATCTATTTTTCCATCTCTCTTTTGATCGCCTAGATCTCGTTTCTTGAGACCCGTAGTGTTGCGACCAATCCCTCAATCTTATGCTACGGGGTTACAAAAGCTGAAATATCTTAGGAGACATCTGTGCAGATCCTACTAATGAGGTGTTCTAGCTCAGTCTATTGCATGGTGGCGAGGGTACATGTAGCCTGTACCTAGGAAACTTCAGCATTGTTTTTCCTTAATTTTCTGCTCAGCTATAATGAGCTACTGGTGCACCCGATGGTCCCTGTGGTGAATTTCTTCGAACAAGGAGGTGTGGAAAACCTATAATGATTCATGTGGCAACCTGGCTAGATCCAAATATACCTCTACATATGCTTGGACTTGTGCTCCCAAGTCGAGTGGACTTACCGCGAGGGCTGCACCGGGTAGGGAACAGAGGCGGCTTTCCGCTGTAACAATTATTGCACTACTAGTGGCTAAGGTCATTCATACCTGAATCATACTTGTTTGAAGTGTGTCCATATTTAGCTGCAGAGCTCAGATTTCAGCCTGAATCGTGTCAACCACAGATTTCCGTTACTCTTCTAGAGCAAGCCATTTGTCTTATGTAGCCAAAGTGATCGCATTTGCGATTTTCTCGAGGTCACCTTTGGTCAGAGTAACCACTTCATCACATTCTGGTCATTGAGAGCATTACTTCTTCCATGGCCCTTTAGCAGGGTTACCCATTTTCTTTGTTCCCTAAGGGGATTTAGCACCTCCCGCCTCCTAACATTCGGTACCGAGATCCTGTTGTGCATCCTTCTGCCCTACTGCTTCCATTCTCTTCCCCGTACTCTAGTCTCTTACCGAGCTACAAACCCTTTTAACGTTGTGGCTTCGGTGCCCTTCCTCATGCCTTTTCTTAGTCCTCCAGTTTCCTTGGTGATGACAGGCGGGGTAACCTTCATGGTGCTGGGACAAATTGACATTGGCCAAAAACTCGTTGCACAAGTACTGGGACCGATTGAGGTAAACCCCTTTCTCACACCAGCCTTCCAATTGAATTACATATGTGGGGACAGAGGTCGCTTGGAATTTTCACATCTTCTTACATGCCAACAATAGGGTACCCAACCGTGTACTAGGGTAACTGATAGATTTGATCATGAAGCCTCGAGTATTCCGCTCCACATGGTAGGTTTTTCCCATCTATTCAGCGATCCCCCCCTCATAATTCTACCAACGTGCATCAGAGGCTATGAACCTTCCATGGGAAGACCATTAATTCAATGAATGAGCACAACATCAATGGGGATTCGATCTTGGATCAAGCAACAATCATGGACTAAGGCAAGCAACTGACCTACTAGATGGTCTATGATATTATAGTGGCCAAAGTGTGACATACTTACCAGATTTAAGAGCCTAGACCCTATCAATATGCATACCCAGCACATAGGGACAATATTTGTCCCATCGTCTTCCTAGATTCTGTCAAGATATAATTCAGGTGCCAACTCAGGGAAGGCCTGCAAATTTGCCAAGTCATGATCATCAAATTTCACCTCATGGAGCCTTCTAAAGGGTTTTCCAATGATGGGGACCTCACCCGGGGTCAGCAGCATCTGCAGGTAGGTGTGTAGTCCATCAAGACTCTTCGTCATGCATGTGGAGGGCCTGTGGGGCCGAACAAAGGTTCGTTTCCAATTGATTGGTTCAGCTACCTAGGCCTCTTCCTGAGCAGACAGAGCTCGATTTGCTGGGTTGGGCGAACGTGCCTAGGGTGCCATTCGCGGGGACTTTACATTTCGTGGGGAAGTATGGGGCTTCACCCCAACCCATTTTGCGGGTTTCCCCAACCCCTGCGCTTTTTATTTCCCCTTATTATTTGCTTGACTTGGTGTAGATATAAATTCCTTGGATTCTAGTTCGAATTCCACTACTTCCGCGGATTCTTGTTCTGTTTAGGTCATTGGTTATTAGGCTTCAGCGGGATTAGTGGTTGTCATCATGGTGCCGAAGATGAACTCCAGGTTGCTACTTTCAGAGGGTGTAGGATTCTCAGACATGAAAGGGACACAATAGGCATAAAAAATCTTATAGCACAAAATTGTCAAGGAAAAACACACCATGTAAAAACTATTCAAGTGATATGGAACCCTTGTCCGATCTATCATTATTATTTTACAGTCATGGGAATCGATCAATGGTTGGGTGAACCTCACTTGGAATTTACCATCAATTAAATGCTAAAAAATCTTCAGAAATCACCTCATTAAATGACGGCCGCCTGCTCCGTTAAACAATAACTTTTGCATTTTACCCAATTTTAGTGTTCCAGAGGCTATTTTTCCCACCTCCTGTGCACCTAGCACACCCCTGCACTTCCAGCGGACCTTTTGTCTGCCAAGCGCACTTTTGCACAGCCAGCACACCTGCTGTGTTATGAGCATATGCCTTCGCCTCTGGTGCACCCCTCTGAGCTCCCAACTCTGTGGCCACTTCCTACATGTACCATGGTACCTTCCATACTTACCTTCCTTGGTGGACATACCCCACTTCATATAGCTACTTCGGCCATATAGTCATTTTATCCAATATGGTTTGAGCCGGCTACCATTGATATAGTCGGGTAACATATCACCGCGTAGCATGGCTAATCGAACAACTCTGCCATCCATGATTTCTTTCACTGTATAGGGCCCTATCCAGTGTTGTCAAAACTTCCCTGGGTATTTCACAAACTGGCTATCATATAGTAGGACTAATTTTCCCTCTGCAAAGGTCTTTTATCAAATATGTCGATCGTGCCATTCCTTATCCCGAGACTTCTGAACCTGTTGATGGAAATTATCAATGAAACGATCTTCCTCCAAAGCCACAAGCTGTGCTAAATGCTCCTCCAAATATCAGGCTCCGCCATATTCATAAAGGCTATGATGCACAGGCTAGGAACAATATATTCCATGGGCATAATGGCCTCCTTGCCATAGACCATCCTAAACGGTGTTTTCCCTATCAACTTCTTACATGTGGTTCAGTAGGCCCAAAGAATAGACGATATGCGCACGTCCTAGTCGCTGCGATTGGTGTTACAGACCTTAGTTAGTGCGTGCTCCAAGAATTTATTAAAAGCTTCGACTGCTCTTTTTTCCTAGGGATGATACAAAGTGCTTTTTGCATGATGGATCCGGAAATCTTCCGTCAAGGCCTGAATTTTTTCATTAACAAAATGCGTACCTCTATCGCTCATCAATATTTTTGAACATCCAAATCTGGTCAGAATCTGCTCAAAGATGAAGTGCACAGTGGTATCTACAGTGTAATCCTTCACTTCTTTTGCTTCGTCCCACCTAGTTACATAATTAGTGGCAGTTATAATGTAATGTGCACCTATCTTCTTTCCAAGTGGGTTGATGGGTCCTACAAAATCGATGGCCCATTTGTCAAATTATTGCAGGGAAAATTACATTTGAAGGGGAATTTCATCTCTGCATGACGGCCTTCCTAGTTGTTGGCATGTATTGCAAGCTTTACAATAGTTGTGAGATTCATTGTGCAGGGTAGGCCACCATAGTCCAACGCTCAAGATCTTTTGCACCGTTGCTTTCCCTGCGTAGTGACCTCTGGCTACACCGTCATGGGCTTCTCCCAAGATAGTGTGTCATTCATGCTCCAAAATGAACCTTCACAACACTTCATCAGCTCCCATATTATATAGATAACCTACAATGATGGAAAAATCTACAGCGTGAGTTACAACCTCTTTCTTCTGTTGTACCGAATGCTCTCCAGGTGCCATGCCTGTAGTCAGGAACTCAATGATGTTGACAAAGTGCGCATCAAGTACCTGAATAGAAAACAACTGTGCATCAGGAAATCCTTCTTCTAGGTTGGTCAGGTCCTCGCCATTCTCAATTCGAGACAAGTGATTTGGCCCAGCATTCAACTTCCTCGACTTGACAATGATCTTAAAGTCATATTCCTTGAACAACATTACCCATCGGCAGATTCCCCCCCCCCCCCAAAACAGGCTTATTCACCAAGTACTTCAAAGCCAAAGGATCTGTAAACATTTTGAAGTGTCCTTATAACAGATAGTGTCGATACTTCTGTAATGCATAGACCATGGCCAATCCCTCCCACTCTGTGGTGGAGTAGTTGTGCTTTGCACCAGAGAGTTTCCTACTAGAAAATGCAACTAGGTGATCAATGTCTTTGTCTCCAGGCTATGTAAGGACTGCTCCCAGGGCGATTCCTTATGCATCTACGTGAACATGAAATACCTTCGCCCAATCAGGAAATATGAGAATAGGCACAAAGACCATCTTCTCCTTGAGTAGCTCGAAGCTTTTCTAACATTCTTCATCCAAAAGAAATCAAACATCCTTCTTAAGCAGTTTTTCCATAGGCATTGTGGTCAGTGCATATCCTTGAATAAGCTTCCTGTAGTAGCATGTATGTTTGAGGATTGAATGTGGTTGTTTCTTAGTTGTACATACTACCAGATTTATGATAAGTGCAACTTTCACGGGATCAACCATCAACCCCTATCGGCAAAATATATGTCCGAGAAAGATTCTGAAGGGTATAAAGAATATGCACTTCTTGATATTGAGGGAAATATGTTGTTTCCTATAGGTAAACAACATCATTTGTAGGTTGGAAACGTGCTTCTTCACTAAGTCGAAGACAATCCAATCATCAAAATAAACCTCCAAAAATTTGTGTATGAACTCTTTGAACATTGTGACTACTACTTGTGAAAATATGGCAGGGGCACTCTCGAGTCCAAACAACATGATTGTATACTAAAAGGATACCCATTCAGTAGCAAGCATACTTTTGCTGTGATCTTCAGGTGTGATTCTGATTTGATCGTAGCCCGAGAACCCGTCAGTAAATAATTATTGTTCCTACCCTCCTATGTTATCAAGGATTTCATCTGAGAACGACATGGGAAAGGGATCATGCACGTAGGCATCATTCAATTTGCGCAAGTCCACACAGATTCATATTTCCCCCTTTTCCTTTTTCTCCTGAACCACCATCAGACTTACCCAGTCCGGCAGTTCGACCAGTTCAATTATACTTGCGGTGAGAATTTTATCAATTTCTTCCTTAAACTTTTTCTTATACTTAGGATTTAGCCAATAAGGGCACTACCTCACAGGGTGTGCATCTGGTTTTAGCGTGATGCGCATGACCCCTAGGTCCCCTGTGATCCCCTTAAGCTCTGAAAAGTTCGTCGGGAATAAGTCCAGATATTCTGTGAGTAGTTCTACAACTTTGCCTATTGTATCATCATCCCAATAATTCCCAATTTTAGCAAACTTAGGCTTCTCTTCCATGCAAATGTTGGATTCTCACAGCTTCAGAGGCTTTGTAACATCAATAGTTTACAGTGGGGGTCCAGCAACTGCGTGTTCTCCCTCTGATGCTGGGATAGAGACATTGCATGGATCTTCATCGCACTCTTATATTGCTATATTGTGACAGTTGACAATATCTTGCATCTGCGTTTCCCATGTTGGTTCCCCATTTTCTACGCAAGGGCATGATTCATCAAATACAAAGGTATATATATCCTTCAGAGCTTCATGAAGCACCTCTATTGCCCCTGTTAACCCAAATGTCCCTACAAATTCATCCTTTAATGTTTCCTAGTGGTGGGTGCGCTGATGTAGCTCCACATATAAGTACCATGAGGTAGGAATTTGTCCCAAGTCATGAATAAATAGGTGAATCCATTCTTCTATAGTCCAATCACACCATTTTTCCATTGAAGTGAACAAATGCTCGCGCGGGTCTCCTGGGCCAAGAAATGTATTTACGCACAAGTGGGCCGGAGGTTCGAATCGCAAGATCATCGTATCCAGACACTCTTCCCAATATTGGAATGCCCCGTTATGCGTGTCCCACTACCTCGCAGGTGTTGCGCGCATGGCTAGATTAAGTGCCCATAGCCTTCGCTGTCTTGGAACCTCAGCTTCAAATGTTCGCAAAAAATCCTTAATACTACCAGAACCATCAAAGTAGGGCAGTTCTGTTACCTCTAAGGAGATACATCAGAAGTCCTTTGTGATCCTAAGACATCGCAGCGCAGATACATCATGTAACAGGTTCTTTCAGTTTCCTATCTCCCCATCAGAGTCAGAGAAAAATTCGTTGTCCTTTTCCTAGAAAAGTACACCATCCGTCGTAGGGTTGATCCAATATTCATCTCGTGTAGTTAACTTATAGATGTGATCCACATGCTCTTCTTCGCGCACTGGCTTCGTATACCATTCTCCTTCCGCAGGTTCTAATGGTACTATCACCCGTGTACCTTCATTTTCAAACACCATGCTCTTTTTCTTCAAATTGATAATACCTCCCACATCTATGGCCCAGTCCAATCCTAGGAATGCAGTATAGGGTTCTGCATCCTCTATAATATGAATGAACTCAAATTCATCTCAGACCTTAACCCCTACAATATCTACCACGATCTTTGATAGTCTTCCCAACGATATGATCTTCTACTAATTGGCCATGCGTAGCTGGATAGTGGACCATTCAAACTTAGGTTCTGCCATTCACTGCCAAGTTTTCTATGGAAGTATGTTCAGATCTGATCCTAGGTCCAAAATAACCCAATCTGTTTCATAATCATGAATTTGTGTTGTTAGCCGCATTTCCTTACTGGTGTGTTTCTTATTCTTGTACAGTTTGTGCACATCCTTGACTTCTAGGGGTGGATTAGTTCTTTCTGAAAAGTTGTTTATTAAGGTTTGGAGGTTTTCTATGGCCCATTGGTTGTGTAGTAGCTTCATACATGCCTGTTAAAATGGTTTGACCTCATCATCTGCTTTGACGTTTGCGGGGACTTGAGAAGTAGATGCCTTAGCTTTAGTAAAGTCTTTGGGATCTATGCCAAAGGTTTCCTTTTCCTTCTATAGGTCGAAACATTCTTGTTTAATGGCTTCTTTCCAGATAAGAGGCTGAGCCACAGCTTTTTCCTCAGCTCCCCTAGTGGCCATACCACTACATTTTATGACATTAATTTTTGGTCCTTCATCTCGAGGTTCTACCTTAACTGTAATATTCCAAAATTTGCAAGCAGCAAATTGGAATATTAGTTTTTTCTTATATCATCTAGGAGATGAATAAAATGGGTGAAAGGCCCATGATTAGGAATAAAATCCCTCATAGTGTGAAAGAGATCAATGAAGTAGCTTAATTTTGTACATTCCAGTGTAAAAAGGGGCAAATTCATGAGGATAAGGTCAAGTTTGACCAAGTCAACAACATTGCCTAAGAGGTGTAGCTTGCATGAGAAGACACTGCAGTTTTAGAGGGAGGAATATTCTTTGTGGAAGAAACCCTAATGTGTGGGGTCCAGGGTAAAGAGATATTCACTTGCATTAAAGGAGGAAGAGGTAGCCATAGTGAGGAGCATTTGTTTGATTAGACTATTTGCAGTCTTCGACTATTCAACTGAGTTGCAGTGATGCTTAGCACGAGGGATTCCTGCTTAGGATCTCCTCTCCTTCTTGAGAAGCCTCTTAAAGGATTGCACTTCATTTCTCCACATCTTGGCTGAAGGCCAAAGCCACTTCTTCAGTCACTGCGTTATTTTTTTTGAAGAATAACATAGTGTTGCTACGTGTTGCAGTGGAGGGGTTCTGCAACACCATTCGTTGTCTCAAATTTCAGAGGAGGGAGTCTCTATTCCTCGGAAAGGTTAGTAAGGAAGATTTTAGAGCTGATTTTCATATCTTGGCATCAAGGACAAGCATCTCCCATCATAGAAAGTGCAATCCATTCTCCATACTGTGTTATTTCAGTGCATATGTGCAGTGAGGGGTTGCACCATCATCTTGGAGGAAGAGATCTTCAGGGATAAGATCAGCCTATCACTTGAGAGATCTGTTGGAGAAGGGTTATTTCATATTTCAAATCATCTTCAGCCATCTCTAGTTATTTTCAGAGTTGCAGCTGCTACCCAGCAACTCCGACATTTCTGCAGATTTTCCATTTTCATGTATATTGTAGCCAATCCTTCCAAGGGTTGTGTATTATTGCTATATTAGTGTTTTCAGGGGTTGAGAGCTTGCTCCCCCTCATTTATTTGAGCTTATATTGTTATATAATTCTATTATCATCTATTTTGTTGTAGCGTATCCAATGAACTACGTTATTTTAGCCATATGACATTTCTGCATAATAGTGTTGCCATATTGTCTTGTACATGTCTCATTGAGGCTTTCATTGCCTAGCTTGAGTGGATGATTTATCAAAGCATTGTACACATTTTCTACTATATTATACAATCATTGGCTATCTACTTCTTCATGTGTGCAGACTTCATAAAATAATGTTGTTGCTCCATTTCATGTTCATGTATGGCCGCAGTCCCTTCATCGGGAACTTTTTGAGGACATCTAAGCGTGGGAGATATTCTTAACCCAATAGAAGGATTCCTTTTTTATACCCTCTTGGATTTAGGACTTATATTCTCATATCTAAGGGATCCAAGTGATGATTTTCATTTCTATAGCATCCATTACTGGAAAGTGCATTTTCGAGTCATGCCTTGCTAGTTGCTCCAGATTTGGAATATTACAGTGGTATCGAAGCATAGTCTTGGCTCAGCCTGGGAGTCTAAGCCCAAGAGATTAGAAGATTGAAGAGGATGGGTTTTATCTCATCATATTTCATATCCATGAAGAACCTCCCCAAGGAGGATAAACAGAGGTAAGATGAAGAACCCTGCACTTCCTATTCTCACCGAGAAGGAGACAAAGAAATGAGCAGGAAAAATAATCCATCTTTTGGAGAAGAAAAAGAAAGAGGTGATAAACTCACACAGATTTTTCCTAAGTCTGTACATAATATTCATAAATACTTCAATAATATAAGGAGGGATATGTATGAATAATATCCAAAAGATTTTGAATCTAAAGCAAACTCTAGATTGTTACATGAGGAGTGTGAGCAAGTGGCTACACACCCTAACACACAGCGTAGTCACAGGCCTAGGATTTCCAGAAAAGAGATGGAAAGAGGAGAAGAGATTTCTAGGAGGGAAACCCTTAGTGATTTCTTGAAAGAGTATGAGTTTCAAACTCAGAAATTCTGAGATCATCTAAGTTTTTTATAGTTTCCAAGATGAAGGTGAAGGGAAGAGAGTAGCAGGATAGATTTATTCTATCTACCTTTGAGGGTTCACCTACGTGTTCAGCCAAAGCTTGGGTGGAGGATTTAGATACCTTCTTGCAGTAGCACCAAATTCTTGAAGATAAAGCCATCAAATTTGCAGCACTGCATTTGAGAGGTAAGTCCTATGCCTGGTGGATCTGTGAATCCTTTTCTTTAATAAATGTAAACATTAAATCTTATGCAAGTTTCACTAAGGTCTTAGTGAACATATTTTATGAAAGGATTCGTTAGAGACACATGGTGGATCTAAAAAAGGGAACTCAAACAAAACCCTTGCATGAAAATGAAATTCCACTTCAGAAAACCATGGAGGAGGCTGAAAAATTGCACCATACCTTGCCGGAAGAAAGGCTTTCATCCCCCACCTTTGAGCAAGAAAGCATGGAGATCTCTTTTTCAAAGAGGGATCCAATCATTGGGAGGTTTCTCATTCATGTTACAGAGATTGAGGGCAACAACGTTGTCTCATCTAGAGATTATCTAGTGCCACATGGAAAGTAAGGATGAGCTCCTGCTCCAAGTAGAGGGATTCTTGCATCTTTGCAAGAAAGTCCCCAGGATCTCATGTGTGGAGATCAAGGCACAACTCATGTTCGACATGTGTCATTGTTGAGGAGGTGTGGAACCATGGAGACACAAGGAGGAGGTAGGGAGAAGACCCAGCATCATGAGATGAGGAGTACACATCCCTATTCATTTCTGGAGGTTAACGTAGCTAAAAAGTGTTAGGATATTTCAACAAATAGGAAATAGGCTCATTTTGTGTCATCTTTGTAAATCCTTCAATCCTATCCCAAGTTGTTCTTAAGGGGGGATGTTAGGATATTCTGACATATATGAAATAGTTAAGAATAACTTAGTCTAGTGTAGAGTTAGGTAAAGTGTCTTTCCTTATCATGTACATTTGTAACTTATAATCCAAAGGTCATGATTTGTAGTGATATGATGGTTAACTCTCACCTCGGTATTAACTACACTTGATATGTGGCTTAGCACTTGATTGGTCCATGATCTCTATTCAAAGAGCATGGAGGGTCATTTTTCCGGTAACCATTTATGAGAGAAACATATGTAACTTTTCTTTTTATATTAATAAATTCCCTGAAGTGGCTGTGTTGGCTCAGGTCGTGGACTGTTTCCCTCTTTGAGGGCTTTAACCACATGATTACACTCGTGTGCTGATTTTTGATCTGTTTGTGAGCAGTGACCTTTGGTTCTTGATCTACGGAACTTACCCTATAGATTCCTACATGGTATCAGAGCTATTTTGAGGGTCGTGTCCGTTGTTGATCAAAATCTGAAGCCAGTTTGACTGCATGCAAATTCCATTTTGTAGATATACTATTTTTGAACATTTTTGGGCTTCGAGAACTACTTGGTTGTGTCCTAAGAGTCTGTTACAGTGAAGAACGCCTTTTGTTTCAAGTGAAAAGGTTTCTGGATGCCTAATTTATGTCAGCTTAGATATGGAGGTATAAAGCATCTATTTTGCAGTTATATTTTTTAATAGTTATGCTTATTTTGGTTTTTTCCTGTATTAAGGTTTTATTTATTTGCCGGATCTATACCCTCTTCTATGTGTATGCTCTTTTTTGTGCGCTCTGTGCCATCTCGACAAATCAGAAATAGGAAAAAGGTATTTTTTTTTGCTATGTATGCTCTTTCCATGTGTCTTTGTGCGATCTCGAGAAATCAGAAATAGTGGAAAAAGTGGTAGTTGTCGGTAAGGCTAACCGAGAATCTAACATTCTGCCGTAAGGCTTTGAATTTTGTTTTTTGCTCGTTTTTTGTGTTTTTTGTGCAGGAAAAGGCATGCACACCGAATAATAATAATAATAATAATAATAATAATAATAATAATAATAATAATAATAATAATAATAATAATAATAATAATAATAATAATAATAATAATAATAATAATAATAATAATAATAATAATAATAATAATAATAATAATAATAATAATAATAATAATAATAATCATCATCCCCCCTTCCTCCTTTCTAAAATAACATAATCCTTTTACTATCTCACTTGGTGAGGGGTTAGTTTATGAGAATAGAGGTCTTGGGTTCAAGTCTTCTTCTCAGGCTTCTTTTGTAAAAAGTTTTTGTTCAAAGGGGCGGAATTATTTTTTAAAAATCCGCACTACATCCCATTCCCACAACTATTCAAAATCTACGACTCAGATTTTCCAGAAGGCATAACTTCTTCATTCGGAAGCCATTTTTCGAGCCGTTTTTTTTAAACGGCCTAATTTTTTGAGATATTTCCATTGGAGTAGTTATTTTAATCTTTTCTCGGCTTCATTTTTTTTTTAAATTGGAAAATGCATGCCCGGTTATTCTTAATGGCACCAATTATTTCCAACGGCTACCTCACATGGTCGATATACTTAGAAGTAAAGGGCTTTACAGAATAGCCACCAGTCAAGAAACTAAACCTTTCGATGATGATAAAGTTCCTAAATGGGAAAATAAAGAAGATCAAGCACGAGGGCTGATAGGAATGTCCATTTCTCAAGATCTTCGATTTCATATCCTTGACATTGACACCCTTGATGAGGCCCTAGAAAAGATAAAAAATGTTTTTGGGGTACAAAATCAAATTCGGGCCCACTAGCTTGAAAATGAGTTGCTTACTTTGGACCCCAATAATTTCTCCTCCATTGAATATTTTTTGTCCAAATTTAAGACCCTCTGAATTCTTTCAGACGGTTGTAAGATCAAAAATGATGGTGGTAGCCTCATATATTGCATTCTTGCTAAGCTTGGTCCTACATACTCTGTATTTGTTTTTGCCTTCAATTCCACCAGAGAAGCCATCATTTCTCCACGAACCACCTACAGGAATCCCTATTTTGATGCCTTTTGTGATTCTTTGATAAGAGAACAAGAAAAAATTTTACACCTTCATCTTATCACTGCTGGAAGTGCTTCTAAGAAAGCCTTAACAGCCCAACAACAACCATATCAAAAGAATCCCAAGAAGAAATATCCTAAATTATATGGTCCTAAACCAAACAAGGGCCCTAAGAAATTTCAACTGCAAACTAAAAAATCAAATCACCAAAATAACAAGGCAAATCAAAACAAAGGGAAGAAGACAGATAGACATTACAAATTTTGCAATCGGGATGGCCATATAGAATCCAAATGTTTTAAGAAGATGGAAGCCTTAGAAGCAGCAATGAAGAAGAACAACATCAATTTGGAGCACTCTTCACCTTCATCTTTAGGCATGGCACTTTCTTCTTGTGGTTGTCAATCATCAAGATCTGGTTATGCATTAAATGTATCTTTTTCTTCTTCTTCTCATGAGTGGCTCATTGATTTTGGAGCTTCTTACCACATGGCTAAAAATAAATCCATGTTTTCTTCTTTAAATTATTTTGACACCAAACATATTTATGTTAGTGATGATATATGTCTTAGTGTTGTAGGATCTGGAACGATTCATCTAGATAATGGTCAGTTTAATGATGTACTATGTGTTCCTACCTTGTCATGCAACCTTCTATCTATTTATCAGATAACTCATTCACGTGAAGGGAAAATAGTAGAATTCTCACCTCATGATGTTGTAATCAAGGACCTCAAAGATCCTAAACTTATTTTAGCTATTGGCATTGTTGATGATTCCACAAGGTTGTATAAGTTTGACAACTTTGGGTCATCATCTCTTCCCTCTTTTTTTGTTGCTCATAATGATGATGTGAGAAAAATTTGGCATGAGTGATTTGGTCACTTAAACTATTTCTCTCTTCAAACTCTATGTAAGGAAAATATGGTGATGGGCCTTACTATGGTATCTTGCCGAGATTGTGTTTGCTCCAGATGTGTACTCGAAAAACATCATCGGGATAGTTTTCACAAACGTGCCTCTTGGCACGCTTCAGCCCCTTTGCAGCTTGTGCACAATGATTTATGTGGTCCTCTTCCTATTGTTTCTTTCTCTGGTTGCAAGTACTTCTTAACTTTCATTGATGCTTTTTCCAGGCGCACTTGGGTATATTTCTTAAAAATCAAGAGTGAAGTTTTTAACATGTTCTTAGCCTTCAAGGCCTTTGTTGAGAAATAATCTGGACATCAAATTCTTAACGTTACATTAAAATGACGTAAACAGTGTTAACAACAAATTTTTCAACTTCGCACCGAGCATGTATTTAATTGTAGCGTAACTCGAACAGAAATTACCTACACACGAATCTTATAATAGAAAATAAACAATAGCAGAGCATAAAACATAAAATGTATAAACACAAAGAGATTTTCCCCCGGATCCCAAATCGTGATGACCAGCTTGATTTTCATTATATTCCCTTTTAGTGTTACAACACACACACAAACACACACACACAAACACACACACACACACACACACACACATATATACATGCTCACATACATAAACCCCAATCCATTAACCTTGATTAGAACATAACCGTAGTTCCTTGACCGGATTCTACAAAATACCAAGGGCCAAAAACCATCGAACCCCAAAACCATGTGCAAAGTCATGCACAAAATATGGTTGGGTCCACCCATGAGTGGGTCCGCACACCAAAATAGCTCTTCCCCAGGCACTACCTCCCCCCTCAGACCCCCCCCCCCAATGTTACAACGTACAACACGTGGGACTAGTCGGTAAATAATACAACACATACCCAAATTTATCCCACTTGTTGTTTTCTTCCGCAGGGGGCCACAGGAGCTTAGTCATTGGGCCAATTCTTCAACACCCATTGTTTCTCTACACCAAGAGAACGTTTGAGTGCCCACAACCGTCAACGCATCCGAACATTATTCAAAGTGTTCTTACCAAAGAACACCCTTTAGCCTCAACCATATCTCTAACAAAGTGATATTAAACATCCATGTGCTTTGTCTTTTGAATGGTAAGGTGGTTCTTAGCCAAGAAATATTTCACTTTGGCTATCAACGTCTATCCTTATAGCTTGTTGTACCAACCCCATACTTGAACACAATCTTCCGCAACCAAATCGCTTCCTTGCTTGCATGAGTGAGCTGCTATGTATCTACCCTTTAGTTGAAAGAGCTACCACATCGTCTTTTACCTATCCAACCGAATCGCGCCTCCGAATAGGCTAAACACACACCCACTTGCAGATATTCTTTTGGTCCGCATCTCCACCCCATTCCGTACTTCTAAAAAACCATGAATTTCCAACATTCTTTCCAACTCGATCTCTCGCAGAATAAGCCATAATCACTAGTGCCACGTACATATCTCAAAACCCGCTTCACCGATGTGCAAAGGTCTTCTTTCTTGCTTGACATGTAAACTTGCTCAATACTCCCACTAAATTTTCAATATCCTGTCCAGTATGCACCATTGCATACTGTGCCACCCACTCCACTTGCATATGAACACGGACATATCCCTCTCTTCTTCTTGTGTCTGGGGACATTGTTCAGCAGATAGCTTTAAACCCAGAGGAATAGGAACATTCACTCTAAGCCTACTATCCTGCATATTGAACCTCTACAACATAGTCTCGACATACTTTCTTAGCTTAACCAAAGCTTCCTCTTGCCCGATCTCTCTTAATTTCCATGCCCAGTAATATATTTTGCAGCACCAAGATCCTTCATGTCGAATTTGGAGAATAGCTTTGTCTTCAAATCTTGACAATTTCTTTGTCATTTCCAATCAACAACATATCATCCACATACAAGACCAAACAAACAACATGGCTACCACTCAATTTAAAATAAAAACAAAGGATCCTTACTTTTGGTGAAGCCAAGTCCCCATATATAGGTATCAAATTCTTTATACCACATCCTTGGCAGTGACTATTTTAACCCATACAGAGAATTATTCAACCTACACACCTAGCTTCTTTCTTACCCTTCACCACGTTTTCCTCGTTTCTTCATGTAGATCTCTAGATCGCCGTGAAGAAATTTTGTCTTCACATCCATCTCGTTCTATCTCAAAATCAAATGCAACAAGAACAAGATAAAATTAATCTAATAGAAGTAACTTTGGTAACAAAGAAAAAAAGTTATCACCAAAATCAATTCCCCGACACTTGGGAATAACCTTTTGCTACCAACCGAGCTTTGTATTTGCCCACCTTGCCTTCTACATTCATCTTCTTTTTAAACACCAATTTTCTCCCCGATGGGCTTCCTTCCGTGCCCTACAACTCCACTATATCCCATGCCTCATTTTTAAGCAAGGATTCCATTTCATCAACCATGGCTTACTTCCTGCAGTTTTCCATCTCCTCCGAATCTACCACCTCTCGACAGCTCGGGGATTCTATCATCAATTATAGTTAAGGAAAAACCCGAACAAAAAGCAAGGTATGGACTACCTTTTTTGGTCGCTTTTCCCCGAGTTGATCTTCTCAGCCCTCGGAGTTTGTGGCTCTTCCTCTTCGAGTCTTATTTCTGTTGTAGAGTCTGATTCATTCTCCTTTAGCTCAAATTCTATCTTATCCTTCGGTTTTGTAGACTTCATGTAACAACATCTTTCACTTTTCAACATGACATCTCTAAGCACACAACTCGCTTCTTCGTCTCAAAGCTATAACCCTTAAACCATCCTTATACCTACTGAAGATGAATTTTCAGATTTATTATCCAACTTGGTCCTTTTCTCCTTTCGAACATGTACATATGCATCACATCCAAATACCTAGATGTGAAAGAGAGTGGTTTCTTACGTCCATACCTCATGTGGAGTCTTATCCTCCACGCTAATGAAGGTGATCTCGTTAACTAAGTAACATGCAGCTCTCCATCGCTCGCTCAAATTCTTGTCCTAACCCGGTACCACCGAGCATGCTTTGCCTTTCCATCATCATTTTGTTCATTCTTTTCCGCAACTCCATTTTGCCGAGGTGTGTATGAGTAGTATTTTTCGTGCTTATGCTACTTTCTTATAGAACTCTTCAAATTCTTCTTGCGTAACTCCCCACCGTTCTCTCATTCTCGCCTTATCTTCTTTCTCCGTCCGGTTTTCCACCGCAGCCTTAAATTCTTTAAATTTTTCAAAGACTTTAGATTTATTCCTCAAGAAATATATCCATTTATTCCTTGACAGTCATCTATGAATGAAACATAGTAAAAATATTTCTCAGTTGATGGAACCGACACAGTCCAAAACACATCACCGTGCACAAGTTCTAACATCTTGTTCGCCTCTCTTAGCACCAAAAGGAAAACTCACCAATTCTGCTTCCCATATACACAATGTTCATAGAAATCTCTAAATCCAAAGAGAAATTAGACATACCTTCTACCATACCATTTCTATGCAAGATTCAAAGGCCCTTTCTCCAATATGTTCAAGCCTTTGATGCCATAGCATGGTCTTTCTTCTAGAGACAGCCTAGGCTTTCCGTCCACTTTTTAGGAACCACATAATCGTTACCCCCATCAATAACAAAGCACACCTTTGTAGCTTGTATAGAGTTCCAATCCAAACTCTTCGCATTAATACTAGTACTCCCGAACCATCTTTGCAGCATCTTTCTCAACACCGTTTTTACACCTCGCATCATCCATCTTGCTTATAGAAATCAGATTTCTGGCCGACAAGAATACAAGTAATACTGCTGCTCTAACTCTTCCACCTTGTAGCTTCATCTTGAAATTTCACACATCCGATGATTCTAGCCTTCCTATCATCCCCTAGGAAGACATCACCATCATATTTTCTCATACTCATAGAACTACTCCCCTATGGGGAACAAGTGAAAGGATGCACCCTAGGCTCATCAACCATGACCATGATTCACATGTGTATTTGAAGAAACCAAATACACATCCCCACCCTCATCCGAGGTGGTTTTTTGCTCTCACAGTATGAGCACTACCGTATCCCTTTCCTTTCTCGTGAGCTTTAATTCCAATCCTTTTTGTAGTGCCCTTCCTTTCCGCATTTCAAGATACCTTTTTACACAAAATTTCAGGAGATTTAGATCTCCCTGATTTGATCTCCTCTACTCAACCTTATTATTGTTTTTGTTTTGTGACCTCGTCGTACAGACAAGGTGCATCTCCATTCTCGCCCTCCATATTTCTCCATCTCATCGATAGTAAGTAATGTAGAAAATGCTTTTTATCAAAATTCAGGTAGTTGTATTGATACCTATTACAATAAACTTAATATCCTACTTGAACTGCAGAGAATACAAAAATGATGCACTTATCTTCATCTCGAGATTTTAATACTGGGTCAAGATGACAAACGAACTTACCGCGTATTGAAGGCATTCGTACGTTCAATACCGAGTCTCCATCCTTCATCCTCAAAGTTATACAACGTTTTCCTCAGGAACAACTTATTTCGTAGATTTAGATTGGTACAAAGTCCCAAGTTTTTCCACAAATTCTTCACCGTAACTTCCCGTATACATTCCAACAATATTGAATCCGAGACACACACCCATTGTGCTCTTAGCCTTCCGATCCGCTTCTTCCGTCTTCATTTGACATTGCCGTTGGTTTAGTATCCTGACCACAACATCCATCGTATCTTTATCCACTGAAGAGATCCTCCATCTTGAGCTTCCAAACCCAAAATCCTCGACTCATTAAATTTCTTGATCTCTATCTTGCCGCCGCTCGCCATCTTCTTTCACCGCAGAATCGATCCCCGCAGACTTCATTGAATAGGGTCTACCCCTGTGCCCTAGAGCAAACCCCTTTAGAAAAGGCATCCTCAGCCAGAACAGTTCATACCATCAGTATATTTAACTCAACAAAAGTTAATTATACATACGAATCTTATAATAGAAAATAAACACACTAGAGCATAAAACATAAAACAAATAAACATGCAGATTTTCCCCAGATCCCAAATCGCATGACTGTACTGATTTTTCATTATATTCCTTTTAGGCATAAATACATATATATATACATGTCGAAGCATACATAAACCCCAATCCATTAACTCGGATTAGAACTTGGGTCAGCTTGTTCCTTGATCGATCTACAAAATACCAGGTAACAAACCATCGTACCCCAAAACCATGTGCAAACTCATATTTAAAACATGGGTGGCTACGCCTATGAGTGGGTCCGCACACCAAATTTTTTTTTTTCGAGGCACCGCCCGGACCCCAACCGATGCGGGGGCTGCCTCTCTCATGACCCTCACGGCCCGACGCAACGCACAAGACGTGGGGCTAGTCGTGTTATTATATAACATACACCAACATTAACCGCAACATACTATTCCACATACCTACAAATAAATGGTGTAGCTAAAAGGAAGAATCGCATCCAAAAGGTAAAATGGCTAATTGTATGCTTCAACATAAAATCGACTTGGTCTCAATTCTTCTTGGGCAGAAGCCATTAATCGAAATTACATAGTAATCGCACCCTACTAAGGTTTTAAAGAATATAACCCCAGAACAAGCTGAGCTCAATCAAACCAAAGAGCGGTAAGTCACTTACAAGTTTTCGAAGTGATGTCAGCTCATTCTAGATGAAAAACATAAAGCCTTAGAACCTAAGAGTGGCATTATTGCCGGATATTATGAATATGTCAAAGGATATAGACTTCTTCAACCAAAATCCAAAAATATTATCATTAGACGAGATGTAAAATTGGCTATAAAATATATCACCCCGGAACCTACTTTTCCGATAAGTGTGCCACTTTTGTCCTGTGAGCCCAGTTTTGCATATGTGTGACCTCTCTCTCTCTCTCTCTTATATTTTTAATATAATTCCTTCCGCCTGATATTATGACAGCGAGGATGACAATCCTCTCCAACTCATTAAATTGTTACTTATACTCCACCACTTCCAAGATGGGTCCGCTCATCGGGATGCGTTAGGCCTCTGCAGTGACCTCTGCCGACGATTTACGGCTGAAGAGCCCCGCCCCGAAAGAGTTTATTCCCTTATCGTTCGACCTCTAAAAAAATTGATCCAAAAACCATTGAAGAAGCCTCCTGGCCATCCAAGATTAGGATGAAGCGTGAATGAATATTATCGTTCCTATTGGCAAATGATACTTGGGATCTTCGTTTCGTTTTCTCCAAAAGGAAGAAAACTTGTCGATGCAATGGGTTTACAAAACAAAGTTTGGACTAGATGGAAAAGTGGATACAACCTGTCTTGTCGCTAAAGGTTTTCACAAGTTGAAGGCATTGACTATATTGAAACCTTTCCGTTGTTGCACCACCCCATCTCGTACGTGATGTTAAACCCGCTTTTCCTTACATGGACATTTTCATGAAGAAATTACATGGAACAACCCCCCGGCTTTATCTCAAAAGACTATGACCTTGTTTTTCACCTTTAGGAATTTCTCTATGGTCTCAAAATGGTTCGTGTTTGGTATGCCAAATGGATAGATTTCTCTTAGATAATGGATTTTCTAGGTGTCATTCTCGACAACACCGTCTACACCAATAAAAGGGGACCTTCTTCACCATTCTTGTTATTTATGTTGATGACATTACCCCTAATTGCAATGATCCAAACCATAAACTATGTGAAGTATAATTTCAAAAAGTTTGAAAGACATACTTTAAGACACTTGCATATTTCCTTCATTCAAGTCTTGCAATCCAAGGAAGGCATTACCTCTCGAGTCCAAGTATGCATGTGATATTCTACACCACTTTCACATGAAAGATCGTGTTTCCACTCTCCCTTTCAACAAAGATTCAAGCTTTTGGCCTAATCCAGATTGCCCCAAAGTTGATGCTACCTAGACCGTCAACTGTTGCAAAATTGCATTTGTTCCATACCCGTCCCGACCTTTTCCTTGTCATTGGTCTTGTCACCCGCCTTATCCACCAACCTCATGAAAATCATTGGAAATAAGCTAAAGGAATACTGTTATCCAGGCATGGGTCGAATGCAGATTCATTACGAAGGAGGAGCATTCTCCTTGTTGATTTGTTTCCACCGATTCTCGATTAGACCGTGGGACCCCCGATGATTGGAAATCCACCCAGGATAGTATTCACTCTTGTTCAGACCTATTACTTGGTCTTGTAAGAAAAAAGTGCTTACCTCCCTTTCTTCGCAGAAGAAAAGTCTCGTGGTATCGGACAAAAGGAAGCCATGTGGCTTCGCTTTATCCACTCTGAGACCATTCTCAATGCTACATCCAACCGACACTTTGGTGTGATAACCGCAGTGCCACTAAGCTATGTAAATATCCAATTCAATATCAAGATATAACATGATGAACTTCATACACTTCATAATAAAGCTCATTCATGACGGTGTTCTTGAAGTTCGTATTGTCCAAATCCCACAAGACTCAGTAGCCGATATCTTTACAAAGGCTCTCATAGAAGGTGAAGTTTACAAAAACTTCGATCCATGCTTTGAGTTCATGGAGGTGTTGTTTGGTGTATGATAGGCCCCAATCTTCCTCTCTTCTCCTATTGTGTCACTTTTGCAAATGCTTCAATCCTATCCAAATTTGTCTTATGTGGGGATGTTGTGGATATTTCAACACAGCCAGGCTCCCTCAGGTCATTTTAACTTCACCCATCTCAAGTTGTTCTAAGGGGGATGCTGGGATATTCCGACACATAGAATAGTTAGCTCAACTTAGTCTAGTGTAGATTTAGGTAAAGTGTGTTTCTTTACCATGTACATTTGTAACTTCTAATCCACCCGTCACGATTTATAGTGATCCGATGGTTACCTTCAATTTCGGTATTAAACAATGATCCATGCATGCCAACATCGGATTGGTCCATGATCTTCATTTAAAGAGCATGAGCTCATTTTTTCGGTAACCGCGCAGAGAGAAACATATGCAAATTTTCTTTTATATTAATAAATTCATCGAAGTGGCCGCGTTGGCTTCCAGTAAGATGGATCGTTTCTTTATGTGGTTTTAACTACTTGACGACATTAGCAAGGCATCGATTTCCAGAACCGTTTTTGAGCGATGCCCTCTTTGCTTGATCTACGAAATCACTCCTCAAATTCTCACAAAGCAGATTGATTGTGGTGGAAGCTGAGAGTTTTTCCACTAGCATATTTAGTCATGTTCCGTTGAAGATGTTCTACTGCGTGGAGACATTTTGCCGGTGACATCTGTCAGACCAACAAAGTGAGGATGGATGCTTCACATGTTGGGGCACCACCATTGATTTCCGTGAGGGTGAAACCCCGTAAGAGCTTGATACATCGCCGGGAGTCTCAAGAGACTAAAGTATATAAGAGAACCCTGACATCGTCGCACCACTTCCACTTTGACTTTCCATCAAAAGGTATGGCAGGAAGGATAAGAACCTTCCAACTTTCATCTTTTTGCATAGGAGATGTCGCAGAGGAGGATGACCACATGAAATATGCCCCTCATGAGAGATCATCATCCTCGTCACTATTGAGGATAAATCTATTGGAACTCCCAAAATGTTGGTGAAGTTATCCAAGGATCTTCATATTTAAAGGATATTGGATGACCAACAATATGACTTTGAAGCCTGTTACCAAGAATTCATAGGAATTTCGAGGAGCTCTAGACTGGAAGGACAATTTGGGTTAAAATTTGGTTTGAAATAGCGATAATCGAATTTATCGATGAGCAACCCAATTAGTCTCAGCTTTTCATATACACCGCATCCAATTTAGAACTCATGGCTTATTATCAACAAACACAATAAGATTGACAAAAAAATCAGATGATCCAACCATAGTCTACCCGCTTTTATAGGCTTGATGAACTCTCTAGAAGCCTTATTTTAGCATTTTCCACCGATGAACGAATAAAATACTAGGGGTAGATATCAAAGGAAAATAACAACGAATACTGCAAGAATTATTCATTTAATTAAAAACATTATGAATATTAAGAAACCTTCCCACCAAAGACATTTCTAAGCAACTATTTATCCACAATAACATGTGTACATTGATACTAAGATCCCACATAGGATAAGTGTAAGTATTCATACACTTCCTATGCTGAAGGATCCTGACGGATCCTATATACTCCTAATTCTAAGCAATCCTCCTACCAACCCCAGATGATCAAATGGCTATCTCCTATTCTCTTTATAGCTGATGGGTTTGCAGGTTTTATTTTAATATTTCCCCAGAAAGTCTAACAAATTGGCTAGAGAGGTACATGACATAATTATCACTGAAATATCATGAAAGTTCACCATTTTGTTCATATCCAGCAAAAGGAATATTACAATGATCACATCATGGCTTATCAATACTACATGACCAAGGAACCAAATTTGCTTGTATGAAATACCTATTCAAAAAGGGATTTTTAATTAAATCCACTTGTTCAAAATGAAAGGACATAATTACTTTTGATAAATTCAAACTGATTTTTGTATGCTTCAAATAATATTATAGAATACTCAAGTGAGTTCTTACCATCCACCTAATCATTATTGATAATTAACAACTAAATCTTAGCTTGCTTAATAACATAAATATAAAACCATTCTAATTCCATAAGTAGGTAATGTTAATATTCATACAACCAATGTTAACTGTAATCATGACATGTTCATTGAGCTAGGTTCCCTTCAGGGAAGATATGTTCGACACTGTCAAATTACATAAAAATAGAAAATAAAATAAAATAAATACTAGCAAAATAGAGGTAAAATTATTTTATTTTACTCCTAGTTTTAAAAAATAAATAATTAAAAACAAATGAGGTAAATTATTTATTTTACCCTGAAGTTTTAACAAACTATGGTATTAACTTACAGTATTAATGTGAAATATATTTATTTAAGAGGAAAATTCTAGAGGAAAATGTGTTATGCACCCATCATGCGATCAAGGAAATTTTATTAGATCCCGTAATTAGGACATCCTGATAATTGTTCTAAATTTCTAAAAGGTAATTTGATATCCCACACTAGGGCTAGCTAGAATTGCTCAAATTTCCAAAAGGTAATTATAAGATTGTTTCAAACGAGATTTTTCAGCTTTATTTTCAGTAGTTGGCTTAGATAACCGACCTTTTGGACAAGACCGATCTCCTATATATCGAAGATAGTCTAGAAACAAATAGACAACTAAATCTATTTTCTTAGTGTATCAGCGATTTACAATTAAATGCTACAAAAGTGTTATGATCCTACCTTGATCCAACGAAGTTTTTTGTGTAGTCATTCTTAAACGCTCTAAAAGATATTCCTCAAGACCTCGCAATCACAAACAAACAAACATCAAATAGAAACTTAATAGCATATATTTATAAATAATATCTATTATGATCAAGGAATCCATAAAATAAATAACCGCCTGACAAATTTCTATTGAGAAAAACAAAATTATTGGTATTAACTTTGAAATAGAAGAACCTCACAACCTTTTCAACCTTGATGTTGAACAGTCTTCTGTGGTCCAAAGCAGAATTCTTTGCTATGACAAGCCTTGCACTCTTCCCCAACCGAGATACATATAGGTATGTAATATTTCCTCATAAACCTAGCTAAAGGAGTCTAAGTTCCAACAACACTTTAACTTTTGCGTCAACACTAAAGTTTGAACTTTTGAGGTCGCCTAACGTTTTCATAGTGCAAAAGAAAAGGTTAAATTCCAAATATGGAGGGATAGAATCTCTCTTCAAAGCGATAAGCTCTCACATCAAGGGGTTAGCTCCTTAAGGCATGGGATACGAACATGAAAAGACTGATTTTCCAAGATTCCTTCCAATGCCAGGAATGATCAGTGAGCTTTATTCACTTGTGCCCTTTTAATATTTTATAGGTTCACCCTTAACAAATAAATTGCTATCAAGTACATTGGAGACACAGCTATTAGGTGACCACAGAAGACAAAGAGAAAGTATATCAGAGTTTTAGATACTTTTGAGAGCTTTTCTTATTTTTTAAGGCTCAACATCATGAAATGATGTTTTTTGATTTTAAATGAGGAAAAAATACATAGTTGGCCATATGACAATAAACCCTGGGCAGACAATTTTCAAACCGTATTCCTTTGGGCAGGAATGAGTAATAGATAAGATAGAGAAAGCAAAATAAGATGGTACTACTATTTCAAGGATCATCCCTGCAGTATACCTACTTGAACCCGTAAAAAAATTCAATGAAAAATATATATATGTATACATATCATCGCTACGTTATTCCCATACTCATATCAAAACTAAATAGAAAAATGACGTAAACTATTCGACACAGAATGATTTTTCAATATATCACGTATAGACATGTGTGATACGTATTAGACACAACCATATATTAATGAATATTCCAATCGTATAACAGAACAACAAAATTCTCGCAACTCGGATGGTAGAAACTAGATCCAGACCTTTCATTTGGCTCTTAACTTATGTACAATTTCTATCCATGGAACAAGCCAAGTCGAACATGGTAGAAAAAACTTTGATTAACAACATAATGTGAACTATTAACAAGTGAGAGTAACCACCAAGAATGTCAATGGCCCTCAATGTACTTACAGATCCATGAAATGTGGATGAATGAGTTGCTTTCAATATTTCAATGAATCATTCGATCGAAGGTCAATAATGCAAATCGGTCGTAGAAGGCGAGAAACCCTCTCTATTGAGGCACGTTTATTTCATGTACCTGACGATTTCTAGATCGATTTCAGCTAATCAACTATCGTCGTAGCAAAAAGTGATCCGTCATAGGCACACAACATGAAATCATAGATCAAGTTTTGAATAAATATATTACACAAGGACTAACTTGATAATAAATGTGAAGACAAATATTTTGTAGATGAACTGTTTGTTTTAGTCCTGCCTTTCTGAAATACAATTATTAATTCCGTATGGCTTGGTGACAATTGACCCAAAGTTGACAATTTTAAATCTAAGTGAAGACTTTCATTGAGTGGCTCTCTGATTAAATAATAGGCAAAGTATTTTCCTAAACTGTGTGAAAAAATGCTTGTTCAAGAGTGGTTAAAAATTTTCCAAAAATCGCTGAACAAACAAAGTTCATTTTTCTCTCTTTTCCCCACCAATTCTATAAAGGACCCTTTAGCTGACACTGAGGAGGATAACATTTCCTTGTATAATCTCATCCTTGGATGAGTCCAACTTTAGTTTAAAACCAAACCCTAAGAAGGAATCGGTTCGTCTCTCGCTAAAATTGAATAGGTCCTTTATCGTTAAATTTTAACGAGTCCATACAGAGAAACTCAGTGTTTTTCTATTTTAGGGAGTCAAAAGAAAAAAATCTAAGAAAACTCCATGGGTGTACTTTTTCAAATTTGTCTCTGAGCCCTAAAAGGATAAAATAATGTGGGAGAGAACTCTATTGACCATAATTATTCAATGTATACCCTTTTTTCATAAATAGTCCATTTCAAACTGTAGTGGGTAAAATTTACATCGAAGGGATGATCATTCATTTATTTTAACGAGTTTGAATAATCAAGTGCCAGGTAACATTTTCAATTTTCTTTAGAGTTTTAAAATGGCTTAAAAGAGGACTCAAAGGTTTTTCTTTTCATAAACTTTTGAAAGAGTTCAAAAAGTGATAAAGTAGTTTCTATTTAAAAAATGATCAATTTTCCCGAAAATCCAGACTGTACAAAAACTCTAAATATTACATACATGTTTAAGATAAATAAAATGCTTTAAAAATTACCATTTTAAAGAGAAAAATGAATGAATTAAAAATTCATTTATTTGAAAAAACTTATAAAAAGGATTTTCTAACTTCATTTTTACCATTTCACTGCAGCAGTGAGAGTTTTTGGGTAAAAATTTCCCCGTAAAGACTCGGAAATACATCCGTCCGAATAAAATCGTCGTATCCACGTAATCCATGTCCTTCTTAAGTTGGCATCTACCCATTTAATACTTTTGTTTTTGTTTTAAATTTCATTTTTAAGGAAAATAGGTTTAAAAAATCGCTTGCGGGGGTTCGTGTTGTTGTAAACACGTGTCCCACGGGTTCTAATTTTTTTATACAAGGAAAAATTCATGGGTTCACACTATTGCACAAACCCGTGCATACCTATGCACCCATGCGTGTTACATGGGACCACTTCAATGAATTTCCTAAAATTTAAATTTTTCAATTTTTGCCTAAAATTTTTCAAACAAATTTGTTCTAATATGTCTCTTTGTGTATTTTAGGACATTAAAAATGCTTACCCAAAGAACGCGAGAACGAGGATGTAGATGACGCCGCAATGAATCATATGCCCACACCGCAGGCATTGAGAGCATGCAGATTGTACAAGTTTTAATATACAGGCATGGTTTTTAAGCAACCTCCCGACATGGACAAATAAACGGGACACCTGCGTACCCTGTTGTTTTGTATCCATGTCCACCTGTACCGAAATTGGAGCCGAGGATATATATTTCGACTGTTTTCCCAAGAGGTGAACAAATATCTCCGTTTGGGACCAGGCCAGGTGGCCACCGTTGCTAGTCTTTGACTAGAGTTTTTCAAGGATCGAGAGACCTCGAAGGATAAACGGTGATTACACAAACTACTACCCCACCCGAGCTCAAAGTTATTGCATTAACTATTACTAGAATGTGCAAGATGCGCATTTCATGGGCTACCGGGTCCCGATGCGGATTGTAGCAGATTGCTTCGAGGCACCACATTCGACCGGGTACGAAGCAAACATCGGCGCAATGAGCGGCCAACCCACTCGAGAGAAAATGGGAAGAACAAATTGGTTACGCATCCATTATGGCGATTTTCTTTGGAGAGCATCTCTTGTCGGCTCCACATCTCATTCCAAAGAGATCCAAGCAAAGGTCTTGCTTCCATGATTCGATGGGTAGCTTTTTATGGCCCGCTGCGTCGAGGGCACAGAGGTTGTTCGATTTCCGCCCGCATATTTTTGTTGGTTGAACAACCTAAATTTTTGTGATTGGAGAACTTTACATATGTTGACCGACTTCCACGACAATCGGGACATGGCTCTTCTCCAACAGAGAATACAGGACATCCCAGGAAAACATTTTCAACATTTTCTAAGTTCTAATTTTTTTTTGAATTTTAATCATCCAAAACTAATAATCAAAAGTTTAAATGCAAATGTGGGCCCACAATGACCAGTCGCTTCTCTAGCCTTATGAGAGGAGACACCAAATGTTAGCAACACTGGCCCCATAGGGCCAATCAGCAAGAGATATTGACCGATTTGAGCATCGTCCTGAGCGCTTTTGACACTAGATATTCCAGAAATCGATACAGATGATATTCCACTTAGGTTACAGATATGTATTGTACCTGTGACCTTTAGGAGGTTCCTCCGTAGGGGTGTTCCGAGCGTAGTTTCTTATCATGATCATCACTAGGGATAGGGGTGGTGACTCGGTTTGTAGACTCATGACTTTACTTTTTGTGTTATTATTTTTCGCATCATAAGGTGTTTTTTCAACCTATGATCGAATATGATGTATATTTTAAAACACACTTTATGCTATGATACATTTGGCTATTACCGCCTATCTTTTGTAACATGTTATTGAATGTTGTGTAATTTACTATATTGATTATTGAAAATGTCTATTTATCATACTAAAATCAATCGCATCTACTAATGTATTTAAAAGTCTTGGAATATTCCGATATTCAATGTAATCAAATTCTACATTCCAAGAGACAAACTCTCAAAAATAACCATAATAACACTGGATTTTAATGGTACAAACTTATTAAGCCGTAATACAACAAGTTCAATAACCAATCTAACAATCAAACTCCTCGAATTCCAGCGATATGGATTCGTACAATAACTCAATCATCGCACCATACTCGCAATGTTATTCATTGCTGGACCAAGGCTTACCCCATGCATAGATACTGTCACCGCAGGGTGAACAGATGACCCAAGTCAGGAAGAAATGTTCGTGTACTACGACAAGAACCATCAAAGAAACCAATGCATGTTTGAAGAGATGTCAACATCCGCAATATCAAGAGTAAAACCCGTATACAGAATTGTGATAAGAGCACATCACTGAAAAGCTTTTCGAATTCAAGACACACCAACAAAGAAAGAAACTTAGTCTAACAAAAATCTCCACTCGTAATTTAAACACAATATCTCTTCGTATAAAGCCTATTTCGGGTTTATCTAAAGAGACCCCCGCTGTCAAAATCTATCACTGGAGCAGCCCCTTTGCCACTTCCTTTCGTCAACAAATGTAAGGACCATGCCACAGGTACACCGCCCCTAGCTTATTGTTCTCGATCGTATACCAAAACCAGGTCTCCCTTCTCCTGGGACCACAGGTGTAAGAGTTTTCAGCCCGCATCGAGCTTTCATTCGTTTTGCAATATCTCGTTTTTCAATGTAGCGAAATAAGATCGATTCTCATCTACTTGAGCCGTTAACAAAAATGTTTTCTTCTCGAAGTAATGTAGTAATTATATGGCTAATTGTAATGACTTAATTTCTCGTATTCAACAGTAACACATCTTTCGAAACCGTAAACCAAAATGAAAAGAGCAACTGTCAGATGCTTCACCGTGCCTGATATTCCCCAAAGTGTCGAAAATAGCATGTAGCATGCCAATCGACTTATGAATACCAATGATTCGTTTGATCATAGTGACTAAAAATTTATTGATAGTTTTAGCCATCATTAGCCTATGTACACATGAGAACTATCAGGTAAAGTGCTGTCGATCCGTCACCACCATCATGATATCTTCGAAATGACTTGTTAGGATCCGAATATGAAGCCGCAGAACACCAAATCTAGCAATTATATTATTGAACATGAAAGTTGTAGTAGTCTTTCCATCTCACAAAATGTAGGCATCGCGCCCGGCCCACTTAGTAAAATAATCTCACTAAGATAACATACGCATGCCCTCAAAATGAAAGAGGCTACGTGTAATAAAGTAAATACCCCACTTTACAAAGACCGATATCAATTATAGGGTAAAAGAGGAGCAGGTAGCACGTATTTTACGATCAAAGATCTGATAATTGTGGCACGATTTCCATAGACACAACCTTTGAATATGATGGCCGTAACAATCAACAAGAATATCTTTTTGGCCGTGGCATACCCGTAAATATGGTCGCCACATGCTCCGTAACGTACGCCTGTCCTAACCTTTTTCAACTTCTTCATGAGTAAGACAACGTCGAAAAACATAATCCGCTCCATGACGATAGAGTGCATCACCAATGGCTGTTTTGTTGGTATTTGGGAACGTATTTTCTGTTGCCGAGTCACGAGATTTCAAGTCGAAATATTATTTGGAGATAAACAACAATAATATCCCCATACCAAGGATCAAGAGTAATTTACAAGAAACAAGGATTCGCTTCCCAGAATGGTCGTTTCTTTCGCCGCTCGTGCGCATCGGCACATGGGAAATCACATCGATTTTCTAAGAAATGAAGGACTTCTTTGCCTTGGATTTTTTCAAATTCCAAGTCACCCTATAGGATAAATTCATCCATTTGGAATACTTGTCCACGCAGAAATGTTTTTGTCAAGATATACACTATAGACATGTGCAGAAATCACTCCAGTTTTACGAATAAGATGTGTAGTGACAAAATTCGATAGTCGGACAATCGGCGATGCCACTTTCTCCACATAATATTTTGATCTCGTAAGATGGAATTGACTAAGATGAATAATCACATGTTCATTAACAATTCATCTTTCCCTAACTAAAACCATCCCAATGGTGGAATGAGAAGTGCAAGGCAGGGCAGAAAATAATCTCGTTGTCATTGGGAGAACAAATATAACTATGGTATGGTCAACATGGTTTGGAGTGTACTGAAAAGATCGACCGTTGATTCTATCCCAAATAATGGAACGTTCTATTTAACAAATCTGGTGAAACCTTTGATAACTCCATAGTTAGGAATGAAAACATTTAAAAGTTTTTGCTTTCCTCAAACTTTGGAGTTGGCAAAGAGTTTAAGGTATAGATTGACTATAGCTTCAACCTTCGGCGGATCGAGCGAATTCTCGCTTTTTAGGCACCACAAAATCGCAGCGTGAGCGACCTGATTCTACACAAGTAAAAAATTGTGTGATCTGCGAACCAAATCAAGTAATGCCTACATCTCACAAAGACAACTGTAAAATGAGTGAGATGGACTACCTCACGTCAAGGAATGTATAGTAAACTGAGATAAGTCGTACAATGTGCTCGATGTCACAGAAATGCGAAACATATAGCTCTTTGAAAAGTTTCCGACATTCTTCAACTAAAGGGTAGCCCAACAAGAAAATGTTCCTCACGTACAAACGAAACACGCCTTAGGTTGATTAGTAGGGAGTATGTTGATTTGATTGTGAATCGAAAAACCATCCATAAAGGAGAACATTTCACTATCAACATAATCATCAATAATTTGATCGATATAAGGTTGGATAATTGTCTTTAGGACAAGCTCGATTAATATCCCCATAGTTGATATGATACTCTATCGTTCTTTGGTTTTTGTTGACAGAACAATATTCGTTTACCCAACCGGTTAAAGGAATTGATAATGAATTCCGTACTTAGCAATTTATCAACTTGGGCTTTACAGCAGCCTTTCTCATGTATTTGACGTAAAAGTTTTGACAGTTTAGTATTAAAAGTCTTAATTTCATGGGACAACAATTACCTAGATCGATTCCTTGCATTTCTTCATATGACTAGGAAAGTACGTCAATAAATTTTGAAATAGGGTTACATAAGTTTAGATTTCATTTCCTCGTCCGTATAGGGGAAGCAATTATATAACTTTTTTCAACAACTCGAGCATGAAATGTCAATAGAACCGTTCAAGAGATATTTTCTAAATTTAACTCAAACTATAATGCCGCAATGGATTTTTTGGTTCTTTGACATAATCGTAATAAAAATAGAAAAATCATTTTCAAAATGATAAGCCTACAAATGAAGACCTGAAGATGTAGATTTTCCCATGGTAAATCATCAACAGTATAAGAGTTCATGAATCGCTCATCATATGAAGCATCTAAAATTTCATTGTGCTTGTTAGATATAAAGTGATTCCTCATGCATCACACCAATGATCAGCTTTCGATTGAAGAAGACTAAACAGCATCAATGTACCGATATGCAATTTCACTTCAACTGCATACATCACGCCATCAATCGAATCTACCTTAGAATCAAGGCAATGTATCCACATCATCAAAAGTAATAGTATTCACCAAAATCACAGAATATTGCACAGGAGGCGATACATTAGGAGTAAAAGAAAGGAAAAAGGTTCTCAAATGAAATCGTAATTTTAATCAAACCTACACCCATACCTATGACAGTCGTTTTATCGATGTGTACCACTATCCGTAGAGGTCGTACCGTATGAGAAATAAGAAGTTGGCTCCATTGCAAAAATTTTCTTTATGTGGAAACTTGATGTTTTTAAAAGACCATTTAGAACAACAACAATTACAGTATACCAATTATGACCCAGCAGTACACAATTCAGAGGGGCATCAACCACTTCCACATCGAGACTTACAAGCTTCCTTCTCTATTTCTATAGACTAATTTTAAAATATCAAAAGGATGGAACCCCGAGCTACCGCTTTACAATTGTCGTATATTTATTGAGCGTGGGGAACCAAGTACTTCTAAATACTAGATCAACATAATACATGTAGAAGCCCTTCATCGACGAGGTAGTATGAAAGCATATCTCACTAATACCCTAATATGGAAATCTACTTCATGTAGACAGTACTATTCTCTAACCCATTATTATTAGGTTCGAATACTAAATATCGATGGGCCCCATAGCAGTATAATACACTAGTTGTTCTGGGCACGATTGCAGCACTTCCAAAGCTTCGACATTGCTAAAGGAAATAGCTAAGTCCTCAACAATGTTGTAATTTGCGCCCAAATGTGGATTGAACGCTGATTAATACAATAATTTTTAGTAGGTGGCTTGATTACTACAAAGAGTTGGGTTTTGATTCCCAGAAAGGATCAAACATGAGGAGGTGTGGTTGATGTTTGAATTAGAAGATTCGTTTCTTTACTACCAATGTGATTTTTACCACCATAATCTTGCGATCACGCGAAAATCTTTACATGAGAAATTTAATGGGTTCTTCGAAGGGCATTTGAGGAAGAATGAATAATCTTACTATTCTGAGTAGAAAAGGATCCTTCAAGACAACAAGCATTTGAGAACCTTTAATGAATTTCGAAACCTCTCATTGGCGGGAATTTTTTGGTAAAATGATCCATCACAAACAAAATGTTACACAGGTTTGTGTTTTTCGTCAACAGATTCATTTTTTATCCTGCTAATATTTTCTAATTGTTTGCTTTTGCCCTTCCCCCTTCTTTTTTACCCAAGCCAGACGAGATTTTGTTGATGACTTACGACATGGATGCTTGCTAAACTTTAGCAGTAATATAACCTTTCAGTAACTGCAGTTATTATAAAGAGAAGAAATTTTCACACTCTTTCTTGCTTAGTTTAACCTAACTAATCATACCACCAACAGCATGGAGACTGAAGGAGATGTGCTTATTTGATTGTGTTTTCGGAAGATCAAAGATTTTTTCATGTGCAAAGTAATTCAACGATATAAACGAGGTCAAGGTTGTGCTCCTCACAATGACTGTTTCGTAAACAACTCCCCCTTAGCTACATCTTCAATGATTTTGCATGAATGATTTAATGGAACCATTATGCGAAATTTGATCCGGAATGAAAATCACCAAAATTCCTTCCACGCCGCCATTCGTGAATATGATCAAATATATGGATGTGCTTAGTGAATTTCAAAAGTTTCGTGCCATGGTCGTATCTGACAGGCAACTGAAAATGAGTTAAGAAAGCAATTTCTAATTGATTGAAATTATTAAAAGAGCCTCATGGTAACTCAATGTACCATTTGGCAGCAATACCAATAAGAGTTCGTTGAAAAAGGCGTAAGAAAATTGAATCATCAATTATCGAATTACATGCACATCAGAGGTGATAAGTCATAACGTGATTTGACAGATCCTCTCCTGACTTACCCTCAAATTTCGGTATATCACTGGGCAACTTATTAGGCATTGGCGGCCAATATGGAATATATTAAATTGGATCGTTCGTAAGGCGCGACAAATCAAGTAAATCCAAAGTCGCAATAAATGGTAACTGACGGTTAGGGTCACGAAAACCTTGAGTAATGAGACCAGTTCCAGG